>OU015744.1:24062505-24093990 GCA_907169655.1 Acomys percivali | reverse complement strand
ACACACACACACACACACACACACACACACACACACACACACACACAATTTGAAGAGGAAGAAGGGGAACTAGAGTAGGAAAAATAGAAGAAAGTCAGGGGAGTATGCAAACATGGAGGCTAGGTAAAGAAGTGTTTCTAGGACGCTGTGAACTGTGTCAAAAGCTGCTGGTAGATTAGTTAAGGTAAGGAAGGACCTAAGGTTAGTTCAGCCTGTGGCCTAGTCAGGAGCAGTTTGTAACTAGGCCGAGCGCTGTCTGTAGTCTCTAAGGATGAAGGCAATATAAATATGAACGCTGTAACTTAGGTTACATATATCCTCAGAGTTTAGAGCCAGCCAATGGGAGAGCTGGTTTTTCTCCAGCCAAGGTGCCTCTCTTACCTTCGTAGTTACACGGCGCCTTTTACTGATATGACTACTGAGGCATTTCCACCTCTACCTTGGTAGTTTCTTCTTCTGGGCAGTTTGATTTAGTTTACAGATGGTAAAGTTTCAGGGCTCAAATTGGAGTTTGAGGATAGTAGGACGGAAATAGTAGAAACGATTGAAGGGTGCAGGGAAGGAGAGAGGTGAGGCAAGAAACCCGAAGTCCATTGTGCTAAGCAGAATCCATTTCTGCCGCAGAGGAAGAGCTGGTGGGCATTTGTTTTGGCAAATCAGTAACTGCTAACACTGGTGAGCGATGGGTAGAGTATCAGCGAGGATGGCGGGTAGCTATGGCAGCTGCAGAAATTAAAAACACAATGAATATGCCTCAAAATGGGAGTCACTTTTAAAATTGTGATTTATTTCTTAGAAGAGAGTCATACAGTTCTTAAATACATATCTGTTTCAGTAATAAGAAATACGTATATTGCCTTGTTACCGTTGTTTCCCTCCACACACCCATTTGTACATGAATACTGGAACGTCTTTTATTTTTATTTTTTATTTTTTGGTTTTTCGAGATAGGGTTTCTCTGTGTAGTCTTGCCTGTCCTGGACTCACTTCGTAGACCAGTCTGGCCTCAAACTCACAGTGATCCGCCTGCCTCTGCCTCCCGAGTGCTGAGATTAAAGGCGTGCGCCACCACTCCTGGCTTCTGGAACGTCTTTAACATAGCAATCCTAAAGTGTCAAGTTCACCAAGAGTATTATTTCTTGTTTTGTAAATAGGGAAGGATGACCTTGTCAGCTGCGTGGTGTCAGAAGGTTGTGTCCCTCACAGCTCCTTAATTCCTGAAATGCTTTGTTTAGGAAGAGCTGGATACTGAATTTCTTCACTGTATTTTCCGACCTAGCTGTGTCTTCCTGATCTGCTTCAGTTTTTCTAAGTCTTTAAGAACCCCTACCCAGTCTAGCCGATGGACAGGACGTTCTCCACCGTTAAGTGGAGAAGGGGATCTGACTTTCACACAAACTCTGGTGCCCCATATCGGACCATGTCCCTTGGATGGGGAGGCCTGGTGGCACTCAGAGGAAAGATAATAAGTCACCAAGAAGAGACTTGATACCCTAGGAACACATACAGGGGGAGGAGGTCCCCCTCAGTCACAGACATAGGGGAAGGGAGTAGAGGGGGAAGCGGGAAGGAGGAAAGAAAGGGAGGATACAAGGGATGGGCTAACAATTGAGATGTAATATGAATAAATTAATAAAAAATAAAAAAATAAAAAAGAAAAGAAATTGGTAGTCAGGGCACAGATATAAAGAAAACTCATTCTCTTCTGGGTTTGCTCCTTGTTTTGAGGCGGCATCACTGTGTGGCTTTGGCTGTCCTGGGAGTCACTGTGAAGACCAGGCTGGACCACAGCTCACAGAGCTCTTCCTTCTTTGGCTTTTCTAGGACTAGGATTTTAGGCACGTGCCATCACACCTGGCATGGAAATTCATAGTCTGAATGGCCACTCTGTTGATGACATAATACAGTGATCTTGACTCGGACATAATCTTTTGACAAATGATGTAGAGATGCCCTCTGAGAATTCAAGTAAATCCAAGAAAAGTTTGCAACTTCTCTTGTACCATCATTGCTGTGGCACGTACTTCAGCTCTTAGGCTTTTATTTCCTGCCTTTTTTATTCCCCAGTGGTAGAACAGTGGTTAGAGCCTACTCTCACACAAGCCCATTCTCATGAGGGAATTTGAGTTTGTTTTGTCTGTGAGTAATAGGGGGCCTCCCTAGTGCAAAGAAAGCACACAGACTGATACTGGTGCCTTTGTGAAAATGCCTACTGTCCTGAGATAGAAATAGGTCTTGTTTTTGCATTTGAAAGCTATAAAAACGGTATAGAGAAATTAACATTCTTATACCTGATTTTAAAAGTATGTGTATCTTGCTTGCATGTATGTTTATGCACCAAGTGAACGATTGGTGCTGAAGGTCAGAAGAGGGCGACGAATCCTTTGAAATGGGAGTTACAGATGGTCGTGAGCTGCTGTGTGGGTTCTGGGATCAAATAGGTCCTCTAGAAGAAGAGTCAATATTTAACCTCTGATCCATCGCTCCAGTCCCACTCCCAATGCTTGATTTTATATATGTGTGTGTATATAAAAAATAGATTATAGAGATCACAGAAAATACCAAACCTTTTGTTTTTTTGTACAACTGGGTGATCTTATTAGAGATCATTCCATATGTAATTGGTCATTTCAAAGGGGAGAGAGTAAATGCAGCTGTTGTGGAGACATCTGGTAGTTTCCGCCTAAACTGTGGTAGTTAATTGTAGTTGTAGTCATGTGCTGACAGCAGGGCAGTATATCCTAACCTGCAGCCTGTGGTGGTGCAATGCCGGGTGGGCAGCAGTACCTACGCAGTGCTGTTGAGCAGAATGTTGGTTTGAGCCTAAATGTCCTTTGTTTTTAGTTTTTTTGAGGCAAGCTGTCGTTTTGTAGTCAAGGCTGGCCTGGAACCTTGAATTTTTTCCTTAGTCTCCCGAGTGTTTGAATTACAATGGTGAGTCACCACCTTTAGATTCAGCTTCCAGTTTATAGGAAGAACTAATGATGGAGAAGCCAGAAAAATGCTCTCATTCAACAAGACAATCTGAATAGCCTGAAATGTCGAATGTTGGACATGCAATGGTTGTGTTGCTTGTTTAAAGTTAATTTGAAAAAAAAACCTGCTCTGCTGCACACATTTCCTTCCTCCCCCCCACCCCCAGACAGGGCTTCTCTGTCTATCCTGGATCTTACTCTGTAGACCAGGCTGGTCTTGAACTCAGAGGTCTGCCTGCGCCTCTGAAGTGCTGGGATTAAAGGCCTGTGCTACCACTGCCCAATCCATACAATTCTTTTAGTGTTCTTGGATGCACATAACAAAACACCACAGACTGTGACTTATAACAGAAATTTATTTCCCATAATTTTGTAGGCTAAAGTCTCTGATTAAGGTTTAGCAGGGCTTGTTTCTGGTGAGGGCTGTCCTCTTGGCTTGCAGCCTCACTGTGCCTTTATAGTGAGGGAGAGGGAGCAGGGGCACTGCTGCTGCCCCTTGTCAGCATACCAGTCCTGTCACTTAAGACAACCCCTATGACCTCACTTAAACATTACCTTTCCATTGGGCCTATCTTTAAATACAGTCATATTGGCTGGCAGGGCTTCAACAGAAGATTTAGGGAATCTTATTTTTGTTTTATTTGTTTATTTATTTATATGAGTGTTTGTTTTATTTACTGTTTTTTTAAAATATGAAAGAGATTCTCCAGACAGTTGAAGTAATTTGAATATGGACTATACTGCTGGTGCTGTTTGATAATGGTGACTGATAATGGTATTGTGTTTATCCTGAAGAAGAGCATGCTTATCTTTTAATTTCTGTACTTAAAAATATTTAGCAGTGAATTTTCATGACACATATAAGTTATTTTCTAATGTTTACGCTTTCTCTCTCTCTGTGAGTGAAATTCCCATGGCTTCTCTTTCCCACTTTTGCACCTCGGGATAAACAATGGGCCCCTCTGATGGGAGGGTGAAAACACCTCCCAGCTGTTCTCAAGGGAGCAGTGACTTTGCGTGAGGGCTTTTCCCGATGTTTTGTTCCCTCCTTGTCACAGAATTAGGGGGCAGCCCATGCCCTGACAAGCTGCCTTAAGGAACGCTTTTAGACAAACATACTTGGGTCTGAAATGGGAGGGGATATTCCTGCTTCAGGGTCTAGAACCATGTTCCCTGGAAGCCTAAATAGCGTGTGACAATTTGACAAAGTAATGTACATTACAGTTCAAGATCTGAGATCTAATTTCACACCTGCACAGGAGATATTTTCTCCACTGAGCCATCACCCTAGCTCGGTATTTTCTCTTTCCAGAGCCATGTAGAATTGGAAGCTAATGCTATAGCTTGAAATATAGCATTTCCCTGCAAGTACTAGTTAGAAACTGCTAATATACACATAATACTTTGGAAAGTTAGCAAATTAGCTTCTTCAAGCATTCCTACTGAGCTTAGTGCACTTTCAGATTATTTTAGTCACTTATGTAATAATTTTGCTTTTTCTTTTGGCCTTTCATGAATATACAGTTGTTTTCTTTTGGCATCAGTGAATCCTGTGGCTTGGTTCATTTTGATTTGCTACAAGGATTTTTGGTAATATAGGTCTTTCAAACAATAGATGACAATGTTAGCAATATGAAGAATGGAGAATGAATAAATCAACTGACTAGTTGGATGCTGGTGATTGGTTGAAGAATGACATACTCTAAACTTATATGGCCTTTTTTTCCATTTAAAGTATTTTCCAGGGATACAAGTCTGTGTCTTGGCTCATCTGTTGAAAAAGTTCAGATTTAGATTCTTGTGGTCTGATGACTAAATCTGTTCTAAATCCTGTGATCTGACGGTTAAAGCCACTTAAATCAGAACTAATTTGCTCATTTCACACTTTTAATCAGTATATAGCGATAGGTGTATCCATAGAAGTATTTGATATGACTTAGTGCTGTAAGCCACATTGTCCTTCATTTCGTGTTATTTCTTTAGTACTTCTAGTGGCTTTTCTAAAGTTTCACTTATTTTATTAGGCTTTTAAGGGTTTAGAAAAATATGTTATCAGAACTTAGGTCCAGCTTTTTCTTTTTTCTTGTTGTTTTACATTTTTCAAGACAGATTTTCTCTGCATAGCCTTGGCTGTCCTGGGCTCACTTTGTGAATCAAGCTGGCCTCTAAACTCAGAGAGATCTGCCTGACTCTGCCTCCTGAGCTGGGATTACAGGCGTGCACCACCGTGCCTGGCTTAGGTCCAGTCTTGAGTGAATCCTGGAATGTCTAAGAGGGATGGTGTTTTCCCCATAGACCATCAGGCTGTGTTCAACTCTTTGAGCTTGCTTGTTTGCTAGGGAGAAATCTTCTTTGGTGATAGGATTTAAAGCTAATGTTGTTACCATGGAAACATGAACTCCTTCCAAAAGCTTTTTTTTTCCAGAAAGTCTTAGTTAAGGATGCCATGTTTCCAGGAACACCCTGTTCTGAATGTATTAAAATCAGTTCAGAGCTTAGTTTTCCTTGCTAGCGTTTGATAGGAATATGGAAATAATTGTAATCACTGATAGCTTGTGAAACTGACACAACACAGACTTTATTAATAAGAAGTGTCTGTCAATTTTTTCTTTAAATGTATGCCTTTTATTTGTCACAAGAAAAGATGTTTTGGAGAAACAGACTGGTGAAAGCTATACATGGCAATACAAATAAAAATATTATATAGGTTGGTTTTGACAGGCATTTTAATGTCCCTCATATTTTTTTCCTTTTCTCATTTTCTTTTTGAACAATTTCTTTTGATTATTTGTCAGGATATAGAGGACTTTCTAGATATAACAGAGTTTGTGTGTGTGTGTGTGTGTGTGTGTGTGTGTGTGTGTGTGAGACACTCTCTTTAATTATTTTATTCTTTCACCCCAACTTTTCTTTTGGCATCAGTGAATCCTGTGGCTAGGTCTGTAGCCTAATAGTTATAGCAATTAAGTGATTCACAAGTAAATTTTAATATGAAACAATTATTTCTTACGTTCATGCTTTCTTGTAAGAGGTGTACCTGAGTATACACTGTTTAATTCTTGTTTCTAATTTAAATCTCCTCACTAGAAACATACTTTAATTTGGATGCACTAGTTTAAAGGACATTATTTTTTCCTCTAGGTTGCACTGCAACAAAGGACATATGTGACCTTTGGAGTAAATGTGGTTAGATGAGTTTGTCATTAAGCCACTTCATGGCTCTGCCTCAGTGTCCTTGTCAAAAAGAGAGCCCCTGGAGAGATGGCTCAGAGGTTAAGGGTACTGTCTGCTCTTCCAGAGGTCTGATGCCCTCTCCTGGCCTGCAGGTGTACATGCAGGCAGAACACTGTATACATAATAATAAATAAATGAGTCTTAAAAAAAAGAGAGAGAGATAGAGCCCCATAACTTACCTTATGGAATGCGAGTAATGGTTGCAATTAAATGTATTTATATTTACATCTAGCCAGGCAGTGGTGGTGCACACCTTTAATCCCAGCACTTGGGAGACAGAGGCAGGCAGATCTACATGAGTTCGAGGCCAGCCTGGTTTACAAAGTGAGTTCTAGGACAGCTAGAGGTGTTACACAGAAAAACCCTGTCTTGACAAAAGAAAAAGGAAAAAGTATTTATATTTACATCTATGCAACACTTAGAAAGAGTCGCAGACTCTTGATAGTTCTTTTTGTCTAGTGGTTGTGGCATAATCTTTTGTGTACTGCATTTTCTGAGTACATTCTTTTTTTTTTTTTATTTAACTATTTTACTTGTGGAGGCAGATGACTTATTTTTTTGGTTTTTCGAGACAAGGTTTCCCTGTGTAGCCTTGGCTGTCCTGGACTCACTATGTAGACCAGACTGGCCTCGAACTCACTGAGATCTGCCTGCCTCTGCCTCCCTCCCGAGTGCTGGGATTAAAGGCATGCGCCACTATGCCCGGCTGTGGAGGCAGATGACTTGGAACCAGGCAGTCAGGACTTAGATTTGAACATCATGGCTTGCTAGTTCTCTGCCTCATGGAAGAAATGCTTAAGCCTGCATTTCTTGTTTTTTTTTTTTTTTTTTTTTAAGATGGAAAGACTGTTTTAGTATTTGAAATAAAATAATAGGTCTCTTAAAGTTGCCTTATACAATGATGTAATCAATAAATGTGTACTGAAATTATTAGCCTCTCATTAATAAAATTTAAAAATTGTGAATGTCTCCAGTAAATACTTTTGTCCAATTTTTTAAGCCTCTGAATTTGAGAGTGGATATGATAAATTAGCCATTTTTATTTAAGAAGATTTTAAGTGGTTAAAATTTGATATTTGGAAAATATACATTTCAAATTCTACAAGTGGACTTCATAATAAAGGCATGTACTGTGTTTTAGGAAGAATATGCTGTCTGACGTCATTCTTACTGCACTTTCAGGTCTGAAGACGCGATGGCAGGAAACAGCCTAGTTTTGCCCATTGTTCTTTGGGGCCGCAAGGCGCCCACCCATTGCATTTCATCAATACTGCTAACCGATGATGGGGGCACAATTGTAACTGGATGCCACGATGGACAGATATGTCTCTGGGATCTTTCAGTAGAACTGGAAGTGAGTATTTGAAGTGTCTGCTGTCATCGTAAATATGTCAATAATTACTAGAACATTGCACAGCGCACTGTTTGCCTGCCCTGAGTTTTCAGTGTTGTGGGAATTATTTCTTTCAGTCTGTGTCATCAATATTGAGGTTGTACACTTAACATGATTACTAGAAAGGTTACCTTTTAAAAAAGTATTTATTAATGTGTATACGTGTGACTGTGTGTGTGTGTGTGTGTGTGTGTGTGTGTGTGTGTGTGTGTGTATGTGTGTGCATGTGCATATGCTGCAGGATGCGCACAGAAACCTGAAGCTGGAGTTACGGGTGCTCATGAGCCAAACTCAGGTCACCTGAAAGAATGGCATGTGCTCTTGACCACTGCGCCATCCAGCCCCATGGTTAACTTTCCAGCTTGTTATTTACAGTAGCATATTTTTGCCTTTGTAGGTGAATCCCCGAGCACTGTTATTTGGTCACACAGCATCCATCACGTGTTTGTCAAAAGCCTGTGCTTCTGGGGACAAACAGTACACTGTGAGTGCATCTGCAAATGGGTAAGTCATAGTTTCTTTTTTATGTTCAGTTTTTTGGTTAGGTTCCTCCCCCCTAAATTTTCATGTCTTAAAAAACTGTGGATTTTGGCTGAGTGTGGTGGTGCATACCTATAGTCCCAGCACTTAAGAGGCAGAGGCAGGTAAATCTGTATGAGTTTGAGGCTAGCCCTGGTCTACATAGAGAACTCCAGGCTAGCTAGGGCTACACAGTGAGACCCTGCCTCAAAAATATATGTAGAGTTTTATTTGTCAGTTAAAAATTGCATTTCTAGGGCTGAGAGGTAACTCAGAGTTGAAGAGCACGTACAGCTCTTCTAGAGGACCCAATTTAGTTCCCAGGACCCATGTTTGGCAACTCAAAACCACTTTTAAGCTCAACTCCAGGGGATCCAACAACCTCTTCTGGCCTCTATGGCACCCACCCATCCACACATGGCATACTCACAAAGACTCACACATAACCACATAGGTAAAAAATAAATCTTAAAAAATTGTATTGATAGCTTACCATGTGACATTTATATTTTCGCATTCTATAACTAGCACCAGGTTATTGCAGTATTTTCTTGCACTGTCTGGCTCTGGAGGAGGATGTTTGAATGGTCGTTGTAAGGACATACATTTTCCACAACCGACGTTCTGTAATACTTTATTGTCTTTCTTTGCCTTTAAGAAACTCAGAATATCATGAAAGTAAAAGCATGATCGTTAGTTTGCTTGGCATTTTTATTGAATCAGAGGGCAGCCTTAGGGTTTTTAAGAGCCTCCAGTGATGCCAGGCTGTCACCAGTTGAGGCTGAGCTCACTAAGCTTTGGCTATGGAGATGCTGTGTGCTCATATGCTGCCGAAGCCAGTTCTCCTGTCTCAGAACATGACTGTGCTAGAGAGTCAGGCCACCGAGCAGTACCTGTGGGGCCCGGAGTGTGAAGAACTTTAAAAACATTTTTGTTCTGTTTGAAAAAAATTTGAGAAATTGTAGGAATTTAAATAAAACATCTTTTTCCCCTTCTGTAATATTAGGGTTAGAGTTCAACTTTATATGATTGTTTTGAACAGGAAGAGACAACATCAAACACAAACATAGTACTTTTTTTTGTCAGCTAAAGGACATTTTGCATTGGAACACTTGTCTTTTTTCCCCTTCTTTCTCTTTTTCTTTTTCTTTTTCTTTTTGGTTTTCCAGGATAGGGTTTCTCTGTGTAGCCTGGATGTCATGGAACTCACTCTGTAGGACAGGCTGGCTTGAACTTAGAGATCCACCTGCTGCCTCCTAAGTGCTGTTATTAAAGGTGTGTGTCACCACGTCTGGATGGGACACTTATTTTAAGGTGAATGTTGATTGAGAAATTGTTTCAGCAAGGCATGGTGGTGTATGCGCAGGACACTTGTAATCCCAGCACTCCAAAAGAGAGGCAGTAGTGTTGCTCTAGGTTATAGGCCAGCATAACCTTTAACACATAGTAAATTCCATGCTGACAGGGACTACATAGCAAAAGTCTGTCTCAAAAACCAACTACCAAACAACACAAATATTTTTATATCATTTAAGATGTAACAAAGTGGTATCAAAATGAAAAATTCCAGTAAATATCATCATATTCTATTGATATTTTCTGTCAAATAAATCTGATTGTTTAAAAAGATTAGACATGTTGCTATTTTTAATTTTCAGCATTGTCTTTAGTTTGAAATGTAAGGATTTTTTGATAGTCATGTAATGAAACTAGTACAAATAAAAGCTGTGGCTCTGTGCTAACATTTGGGCTCCATTGGCCTTAGCTGGTGTGTGTTTTGCAGTGCTGCACGTGCAAGGTGCATCGGTTCCACCCTCAGGCCTTCAGATCTCCCCTCACCTCTTCAGTTTGTCGCTCAGTCTTTGCATAGCACTTCCAGGCTGGCTGTACTTTTTTATTGTCCTAACTTAGAGCTTCAGCATCAGGGAGCAGCTGCTGGTGGAAGCAGCCACTGTCAGGAACCTCTGCAAAGGAGAAGGAACACTCTGGAAAGCCTCAATTTAAGTTTTACCCAGAACTGCTCAGAAGACCCCAGCAACCAGTGAGGAGTCTAACTAAGCAGGATGTAGACTGAAGCGGGGTGTGGACGGGTTGGGGATGGGGTTGGAGGAGTGAGTGAGAGGGATGGACGATTGATCAATAGCAGTAATGGGCATAAGCCACTTTCCTTCCTGTAATATATTAGTTTCAATGGACGCTTTGCTCTAAGCCACTGTGACAAGCGTGCTTTTGTAAATTAGATTCAGCATGAGCTATTATTTTGTTTTATAGAGAGATGTGCCTCTGGGATGTGAATGACGGCAGATGTATTGAATTTACAAAATTAGCCTGCACACATACTGGCATACAGGTTTGTATCTATTTTTTGTCTGAGTCAACACAGTTTATTACAAGTACATCATTAAAACATGGTTTAAAGCAGTGAACCTGTATTTCTATGTGAAAAATGGTGGGGTGAGGTAAGATAAGAAATATATATGGTAAGTGTTCCTCAGAGGACGGGCTAGGTGGGAAGAGACCGGATGCTGAGGAGCCTAACGGAGAAGGGCATGTCATCAGCCATTCATCAGTGTTGCCTCTGTGGTTGGGCTATCCTGGGGACTCAGTGGAGAGGTTCTGTAACTCAGCTTTCCAGTGGAAGTTTCTCAGACACCCACTTTGAAAGAGAAAAGGGTTATTTTAACTCGCTGTCCTAAGAGTTTCTAGTTCATGATCCAGGTTGCTTTTAGGCCTGTGGCAGGGTGCTAGCTGGCAGTAGCCAGGAATGTAGGGATGCACGGTAGAGCAGAACTGCTTAGAAGAGGAGGAGGAGCCTGGCATGCTACAGCACTTTTTAGGAGTGTTGCCATGGTGACTTAAAGGCACCCTCCTAGGGCCTGCTCCTAAAGGCCTTCCAATGGCGTCACCCTGGGATCAAGCCTTTAGCACATGGATCCTTGGGGGAACCCTGAAGACAGATTTCTATGCGTCAAGGCCAGCCTGCTCTGCATAGTGAGTTCCAGGCTAGCCAGGGCTACATGATGAGTGAGACGTTGTCTAAAACAAACAAATCCAAACCCCCAAACAAGAAAACAAAACAAACCTCAGAAACAACAGCAGAAAAGAAACAATATAATTTATCTAAAAAAAAAGCCTTCGATACCAATGCAGATTTGACAAACAGGGGTACATGTTTTAGGAAGGTGATGATTAGGTCATTTTCTGACTATTTCTTACCCCGGTGGCAGGAACCTATAAAATTTTTTTCACCAGTGTTTTTTTTTTTTTGTTGTTGTTTGTTTTTTGTTTTTTTAGAACATATGCTATTTATTTGAAAAGCAAAAACTGGGCTGGGGAGATAGTTCAATAAGTACAATTCTAGTAAGGACCTGGACTTGATCCCTTGAGCCCATGTAAAAATAAGTGGGCATGGTGGTACATGTGTGCAATTCCCGTGCTGAGGATGCAGAGACCGGTGACTGCCCGGCCAGCCAGTGAGAAACCTAGCCTTTAGATAGATGGATAGATAGATAAATAGATAGAGAGATAGAGAGAGATATAAATAAATAGTTAAGTAAATAAATGAAATATGATGGTGCCTGGAGAATGACACATTGAGGCGGGTCTTTCTACCTTAATTAACCCAAATCTAGAAACTTCCTCACACACACAATGGTTTGTTGAATTCCTAGGTGGTTTGTGTTGGCTAGTTTTATGTCATCTTGGTACAAGCTAGAGTTATCTTAAGGGAGGGAACCTCAGTGGAAAAAATAACCTGTAAGATCCAGTGGTTGGGCGTTTTCTTGTGGGAGGGCCCAGATCCTTGTGGACAGTGCTTTCCCTTGGCTGGTGGTCCTGAGCTCTATAAGAAAGCTGGCTGAGCAAGCCTTGAGGAGCAAGCCAGTGAGCAGCACCCTCCATGGCCTCTGAGTCAGCTGCTGCCTCCAGGTTCCTGCCCTCACTGCTTTTGATTATGACCTGTTATATGGGGCTGTGAGTGAAATAAACCCTTTTCTCCCCAAGTTGTTTTTCACATGCTGTTTCATCACAGCAATAGGAACCCTGAGTAAGACATGGTTCGCGAGCTTGTCAGGTTGAAGGCATTGTCCACCACATTTACCTGCTCCTCTTTCTTAGAATTCATATTGGGTTTTAACTCAAAAATAAAAATGTTTGTTAAGCTAATTTTATTTGGGTCTTTTAAGGTTTGTGTGGTGTTACATGCCCTATACTTATGGTATTCTGGTGGTAGAGGCAGCTGGATCTCTGTGAATTTGTTGCCAGGGTGGTGTATATTGAGAGTTCCAGACCTGCCAGAGCAGAGCGACACTGTGAAACCCTTTGTCAAAAACAAAACAAAACAAAACAAACGAAAACCCTAAATACCAAACCAAACCAAAACCAAAACAATGATAAACTCCCCAAACAAAACACAAAACAAAAATGATCCCCAACCTCCTCGTGAGAATCATAAAAGTTTGCTTTAGATACTAGAGATAACGATAAAAAGATGCTAAGAGTTCAAAACTCAGTATGTGACATTAGGAAATGGTTTTTTTCTTAAGTATTTAAGATTAATATACTCTAACATGGGTGTACTCACCCGAAATGATTACTGGAACAATTTAATGTTTAGGGGAATATCATAATGTGTTCAATGAATACATGTTAATCAAGTCACTCATCTGAAGCAGCACATTTAAAGAATGTATCTTTTTTTAAAAATTTGGATTTAGTTCTACCAATTCTCTGTTGGAAATCAGCAAGAAGGAAGACTTCTATGCCATGGACATTACCCTGAAATCCTTGTTGTGGATGCTACCAGCCTTGAGGTGTTGTATTCCTTGGTATCAAAGATATCACCAGACTGGATTAGCTCCATGAGCATCATCCGGTCTCACCGGACGCAAGGTCTGTATGCCCTGCCCTCTGGCAGCTTGAACATCATCTCACTGTTTGATTTACTATGAAGTGTCATAATTTGTCAAAGTTAGCAATTTTGGTTATATGCTTGTATTCAACAGGTGTTTGTTCCACTAATTTGTCATCTGTCCCCTTTACAAAGGGGTTTTGGCAGAATTAATGTTTAGCTCACAGGTGTTAGGTTACCTCCCCTCTGAGTGATGAGTCAGCAGGCTTCGGGAGGCTTTATCTTGTATGGGCAGTTTCTCCAGTGAGGAGGGTTAGCATTGCCAGGGTTTAGTGATGATAAGAGCTCTAGCTTCACGTGTGCCTTCTGGCTTCTGGCCTTATCTCTTAGCAATAGGTACCATTTCTCATGGAGACAGTGAAAAGGGAAGAGAGAAAAATTCAGTGAATTTCTGTAAACTTGTGACTATACTCAGTAAATATTACTAGTTTTTTTTCATTTATTTTGAAGACCTCCATTGAAAACCACGAGGGAAAACATAATTTCTTTTTTTCAGTAAAGAACAATGATATAAACACTGAATTTACATTATTCTAAGCATAGGGAGTCATGGTTTTTTACTTGGTAAGTCATGAGAGCAGGCTGTTTTGATGTTAGAGGAAAGCATGCTGTGTCCCACCTTGAGCTTCTTGTCTCTTCCTGGTCTAGAGGACACTGTGGTAGCACTCTCGGTGACAGGCATCCTGAAAGTGTGGATCGTCACCTCTGAAGTCAGTGGGATGCAGGTGAGATGTGCAGTGATCTCTATCTATATTACAGTATAATTTTAACCTCTTAGGAATCATGTGTTCCTCACTTTAGTTGTTTTTTTCTTTTTAAAAATTAATTTATTTACTTTACATCCCAGTCATAGCCCCTCCCTCCTCTCCTCCCAAGCCCACCCTCTCGTCCCCCTTCCCTATTCCTCAGAAGCGGGGAGCTCCTGCTACCACCCACCCCCAGCTTATCAAATCACATCAGGATTGAGTTCATCCTCTTTCCCTCATGCCTCTTTGCCAGATGGCAAGGCAATCCTGTTGGGGAGTTGATCAAAAAGCAGGCAGCAGAGTCCATGTCAGAGATAGCCCACTCTCTTTACTAGAGGACCCACACGAAGCCTGAGCGGCCCATTGGCTACATCTATGTAGAGCACCTAGGTCCAGTCCATGTATGGTCCTTGTTGGTTCTTCAGACTCCACAGAACCCTCTGGGCCCTGGTTGGTTGGCTCTGTTGGTCTTCTTGTGGAGCTCCTGTCACCTCTTGGTCCTTCTGTCCTTCTCCACTTTTCCACTAGACTCCCTATGCTTCCACCAGTGTTTGGCTGTGAGTATCAGCATCAGGCGCTGGGTAGAGCCTCTCAGAACAGAACTCTGATAGGCTCCTGACTGCAAGCATGGAGTATCATTAATAGTGTCCGGGATTGACTGTCTTCCATGGGGAGGGTCTTGGGTTGGGCCAGGCATTGGTTGGACATTCCCTCCATCTCTGCTCTGCCTGTTCTGTCTTTATTCCGGAATGTCTTGCAAACAGGCTAAGTTTTGGATCAAAGTTTTTGTGGGTGGGTTGGTGTTCTCCTCCCTCCACTAGGAGTCTTGTCTGGTTAGAGGGCGTCCTCTTCAGTCTCCACGGCCCCTGCTACTAGGAGTCTCAGCTAGAATTCCCCTCATATCCTCCTAGAGGCCTATTCTGCCTTAGGTCTCCAGCTTGTCAGAGATGCCCCTACCCATAGTTTCTCTTTTCTCTGCACCCGCAGTCCTGCTGCCCCCGCCCTCCCCAGGTCTGATCTCCACTTTCATTTCTCGCTGGGATCCCTCTCCTACTTTATTCCCTCTTTTCAACAACTACCTTTGTCTATTCTATTTACCCCTCTGAGTTTCTTGGTTCTTTTTTTTTTTTTAAGAGTAAAATGTTTCTATTAAAATAAAAACATGCAGAGATCAAAAAAGGTCCCTAGTTTTGTTTGCTTGTGTGGTGAATTATTTTCTGCCATTCTGATGGAGACATTTGGTCCTTTAAGGATATAAGATAAGAAACATGCCATCCAGAATATGAAGTAGAGAAATGTAAGAATTGTGTCCCTCTTTAATTTGTTTAAACTGTTAGAAGGTAGCTTCTTGAATGAAATAACTAGAGCGAACCACTCATTTTAGTCACTCTTGCATCCCCATGACAAAATGGTGACAGAATACCTGACATTGGAAGTCTAAGGGAAGAAAGGCTTATTTTATTCATGGCCTCAGAGACCTCAGCACATAGTGCTCGGCCTGACTCTGCCCAGTACTTAGCGACATCTTTGCTACAGGAGCGTGGAGAGGGCATGGAGCCAGGAGGCGGAGAGTAAGGAAAGGACTTAGGAGCAGGTATGATTTTCAAAGGCATGCCTCCAGGGACCCACTCTGTAACTGTGCACACCTCCTAAAGCTTCCAAAGCCTCCAGTATCAGCACTGGGTGGAGAATAAGAGTTAACACTTGAGCCTGTGGGGACATTCATAGTCAAACACCAAGACCATCAAATATGCCACAAAGTTACGTTTAGTCTTCTTTCATAGTACCAGACATAGAACTAAAATAATTAACTTTTGACAAGAAAGATCAATTTCCTGACAATATTGATATTTTTTATTTTAGATAGAGAAATATTAGGTATTGAGCTTAGAAAAAACTGGAGGAATTGACCAGTGTTTTCTTTTCATGTATAACCATAGGATTACTGCAAAATTCAATCATCTGCCAATTCCACTCACCAACAGGGTTTAATTTTGGGCAGCTTTGTAGCAAAGACATTTTTGCCCAGCTCTTTTAAGAGTATATTTTAAAGCTATTACTGTTCTGGCTTTTACCCAAGGATCTAAAATGATGAATGTCTCCCATAGTACTGTTGTTCCCTGGTGGTATCATTATCATTTTGTGATGATTTAATTAATATGTTGTTCCTGAGACCTTATAAATCTATTCTTTGCAGGATACTGAGCCAATATTTGAGGAGGAATCCAAACCAATTTATTGTCAGAATTGCCAAAGTATCTCTTTTTGTGCATTCACACAGAGGTCACTTTTGGTTGTATGCTCCAAATATTGGAGGGTAAGTTGAAAATACGAAGTTGTTATTTTATCCTTCATGATAAAATTTATTTAAAAAAATTTCAAAGATAGCCCCAAAGATGTAGTTGGCACAAAACTTGTCATTTGGAGCTCCTGTTTGGTTTTGATATTTTTTGAGGTATTGGGACTTAATTCTATGTATCTGTCTTTTTTTGTTTTAGTCCATATAATGAATGGTTTAATGACTATATTTTGCTAGTCTTAATTTCTTTTTGCTACTATTTAGTTATTATGGACAATGTAAGTGATGGCAATGAGGTCTCTGTAGGTTGGACATTTCTTGTAGTATGTTACTAAATAAATGATACATTTGTTTCCTGACTTCTTCAAATTGAAAGGTTTTTTAAAAATCTTTGTTTTTGTTTTTGTTTTGTTTTGTTTTCCCTGAGACAGGATTTCTCTGTGCAGCCTTGGCTATCACGGCCTCACTTTGTAGACCAGGCTGGCCTCTAACTAGGTGATCCACATGCCTCTGCCTCCCGGAGGGCTGGATTAAAAGTGTCACCACCACACCCAGCTCAAATTGGAAGTTGTGGACAGCTAAAGATGAAAGGAGGGGGTTTCCTCTACATTGCTTGTCTTATCCAGTGTGTTTTGAGCATTTGTCCTGTACTTAGCTATTTTTAAAAAGTTTTTCATGTATTTAAAAAATTATTTCTTTTATTTTTTTGTGATTGTAATAAAATTACATCATTTCCCCTTCCTGCTTTTCCCACCAAACTCTCTCATATATTCTTCCTTGATTTCTCTCACATTTATGGCCTATTTTTTCATACATCTATGTTACACATAAATGTATATACATATATTCCTAAATACTTGAGCACAACCTGCTTAACTACATATGTGTGCAGGCCTGACCATTTGGTGTTGGATAACTAATTGGTGTGTTTTCCTCTGGAGAAGTCTGTTCACCAGCCCTCAGCATTCCCTGGTTTCCTATCTTGTGGTCCTTTCTCCATCTATGCCAGCATGTCTGTTGGTGACTGGTTCAGCGCATGTTTAAGCAGTTATGTTGGTGAGACTTTATGGTGTAGCTTCTGACATTTCTCGGAGATAAAGTCTCAGAGAAATTCCCTGTTCCTTGGGTTGTTACAGACTTTGCACCCACCCAGGCATTATTCTGCAATGATCCCTGAGTAGAGCGTGAGGGAATTGCTTTGTAGATGTATATATTGGGACCAGACTCCACAACTCTGCCTTTTGATTGGTTGTGGATTTTGTGATGGTTTCTTTGACATGGGGTAAGGACAGATGTTTAGACCTGTTAGGGTTTATGCTGGTTGCATAATCAGAGGAAGGTGTGTTAATTGCTTAAATCTGTTAAACAAATCACTGCAAAACATACACTAGAACAGTAGAAACGTATCTTGCCCTTTTTTGTGGGAGGGGCATCAGGGCCTCCTTTAATTGGCGCCTCCTCTGGTTCAGAGTCTTTGATAGGCTGCCATCACAGTATCCTTTGGAACTCTGACCTCAGCTGCAAGTTGAGCTTCTGGAGGATCTCCTATGCTTCCTTGTGTGGCAGTTGGCCCGTCTTTCACCTCACTGACTGGTGACTGAAGACATTGTTTCCATTCACTATTCCTGAGTGGTAGCCTGTGGCTCTCTTACTGGAGGAGCTCTCAAATGCCAGCAGGCTTCTTCTGGCAGTGAGCGAGCAAGTAAAGGTCATCTTAAGATGCTCTTGGTATTAGAATTGAGAACTCATGCCTTTTGCTACAGTCTAGAAACAAAAGATGCTCTAGAAACGGTCAGAAAATCCAGCATGTACTGAAGGGAGGAAGGGGTTCTGCATGTGCATCTGAGAAGCTGCCTTCAGTAGGGACAGCTGCTTTTCCGAACTTAAAATATTTTTATTTATTTTTATGTGTACAGATGTTTTCCTGCATGTTTGTCTGTGTACCACGTGTCAGATGCAGCTTGTCAGGTGCAGAGAACAAGAGACTTGGAGACTCGGATCTTAAATGGGATCCATCACACCTCTCCTCCAATTACTCACCAATTACCTCACCAGAATTACTTTTTGAGATGTCTAGAATTTGACAATTTTAGTATTGTCAAATAACTATTTTTTTAAATGGCTCCAAAACTATTATGACATGTTTTATTTTTTTTCTATCACTCAATGGCTGCCTCTGTTAAAAAAAAAAAAAAAAAAAACCTCACAAATTGAGTGAAAACATGCAACAAGATAGCCACCAGGGAGAGCAAGTGAGGGCTACAGCTCCTTCAGTGGCGGATTCATAGAAAATACTTGCTGGTATCTGAGCTGTTTGTGATTCCCTGGAAGTTCAATCTATACTGATATAATTGGTCATTCACTTTATTTTTTTTTCACGGTTTCTTCTTTTTGCCTCAAAAAGTGACATTTATTTAAAGAGAGAGGAAAGAACAACAAAAAACAAAAAACAAAAAACAAAAACCCAAGATGTCCATCCCTTGCTTTAAATCAGCATCCTTTCCCATAGGGTAGTGAGGACATTTCTCACAAAAAAAATTATCACCCTTTGTTTTTGATGTACTTGAGGCATCTGATAACAGTTCTGACAAGCAGTAGTATAAACAAAAAGCACAAAACAGAAAAATTAATGTTATTTAGAGAGTTTTGTAATTTGAAATACTCTTAGATTTGGCCTGAGACTTGCTGTGTAGCTGAGACTTCTGACCCTCCCGCCTGCACCTGAGTGCTGGAAAAGGCATCGCAGACCTGCCTTATGCAGTGTTGGAGATGGAACCCCTGGGACTCGTGGATGCTAGGCATGCATGTACTCTACTGAGTTAATTTCCTAGCCAAAGGTCATTGTTTTCTGTGAAGAAGAGTAAAATAAAAGACCATGCTATTGAATGATGAATTCTTATTCCCCTTGAGCAAAATTTAGAATATACTTTTATCAAGTATGGAAAATATTGAAAGTGGTAGAAAGAACCAGTCTGTTAGGAAATATAGGCCTAGGGTTTTTATTCCTCCTAGTTTTATCACATATGAATATATAACTATTTCCTTTTCCTTCCTTTCTTTCTCTTTCCTCCTCTCCTCCTCTTCTTCCTTCATCTTTTTTTTTTTTTTTTTTTTTTTTTTGAGGCAAGGTTTTGCTATGTAGCCTCGGCTGGCCTACAACCCCTATGTAGACCAGGCTGCTGCTGGCTTTAAACTCAAAGAGATCCACACACCTCTGCTGAGATTAAAGGTGTCACCACCATACCCAGCTGTGATGTGTGACTTTGAACTTGTGTTGCTAGTGTAATCTAGCTATCTTTCCTGACTATAGATCAGGGTACCAATACCTGCCTGCTTGTGTCCTTAGTGATTCTAAGGATTAAATAATTATAAACATGCCTGTGAACTTCATAGAGCTGTGTAAAATTATGCCTATGCAACGTCACTAGGTGCTGTCCCTGGTGAAATTATAGCAGCTTGGCCTTCTCCTATATAATTATTAAATATTAAAATGGAAACTGTTAACTTCCTATTCATAATGATTTTAGAACACTGGTGAAATAAGGCCAAGCAAGATAATTCTACTGTTCAGAATATATTATAATGCCAGAGTATCTGGCCAGAAATGTTACCAGACACTGTATTAAGTCATGGTATGTATTCTAGAGGGCAGAATGCCTATTATTTCCATATCCCACAGCATTGGAAAGACCATATTTCCATATCCCACAGCATTGGAAAGACCAAGGATTCCTGCTTCTGTGTTGGCAGCACACCTTGTCCTCTGCCTGCCAGAGGCTGCCCAAAGCTGGCATCTATGATGACGGCCCCAGCTTTCACTGAGAAAATATCTTCATTTGCTGAATTATATTTTGAAAGCATGGGTTTGTTAAATCTCTTTTCCGAGGTTTTCTTTCTGGTGAAGTGTTACCCTCGCTGTCTTACATCATAACAAGATAGAGTAAATAGAACGTGTGAACTTCTTTCTCTCCCAGGTGTTCGATGCTGGTGACTACTCTCTGCTCTGCTCAGGGCCTAGTGAAAATGGACAGACGTGGACTGGAGGGGACTTTGTGTCTGCAGACAAAGTCATCATTTGGACTGAAAACGGGCAGAGTTATATCTACAAACTCCCTGCTAGGTACAAAATAGATAAGAAGTTAGGATTTCAGTCATGTGATGTAAATATTTAACTCCAGAATGTCTTAAGGTTTGTATATAATCCCAGTTTAACTTCTAGGTACAAAACCAAACTAACAAAGCAAAAGCCAGGTGGATTTTTACACTTACTTATTTACTATATGCATGTGTGCATGCAGATCCCGCTGTGTTATGTGTGCAGGTCAGAGGACAACTCATGGCCATCAGTTCTCTCCTTCCATCATGTAGGTCCCAAGGATAAAACTCAGGTTGTCAGGTTTGGCGGCAAGCTCTCTTACTGGCAAAACAGCTCATGAGCACTCAAAGAACTTTTTTATGAAATTATTTAATTCCTACTTAAATTAATTGAAACTTAAATAAAAATGCCATTTTTGTCTGTTGTAATAAACCCTGGGAATAAAGTATTTAGTATCATTTATTTTATTTTATTTTGAGATAGGGTCTCACTGTACAGCTCTGGCTGTCCTGGAATTCACTATGTAGACCAGGCTGGCCTTGAACACACAGAGAGCTGCAAGCCTCTGCCTCCAAGTGCTGGGATTATAGCTATGTGCCACCATGCCTTGGCCTCCTGTTTGTATTTTAAGTGGACACTTACTTTTCTGTTTCAGTTGCCTTCCGGCTAGTGATTCATTCCGCAGTGATGTGGGGAAAGCAGTTGAAAATTTGATTCCTCCTGTGCAACATAGCCTTTTGGATCAAAAAGATAAAGAGGTAAAGTTCTTCAGGTATCATTCATAATTGATGGTGTACAGGCATTTGAACGGTTCAGCAAGATCTAGCGGAATGTTAGAGTTCACAAAAAAATCTTTTGATATGGTGAGTTACAAGCACATTTCAAAATTTGCAGACTTTTAAATATTTAATTTAATTATTAAATAGTACTTGCCTGTATTTAAGAATATGAGTGATCTTATCTTGCTTATGTATTAGGACTGATTTTTTTTTTATAAAATTCATATTGACTGTTAACTTATTTAATACTTGTATAGTTAAAACATAGTGAAGACAGTGTTTGAAGGCAAGGGTAAGTATGTGCTATGCTGACTGATCTGTTATTTCTTTCATGAACTGCAGTATTTCTCTGAAATCAAGCAGTGACTCAAATAACTGGATATTAAAAATAAAATTTAAACAATTCTTCTGTATTAAAATAGAAATTCAGTGTGTTTTCTAAAAGTCCCTTTTACTGTCTATTTATAGTTGAAATGCAGGAGCTGCAGAGATGGCTTAGTGGTCAATTTTAAAATCCCCAGCACCCACATGGTGGCTCACAACTGAAGCTAACTGTGGTTCTAGAAGAACTAATACCCTTTTCTGCTCTCTACAGGCAGCAGGCACACATGTGGTACACAAACTTTAATGCAGGCAAAAGACTCATACACATAAAATTAAAAATATTGGAATGCAGTGCCACTTATATGGGCTTTCCACTCTGGTCTCTGGGAATAGTGAGAAAAAGCTGTGTGGGGAGGCAAGTTTTCTATTCTGTGTTTTTGGTTCCGGGTTCCAGTGTCATCATTCTGAACCTGTGTTCCGCCCTCAGTTGAGAATGAGCATGATGAGTAGAAGGGAATGGCGTTTCCTATGAACATTTTGAATATAGAATTTGTATACTTTAAAATCCTATACACTTTCTTTGTATGTTCTTGAACTACTGGCTACTGTCCAGCTCAGTCAGTCACTTCCAGCTAAACTAAGGATTTGTGATGTGTATGAAAAAACCTGCATTAATAAAGCAAAGGACAGCATCCTCTGTTCCTTACACTCCTTGCTGCTGTCACAAAATTCCTGACACAAGCAGGTAAGATGCAAGGGAACACTCTTACACTGAACGGTGGTGCTGCTTATTGTAGTTGCTATAGTAACTCTCTGTTACGTGTGTAGCTTTGAAATAACAAAGTTTAAGTAGAGTTAAATACTTGACTATGCTGAACATAGTTTCTAGAGGCCAGTACTTTTTTATGAAGCCATTGACTACTGTAACCAGATTGTTTGTTAGCTATAATTTTTAAAACAGAACTTTTTTATGCTAAAATTCCAATAGTTTGTTAAAATTAGTTATGTAAGTCTGGCCAATTAAATGCTATAAACTATCCTTATTTTAAAAGATGGGTGGGCTGGAGAGATGGCTGAGCTCTTAAGAGCACTGGCTACTCTTCCAGAGGACTGGGCTTGACTCCCACCACCCACTTGGCAGCTCACAACCATCTGTAACCCCAATTCCAAGGGTCTGGTGGCCTTTTCTTGACTCTATAGGAACCAGACACTCACATGGTGCAGAAAAACGGATGGTAATATTCTCAGTGACTTATCAGAAGGCAAGAAAAATAGGATTAGTGAATTCATTTATCACCTTAAAAAGTGATATATTTTATTTTAATATTTACTTGATCTATTTTGAATCTCATTCATGAGTACTATTTTGCACCATTCCCACCTCATGCTTTCCCATCTCCAACATCACCCATGTCCCCTGCGCTCCCTTTCAACCTAATGACTTCCTTGTCTTTAATTACCATTGTTATACAAGTGTGTATATAAGTACAATCTGCTAAATCCATTTACTGTGATTTATGTGTGGAACTCTTTTTTTTGTTGTTGTTGTTGAAATTTTAAGTAGAGACTTCTTTTTGGTTAAGAGTGACCTAATTTCTCTATTCATTATTTAAAAATAAATAAGTAAATTACTCTGTGATGAGTAACCAGTTTTTATAAAGTTGAACAAAAGACTGTAAGCACCAGTTTTAGAGAAAGGCTATAAATAATAGCTTTTCATTCTTCCAAGGTTTATGCTCCACTGCAGTTGATATGAATATTAGTGCCTTAAATTACATGAACATATATTGGATAATTGTGTTGTAAGCACTTTTGAAACTGGGGTATGAGTCAGAGTGTTTAAACACTTTTATATGAATACATGTTAATCTATAAAAGATTGCAATCCAAATACAGCTTGAAACAATTTTTTTTTTTTTTTTTTGGCAGTTGGTAATTTGTCCTCCTGTTACTCGGTTCTTCTATGGATGCAAGGAATATTTGCATAAGCTCTTAATTCAGGGAGATTCTTCTGGAAGGTTAAACATTTGGAACATAGCAGACATAGCTGATAAAGAAGAAGGTGGTGAAGGTAATACTAAGTCTTGAGCATTGACGCCATAATTCTTTTAATATAACATTGTGAATTCATAACAAAATTGAAAAGATGTGTGTATCATTTTCTTTCATGAATATTCGATGAAAGTAAACTTTTCGTACGTCACTGAATCAAATCAACATCATTTATTTAATGTTATTTTTTTTGAACATAAACGTATTTATTTTATATGACATCAAACCTCTACAGGGCTAAAAATGACAACTTGTATCAGTTTGCAAGAAGCGTTTGACAAACTGAAGCCCTGTCCTGCTGGAATTATAGATCAGCTAAGTGTGATTCCCAACAGCAATGAGCCTCTTAAAGTAACTGCGAGCGTCTACATACCAGCACACGGACGACTTGTTTGTGGCCGGGAAGATGGAAGCATAATTATTGTACCTGCCACCCAGACGGCCATAGTTCAGCTGCTGCAAGGAGAGCACATGCTCAGGAGAGGTATGTGGAAGATGTGCACTGTGTTTTGAGAACTCTGTACCCTGATGTTGAGGATGTCTCTACGCTGTAGCTTAAGAAGTCAAACCAATTGGTGTAGTTGTTAGTATAGTTGTAAGTTTAGTGTACATTCGATAAAATGTTAAGTATCTGTTATTGGAATAAATACTATGAGAGGCTATAAATAAAAAAAACTTTCAGCTTTTATCTCCGTGGCATATATGAATAGTTTAATAAATTACTAGTTGAATTGATTACTAAATGGTTATATTATCAGCAATATTGATAATTTTCTAAAACATTGCTATTGAACTAATGTAATTATCTAATAGCAGTATTAAAGATAAAATAAACATGAGAAATTAACTATTACATGTTACGTATTTCAATATAGCAGCATTCCTTTCATTTCTATTTGTAATAAATATGGGAATTATTATCAATACATTTCTTTCTTTTTATACTGATTCTTTAAAATATCATGGCGTTTGAGATGTACAGCATATTTGTACATAGACTAGCACCAGTTTTAAAGACTGTTAGCAGCTACCTTGATTAACAACCTTGACCCAGAAGTAAAGGTTACGGCTCTTCTGACATTTCATGTTCGCTTGTTGAAGCATTATAAAGACTTTAATTTTCTATTTCTGAATTCCAAACCTCCTCTGTAGGTTGGCCCCCTCACAGAACGCTCCGTGGCCATCGGAACAAAGTCACGTGTCTGCTCTACCCTCATCAGGTCTCGGCTCGCTATGACCAAAGATACCTGGTCTCTGGAGGTGTGGATTTTTCCGTCATAATTTGGGACATATTTTCTGGAGAAATGAAACATATCTTCTGTGTTCATGGTGGTGAGATCACGCAACTTCTGGTCCCGCCTGAAAACTGTAGTGTAAGTTGCTTTATCTAGGATGATTTCTCTATGGTAGAGAGGGCTTAGTGGCTCTCAGGCATATAAATGAAATCCACAGTAACATAAAGGAAATACAGTTACAGAGTCAATGAAACTTTCTCAATATCGACACTGAGGTGATAGTAACTTATAGCCAGGCAAGGTTTTGGTCATTTCCTATTAGGTAAAGAAAAATAGATGATGGACTTAGTAGTTTTACCTATTATTAGCTTCTAAATTATATGACCTGTTTCTAGCAGCAGCTTGAAACATGCCTTTTGAAAGAGTTGGCAAACTTTGTTCCAGAGCAACTTGAATGTCCCAGCAGATCTCCATACATTCTGAAGCCGTTTCATGCAAGTGCAGTGAGTGTGTACTTTGGTGGGCGCAGCATGTTTAGAGACTTGCTGATGTAATTTATTTAAACTGAAGTTGTGACCAGGGAACAGGAAATGTTGCTATGACTAAACAAAGTATTCGTTGTTTTCAAGCTTAGCTAGGGATGAAGAAGTCAGAGTTTCTGCTTTGCCTGATGGACGGATGCCGTAACAGGCATGAGGGCGGAAGGCACCCTGTCCTCTTTCCTCACCCAGGCCTTGTCTCTGGAGACAATTAAAATGCGTTTAACTTCCCATTATCTGTTTTTAAAAAGCCATCCTTTCTTTCCCATCTATCTGTCTATCTATCTATCTATCTATCTATCTATCTATCTATCTATCCACACATACATATATATATTGTATATATGTATGTATATGTGTATATATAATATTTACATATATATTACCATCTTCTTCTAAAATGAAGATCCTCAGGGTTGTGCAGCAAATGCCCTTCCCACTGAGCCGTCTCTTCAGTCCCATTCAAGGGCTTTCCTTTTATACTTCAGACTATAAGTTCAGATTCATTTTATTGACAGCTGGGAAATATAAGCAATGCAGAATGCATTGTACATAAAACAATAAAATGTTTTCCAGATTTGAACAGTTGTCCAAGGTTGACTTGGGTCAGTTGACATCTAAAATCCAGGCAAAGGGAAAATAGTCCTCTAGATGCCTGTGGAATCCAAGGGAGAGGGGTGGGCAGAAGCAAGGCAGCTGGGACCAACACCTGCGGTGCATCCAGCCCTCTCTAGTTAGGATTGTGGGTTACACGAGGATGCTTGGGTACCTTCCTCCTGCTGGCTTACTTTGTCTCCTCTGCTGTTCACTGTCTTCTTTTTGCTATAAATTCTACTGCCATTCACACTTAGCAAAACATGAAACTTTGTGTTCTCACATAGGTTATCAGTAGAGAAAGGAACTGGATTTTGCAAAAAAAACAAAACAAAACAAAACAAAAAACAAAAAATAAAAAACAAACCTAGAACAAAAGACTTCTAAAATGTCAGTAGTGCTCTTTAAAACATTTCCCTCAGGAAAGCAGACGGATGGCATTGGTTGCAGCGTAAAGCTAGAAGTCAAACACCACGAGTGACCCCGTAGACTGTTTCCTACTTAGGGAGTAGCTGATATCTTTGAATGCTCTTTCTGAGTTCCCTCAGGTGGTTTTCAGTTGAAGGGGGTAGCAGAACTTGGAATGGAATATTTCTGTCATGGCCGTGTACATTTTCCTGTAACCCATGATGCATATTCATGGGCACATGTTTAGGTAGTGCCTGGAGAAAACGGAAGTAGAAGCGTAACCACCTAGCTTAGATTCTGGCTTTTGGAAGTAAAGGAACAAAGTATGGAATGGAGCAGAGACTGGAATGTGGCCTTTAAAAGTGTGAGATTTTATCTGTTTTCAGTAAATATGGACCTAATATTTATTGCTCCTTTATATTAATGATGAAATTGTCAGAGCTGCTTTTCTGTTAGAAGATCTATTTAGAACAGAATATTTGGAAGACTAAGAAATAGTTATTTAATACCACTAGTATACTTATGCATGTAGACATTAAGTTACTTAATATATTACATAAAAAAGCTTTTTAAAAATTTATTTCATGTTATGGAACTTTTATATCACATAATCTCTAAAATGATCCAGAAGGGGGCAGCATGGATTTGTAAAAACAGTAATATAGGCATCCAGTGTGATCATTAGTGTTGTGCCTTCATTTGACAATGCTGGCTTTCTGTTTCCTAGATACAGGCCTGACAATATGAGTAGCATATATGACTAAGCACATATCACTTTGACAAATGCTCACAGCCAGTAAAAGTGGCCAATAAATTATATTTTCTTTTTATTCAGTTTTGTTTTTTAGAATTTTATATATGAGTAGTGAAATGATGTAAATCATTTCTACCCCTCTTCCGCCCCCTGCAACTCTTCGCGCATCCTCCCACTCCGTTTCATATTCATGGCCTCTTCTTTCTAAATGAGAATTGTGCACACACACCCCTACCTTACAAAATCCATTTAGTTTTGGTTGGATGTTCATGTATTTAGGGCTGAGTGCTTGAGGCTGGAGAATCTATCCTGAGGCTTGTTCCTGGAACACTTGATTCTTTCTCCCTTAGCAGCCATTAATTGCCTGTGGGTCTCCATTGTGGGTAGGGCCTTGTGAGATGTACCTGTCAATATTGGCCTGTCCACCTGTGTTGTCAGTATGCAGGTGCTATGTAGGCAATTGTTTTGTCAAGAGTTCATGCATGGAGTTTCCCCATGATATCTAGAAGATAATGTTTACAGCAGGCATCCTGGTCCTCTGGCTTATATGATATTTCTGCCCCCTCCTCCTCCATCTTCTCTGAGCTTTAGGTTCTTTTTAATAATTGATCTATCATTCTAAAGAAAGAGCTGAAAGCTATGTTTCTGATTAGTGTTTTTCTAACATTTTTGAGTCTGAAGTGGTTTTTTTTTTTTTTAATTTGAATGTTGTGTTTCAAAGCAATGCTCATAAACGTAGCATAGCGCCTGAAGCAAGCAAAGTAATCATTTTTATATAAATGAAGCAAAAGCAGGAAGCAGGGATGTTGGTGTTTATTAAAATGAAAATTTCAGGACTGGAGAGATGACTTGGCGATTAAGAGCATTTGTTGCTCTTTCAGAGGATCCAGCCTCAATTCCCAGGACCCATGTGGTAGTTCACAGTCACGTATCATTTCAGCTTCCAGGTTCTGATTCCCTCTTTGGCGTCCTTGATCAAAGTACACGTGTACCTATGCATACGTGTAGGCAAAAACCCACATATACATAAATAACTTTTAAAAAGATAATTATCCTACAATGTTCTTTTTTCTCTTTACACTAATGCATTATATTTTGAGATGTTTATGTATGTTTTCTTACCATCAGTGAAGTTAAAATTTTTTAAATTAAACAAACAGTTCTGGAGAGAACAGAATGGAGGCCAGGAAGGACAGTGACTCTCCTGCCTGTGTCCCAGCCCTGTTTCTATGAAGCACAAAGGGGTGGAGATGTGCTAGAATGGAGGGCCATGAAGGTTGGCAGGAAAGGTGGGTGTCACGTCAGAGGACCTTTTTTTTTTTTTTTTTTTTTAATGGTTTTTCGAGACTGGGTTTCTCTGTGTAGCCTTGGCTGTCCTGGACTCACTCTGTAGACCAGGCTGGCCTCGAACTCAGAGATCCACCTTGCCTCTGCCTCCTGAGTGCTAAGATTAAATCAAAGCTGTAGTGTATGCTACTATGCCTGGCTTCCTGATCATCTTTTTATGTCACACCTTATCCTTATGTAAAGGATATTGGCGAATGTGAAATGGAACTCTGCAGATTAAATTAAAGCAGGCATTCATATAAGGCGATACTGAAGGGAGACTGAAGAGTTGTGAGTGCTTTAAGTGGATATCTCAGCATTGGCAATATCTAAGAATGCAGTGAGGCAATATAATTACACTTTAAACAAAGGCAAAGATAACTGAGCATGATGGCCCATGCCTTTATTCTCAGCACTCTGGGAGGAAGAGGCAGGAGGATCTCTGTGAGTTACAGGCCAGCATGTTCTACATAGTACATTCAGGACAGCCAGGGCTGCATAGAGAAACCCTGTCTCAAAAAAACCAAACCAAACCAACCAAACAACCAACCAACCAAACAAAAAAAGACAAAGATCCTGTGCTATACAATGACATAATAGTGATACTACTATAGGAATTGTTAACTATGCTACCACTTTTGTATTTTTGAATATATAGTCACTGAAAGTTCATATATATTATTTCATGTAAATGAAAGAACAGACCTGCGAGACTGTGCTGTTAACCTGTATTATGTGGAGAAATGATATGCAGAGAAGTTTGGCATGTAAAGTGAATAAATAGATAAAAAATTTAAAAATGTGCAGAGAAGCCAAGTCTCTCATTCATGTTGCACAAATAGGGAGTCACAGAACTCAAATTTGATTTGAAGTCATCAGATTTGATGACATCAACTTGGCCTCCTAGCACATATTAGTACTTCAAAGTTTCATTTTTCTGTTTTTTCTATTTCTATTAGTGTTTTATATTACTGATTTATGTAAGTAAATGTGATTTTGATGTGTTTATTCAATAAATTAAAACCATTGAAGATTTTTACCTTGTGAAACAAAAAGCAGCCATCCTTTTGACTTCCTAAATTTGTAATGTCTTGGAGATACTGTTGAGTGCTCTGTTTTCCTAAATTTGTAATGTCTTGGAGATACTGTTGAGTGCTCTGTTTTCCTGCAAATTATCTTTAGTTTTCTTCTTTGATTAGTTAGACCTAGAGTCCCTCAGCTTTGTTTGTTTGTTTGTTTGTTTGTTTTTTGTTTTTCAAGACAGGGTTTCTCTGTGCAGCCTTGGCTACATATATTTAGTATAGTATGTATAGTGAGTAAAGGAGGGTGTTAAAATTATCCTGGGAAGTAACGTTATTCATGTAGTTGGTTAGTGTTTCGGTTGGCTCATATGATCTCATAGAGTAAATACTAAAGAAACAGATTCTTTTTTAAAAAAAAAAATAAAAGTTTCATTTCTGATATTGAAAAAAATTGTGTTTTGATTCAGTTTTGTGCAAGTATAGAAATGAAATTAATATTTAATTTCGTAGACTATTTCTCCTTTTAGATAGAATATTTAGAATGATAAATGACATCTTAAAGGCACATTTATGTTCCAAAGAAAGAGTTCTGGGAAGTACAAGAAGTAATGATTAAGAGACAAGTGGGATTGATTCATGAGCAAAAGAAGCTGGTCATTTACAGCTTTTCTAGTGATGAGCATGTTTAAAAGGAGAGACTGTGGCATGTTCATATATTTAGAGGAAATTTATACAAAGAGAAGATTAACTGGGACAAATAGAAGGCTGCTTCTCAAACAATGCCAACAAAGGAGTAACGTAGTTTAGGAAACAAACTTGCAAATTGGAAAGCAAAAATTAATATTCTTTGCAGTGGATTCCATTGTAAGGTGGAATCATCTCCCCAGGGAGCTTGTGGATGAGATAAACTGGCTGCCTGTAATTTCTGTAATTCATGCTTACATGTGATCTCATGTTACACGAGAGGTTTCTGGGAATGCCTTAAAATGTGTAAGGTCAGACTGGATGACCTAGGTGGTGTGGTCTGACTTTCAGACACCAAGATAGCCCGTAGCAGTCTCTGCTCTTCAGCACTTAATGTAATGGGGTGATGATTTACTGGCAAATCCGATGAGCCTTCTTAAATATTAGGATTAGATTTCTTTGAAAACTAAATATCTATCTTGATGTTTTGGTCTAATAATTTTTCACTTGTCCTTATCCCAGTTATTTTTTCTTCAGAAAATTAATAATTTTTATTTGGCTAAATATCCTGTTGCTTGTTGCTGACTTTTACTTTTAACTAGAATGCAAGGTCATACATATATATTGCTTTTAACATATTGTGAAGATTTTTGGCCTATAAAATACCATCAGTGATAGGCTGCTCAGTTCATGCTGCCCAGATTCTCTCGAGCAATGAATCACTTCTTAGTTGAGCTGATTGCTTGAGGGCAGTGGTTTCAGAAGTTGAAATTGTGAAGCTCTCAATTGAGGTATGGGAAGAAATACTAGAACTTTTATATTTGGTTCCTTTAAGTCTTAGTAAATGGAAGTTTCTGAACATTTACTTGGATGGACAGTGATACTATCACTAATTTCAAAATACCGTAAGGTATATATTGCCACAAAGAAGGCTCCAGAGTCCCTCTCACAAATGTACATCTAGTTAAAGTGTTAGAGGAGTTTGTAGATTATACCATATAAAAAACAAAACTTCAGTGCTGAACATTAAACTCACAGTCTCATCATGTTAGACAAGTGTACTATCATTGAACTATGGCACAGGCATTTGTTTTTGTTTTGTTTTTCGATACATCCCGCTGTGTAGCCCCGCCTGGCATAGAACTCATGATCCTCTTGACTTGCACTGGAATGTATGGTTTCTATGTAACTGTTATAAATTGGCAGAGGAAATATTGTTAGATGTTATTTCCTTTTTAAAATATTTAATTAGCTGGTTGAAAATATTGTTTTCCATATAATTTATCCTGATAACAGTTTTCCCTCCTTCCACTCCTCCTGCTTCTTTCCCACTTCCCCTTGTATCTGGATCTACCCCATTTGTCTCTCATTAGAAAGCAAATATGATTTTATAGGATAATAACAAAATAAGATATGATAAGACAAAAACTAACACATTTAAATAAGACAAAATAAGCAAACAGAAAGAAAAGAGCCTAAGAGAAGGCACAAGAAACAGACCTACTCATTTGTACACTTAGAAATTATATAAAAACACTAAACTGGAGGCCATAACACACACACACACACACACACACACACACACACACACACACAC
>OU015744.1:24029818-24053271 GCA_907169655.1 Acomys percivali | reverse complement strand
CACACACACACACACACACACACACACACACACACACACACACACACGCATGATGCAAGAATTATATGGCACTATGAAAAGACAAAATATTTGAATTATAGGCATAGATGGAGAAGAATGTCAAGTTAATGGCTTAGACATGATCTTCAACAAAATAACAGATGAAAACTTCCTCAAATTAAGGAAAGATATACCCAGACAGATAAGAAGTACAGAACACCACACAGACAAGACCAGACAAGAAAGGCCCTATAGCATATTATACTTAAAACACTAAATATATTGAACAAAGAGAAATAGTGAAAAGAACATGAGAAAGATCATAGGCTACAGATGAGAAAACCCATCAAGGTAGCCACTGAAAATTCTAAAAGACCACAATTGTCAGCCTAGATTATTTACCATAACCAGAAACACTATCTTCCATAGTTGAAGGAGAAAGACTTTCTGTGATTCAGACAGGCTAAGAAAATTCCTATTCAGTAGACCAATCATAAGTAGAATATGGGAGACAATACTTCAGACTGAAGAGAGATTATATGGTAAACACATGAAGCTATAATTACTGAAACAAAAGGCAAGCAAGCAAACAAACAAAACCAGGTAAAGACACAAGAAAAAAACTACATAAGGACCACAGACTAACATCTCTGATGAACACAGATTTTAAATCCTCAATAAAATACTTACAAACCGGTTATAGACAGGCATCAAAAAGATGATTCACTGTCACCAAGTTGACTTTATCCCAGAGATGCAAGGATGGTTCAACATACACATGTTAGTAAATGTAATAAATCATATACATTGGCTTAAAAACAAATATTACGCAGTCAGTTCAAAAGATGCAGGAAAAGTCCTTGATAAAATCCAGCATGTCTTCATAATAGAAGTCCTAGACACGTCCCCTGGATGGGGAGACCTGGTGGCACTCAGAGGAAGGATAGCAAGTTACCAAGAAGATACTCGATACCCTAAGAGCATATATAGGGGGAGGAGGTCCCCCTCAATCACAGACATAGGGGAGGGGAGTAGGGGGGAAGCGGGAGGGAAGGAGGAATGGGAAGATACAAGGGATGAGCTAACAATTGAGATATAATATGAATAAATTAATAATAATAATAAAAAAGAAGTCCTAGAGTATAGGACTTGAGGGAACATATTTAAACATAATTAAGACTATATATATGACAAAACCAAAGCCAATATCACCCTTAATGATGAAAAACTTCAAGCAATCCCTATGCATTTGAAAAGGAAAAAATACAACTAAAGTATGACACGTAAGTGAGTAGGAAAGACATCTGAGAGTTTCTAACCTAAAATCAACCAGTGGAGCTGATTTCTAACCAAACGGAAAAGCACCAACACATATGAGCAGGGTTAGATTTGAGCATTTCCCCAAATGCAGTGAGGATGGCTCAAGAGTTTAAATACATTTCATACATCAAATCCTGCCTGAATCTGATTTATGGAGCTTCATTTTTTATTGATATGATAAATAAATAAATAATGTCAAAACTTTCAGGATGTACCTTCCTGAGTCTCCAGGGGACTTTATATCACTAGCTATAGCTTGAACAGCAAGAAGAGGAAAAACATGTATCTCCCATCTCAATTGAAATCCAGAATAAATGTGGCTTCTCTGTTTTTATCTCTTGGCTTTTCCCCGCATGGATTTGCAAGACCTCTATTTTAAGCTATAAATTATGTGTCTAGTTTACCAACAAATAGTTAATGCTATACATAGGCATATTAGAGTGAGCAAAGCACCCCGAACTCTAGCTCTTGTGTAGTTCATAGTTTTGGATTTGAAGGGGCTGGAGAGCTGTCTTAGTGGTTAATACCACCCGCTGCTGTTGCAGAAGACTCAGATTCAGTTCCCAGCACCCACATAGCAGGTCATAACTTTCAGAGGTTCTGACACCCTTTTCTAGCCTCTGCATGAATCAAGTATGCATGTGGTACACAGACATACATGCAGTCAAAACAGTCATAAGAATAATTTAATCTTAAAATACTTTAATATACAGTTGATGAGCTGACAACTAGGATTAAGAAGAAAGTAAAAGAGAAAAAGAGAAACTGATAAAATAATCTGGGAGTGGGAAGGGTGGTGATGAAGCCCAGGATATGCAGCAGGAAGTTTATGCTCTAACTTAAGAAATATGTAAACCAGGTGGTGGTGGCACACACCTGTAATCCGAGTACTCAGGGAGGCAGAGGCAGGCAGATCTCTGTGAGTTCAAGGCCAGCCTGGTCTACAAAGGGAGTTCAAGACTTCCACAGCTACACAGAGAGACCCTGTCTCAAGAACCAACAACAAAAACAACAACAACAAAGAAAAGAGGAGGAGGGGGGAGGAGGAAAAGAAAAAAAAGAAAGAAAAAAGAAAAAAGAGACATGTAGATGGAGGGACATCGAAGGGAGCACAGATGAGGTGCTTTGAAGCTCTGTGAGTCGAAATAGTACCTATTTTATAAATGTACGGGAAACTTTACCATGGTGAAACTAAGAATCCAAAAGATGGGGATGTGGTGCAGTGGCAGGACACTTTCTTCCTGCCTAGTGTGTAGGAGGCACTGGGTTTTATAACCACCAGTGAAGAAGACATTTTTGCAGATTAAATAGAGAAGGTACAACATTTCCCTTCCTGTTTTGTGGATGCTTCTTTGAGAAACAAATGCTTTAAAAATTATTGAAGGAGAAAATGGACTCATTTTAGTGAGTTTTTTCTTTTTAATTTTGTTGTTGAATGTTGATTGAAGACTGTAGGAAAGGTGAGATCACTGAGATTGAGGTTTAAAATCACTAGAAGTGATAAGAAAACCCTCCAGAGAAACAGCAGAGGTGAAAACCCTGGCGGAGGCTCCCAAAGTCTTGGCGTTGCATCTGATTTTACTGGGTGTGTGAAGCCTTAGGGGAGAGAGACAAGTGTGGAACCTACACGGAAGTTTAGTGTATGAAGGGAGTACAAGGTGATGTTTGTGGGCAAATACTGAGAAGATGTTCCCACAAAAAATGCTATGCCACATTTTTTCTGTACCTAAACACACAAAAGTGCGCAGTATTGCATAATATTTGTGGGTATACATTTCCTTCCAGGTGCGCTGGATCGCTGCGCGATGGGGATCACTGCGGTAGAGATACTGAATGCTTGTGATGAAGCCGTTCCTGCTGCAGTAGACTCCCTCAGTCACCCGGCAGTCAACCTGAAACAAGCCATGACAAGGCGCAGTCTGGCTGCTCTTAAGAATATGGCCCACCATAAGCTGCAAACCCTTGCAACTAACCTCCTGGCTTCTGAGGCCTCTGACAAGGTGAGCTTAGTTTCAATCTGTGCCTCCGCAGAAGGTCATTGACAAAGTAAAGGATTTCCCCCCAGGACAGGGTTTCTCTGTGTAACAGCCTTGGCTGTCCTGGAACTTGCTTTGCAGACCAGGCTGGCCTCGAACTCACAGAGATCTGCCTACCTCTGACTCCCAAGTGCTGGGATTAAAGCCACTACTGCCCAGCTTTAAAATTAGTTTTACTTAACTAAATTATGTTGGTTTGATATTATAAAAACACACCTTTTCCCCTTTGTGTAATCTTAAGTTCAATCCAATTTTCCTAACTGATGTTTACAAGCCAGACACTAGCTACTTCTTTATTTGGCGGAAGGATGGCCTTATGATGGGCAACAGCAGTCCCAGGCCATTAAACTGGTCCCTTATCCTTTGTTTTGCAAAGCTGAGCTGCAGTTTAATTTGCAGCTCTCTTTTATTCTTTTATTCCTGATTTCCTTCTTCGTCTTCTTTTTTTTTTTTTTTTTTTTTTAGTGGTTATACTTGTGTCTAAATACTGACAGGGTTGAAAGACTATCTGTAAACTGACAATTATCCATTAATTAGTGAGTGCTGGCAGTGTATGAAGTACTGCAGACTGTCCCATTGACCCATATTCTCCAGAAATTGACAGTGACATCACTCTTTTGATCCTTCTTCCTTTCCCCAAGACATTAATGTTTTATTGGCTCTGTTGTATTTTATATTTCATTAGTTGAACTTGTGAAATCCTTCTGTGGCTTTCCTCCATGATTTCAGGACTGTGCTCTAAAGTTTGAGGATAAATCACAGCTTAAAAGGGTTTGCTGCACTTGTTACTTATTTCAAAGAATCCTATAATTGAACCAGTAGGTCATTGTCTCATTATACAATGTGATATGACTTGAGTTTTGTGCAAAAGTATAAAACAACATATTAAAGATAGCATGTGTCCATGTTCTTATCTTTAAGACATAAAAAGATATATTCTTTTTCTTAATGGTAGCTCCTAGAAATAAAAAAATTAGAAAAATAATTATAGACCTGGAAAATTAAAGAAAAATAAGTAGTACAGTACTATTTATGAATGGCTTTAGTAAGTGGTCATGTTCATGATGTGATTTTTACAATCTTGTTTGTCCCTCTTTTAATAGTGTATTTTATAGTGCAATTAGTGATAAAAGCAGCAGATAGCCACTGTAGAGTAATTTTTGCCTACACAGAAAACGGTTTTAGGAGGGGAAGGCTTAGGAAGCTGAGGCTGCAGGAGGATAATCACTTCATGAAAAATGTATGTTGCCTGTACCATTAAGGATTTCTCTAACTACTGTGTGTGCTCTCACCGTCTCTGTGAATTCATATGTGCATCAGCCCGATTGTCTCCCAAAGATGCTGTTTCCTTGGAAATCCCCACCACCCCTGCTCTTAGAATCTTTCCATTTTTTTTCCCACATAGATCTCTAAACCTTGCAGTGAAGGGTTTGATGAAGACATCCCTTTTATGGCTGAGATCTTCAGGGTCCCTTCCTGTCTTCACATTGTCTGGTTGTAGGTGTCTGTGTTAGTTACGGTATACTGAAGGAGAAGCTTCTCTGATATGGGCTGAACGATGAACTAATGCATGGGTATACAGTATCCCACTAGGAATCACTTTATTGCACTGTTTCTTTAGCAGAATAATAGTAGTAGGTTTTCCTCTAGGGCCTAGACTTCTCTAGTCTCAGTTTCTGGCCTCATTAACTGTTAGATGTGAGTTCCATCTCATGGATTGGGCTTTTAATCCATCTAATCATGTTTGGCTACTCCTATAACATTTATGCTGGTATTGCACCAATATGCCTTGCATGCAGGTCACTTTTGTAGGTCACTGGGTTCATAGCGTGCTGAGATTCATGATTGCCTTTCTCCTCTAGTGGTGTGTGTCACACCTTCCAGTGCTATGAAAACTAGTCAGCAGGGATAAAGCTGCTAGTTGGGCACCGATTTCATTTCCCCATGCTCAGTGATGTAAGTGGTGTCTTCAGCAATAGGGACTTACTGTCAGGTTGTGGAAGGTAGCCACTAATACTGGCAATTACCTGTGATGTTTGGGGGTGTGGTCTGTGGGGCCAACAACTCAACAAGATGCAACTCATTCTTGGTACTGAGGATTTAGTTCACATCATCTGATGTGTAGTTTATACATTGTCTCCTCCATTATATGGTAGCCCACTTAAATTCCATTTATATATGTATATATTTTGGGAAGCTTCTACCACAGTAGGTTTCCATTTGGTCTTTCAAAAGGTTTTAGTGTTAGTTGTTCCTCCCTAAGTCCCCTCCTTTACATTGACCTCCCACCCCCCTCTCAATTTAATCCCCCAATTCTAGAATTTAATCTCCCCAATTTCACTTTTTCTTCATCCCCTTATAACATTAATATACAATTTTCCCTTCCTTGGAACATCCACACACATCCCCTGATCCTTTATAAGCTACCTAACCTTTGTGGATGTTCTAAACAAAACACACATACATTCAAAGATTAAGCGAAAACATGCAATATTTGCCTTTCTGGGTCTAGGGTCCATCACTCAGGATACTTGTTTCTAATTCCATCCATTTTTCTGAAAATTTGTTAATTTTGTTTTTATTAACAGTTAAATAATATTCCATTGTGTAAGTATACCATATTCCATTATCCATTCATCAGTTGATGATGTATAGGCAGCTTCCACTTTCTGGCTTTCATCACCAGAGCAGCAGTGAACACCGGTGAGCAGGTATGTTGGTTAGTTGTATGTCAACTTGACACAAGCTAGAATCTTATTTGAAGAGGGTCTCTCAGTTGAGAAGATGGTCCATTGTATTGGCTTGTGAGCAAGCCTGTAGGGTGTGTTCGTGACTAATTAATGGTTGATGTGGGAGCACGCCTGGAAGTTGTTCCTGAGTTGAATCAGGAAGCAGACTGAGTACGCCGAGGAGAGCAAGCCAATAAGCAGCTTATTGGCCTCTGCTGCACTTCAGTTTCTGCTTCCAGGTTTCTGCCTTGAGTTCTTGCTCTCACTTCTTTTGATGATGGACTATGATGTAGAAGTTTAAGCCAGGTAAACCCTTTCTTCCCCAAGTTGCTTTTGATCCTGGTGTTTTATCACAACAGTAGAAAACCAAGATAGCAGGTATCTTTACAGTAAGGGTCCTTTGAACATATGCTCAAGCGGTATGGCAGATCTTGTGGTAGACATGTTTTCAGCTATTCAGAGGAGCGTTCCCACTGATTTCCTAGCTCTGTACTGGTTTGCACTCCCAACAGACTTGAGTAAATGTTTCACAGAAGCATAGAGAAAGGTTCCTTTCTCTAACACCTGCTGTCATTTGGTTTATTGATCTTCCATACTGATTGGGGTAAGATGAAATTTCAAAGTAGTTTTCACTTGCATTTCCCCAGTGGCTGAGGATGTTAAACTTCTTAACAGTGTTTATCAGCCATTTGTGTTTCATATTTTGAGAAAAGTCTTAACTATGTACCCTGTTTTAAAATTGGGTTCTTTTGTTGATGTTCAGATTTCTTGAGTTCTTTGTATATTTAAACCTCTGTCAGATACATAATTGATAAAGATTTTTTTATATAATTCTGTAGACTTCTATTTTGTTCAAATAATGGTGTTCTTTGCTATATAGAAGGTTTTTAGCCTCATCAAGTCCCATTTAGTAATTGTTGGTCTTAGTGCCTGTGCTATTACTGTTCTATTCAGAAAGTCCTTTCCCGTGACAATGAGTTCAAGTGTGTCTGGTTTTCTGCTGAGGTCCTTCATCCATCTGCAACTGAATTTTCTGCAGTGGTAGATGGATCTATTTTCATTTGTCTATGTGCAGCTACTCAGTTTGACCAGCACCATTTGTTAAAAGAGGTTGTCTTCTCTACAGTGTATAGTTTTTCCTTCTTTGTCAAAATCAAGTGTCCATAGGTGTATGGATTTACGTCTGGGTCTTCAGTTGTACTTTTTTGATCACCATGTCTATTTTTATGCTTTTATTATAATAGCTCTGCAGTACAATTTGAGATCTGGGATGGTGATAACTCCAGAAGCTCTGATATTATTATTAAGGATTGTTTTACTTAGCCTGGATTTTTGTTTGTATCTCTACAAAGTTGAAGATTGTGTTTTCAGTTTCTGTGAATAATTGTGTTGACATTTTGATGGGAGTTGGATTGAGTCTATGGTCTGCTTTTTGTTGGATGGCCATTTTGCGTGGGGACTTGAATATTTTCGTCTTGGTTTTCCTCTTGTCTGTATTAAATTTCCTATAGGCAGGCATCATGTACTTCATCTTTTTATTTTCAGTATTTAATATAATATAACTACTTTATATGTGTAAATTCTTTATAACACGCCCAAGACATATACAGAGAAGTTTATTTGGAAGTGTAGGTTAGGAATTTGATTACAAAGCAGAGACTTAACTGGGAATTCTGTGATGTTGAATAGTTTTGAAAGATTTTGTTAAAGAAGATTTTGCCATGTTTAATGGCTTCTATAGAGTACTTATAAATGTTGCCACAGGAAAGTAGCAGTGCAAGGTCATGTGGGCCAGAAATGGGGTTAGGCAGTGAAGACAAAGAAGGGCTGTCTTGTGCGCTTCAGGGTAGGCTGAACAAATAGGTAAGCCTAAGAAGATTGTGACTTTCAGGATTATTTCCGAGACACTAGCCCAGTGCTAACAATAGAGTTAGCTGTAGAGTCTGTGGAATGTGCCTTGAGGATGATTATAATAGGAGATGGTTACTTCTCCTAGCAACATACTTCTCAGGAAGAAGTGCTAGGATGAGAGGAGAGCACAGTGCTGTTGAATGCTGCCTAAGCAGAGTAGATATTAACATCTTTATCAGAACAGCTTTAGCTGCTTGCAAGAGACCTCAAGGCCTGCGATCACTCCATCATAGAAGATACTAAGGAGGTCACATGAGATTCTAGCCCCTTCTTGCTATGCTTCTCTCCCAGCAGTATGTAACCCTGCCCAAACTGCATGTGGTTTCATGGTCTTGAGGTCTCTAGAAGTGATAGAGTATGTTGAGTTTGGAAGTGGTGCTCCATCTCTACAGCTATGGGGAACTCATCACACGTGGTAGATAGATTAAGACTTATTGATGGTGCAGTTGCTTTGGGGTCATCCCTGCTTTTCTAAGTAACCCTCACTGGTGTTCCACACTTATCAGTGGTTTAAGTTAAGATTTAGGATGTAGTTAGGAATTACGCTGGGCTAACAGAGTGGCCTCTGTAGATTCTCTTTGTGATCCATGAGCTCACAACTCTGGGTACTTGATTAGGCTTCTGGTACCAAGCAAGCTCTCCTTACTGTTAAGAGGTCCTTAAGTCTGGTTAGATAGATGTTAATTACCACCAACGCGTGAACCCACTATTGCATCTTTATGGATATCTTGCTGTGGGTTCACTGTTGTGGTTCATAAGTGTCACAATAGATAGGACTATTCATTTCTTCCCTCTTTTCGCAGTTTGCATAGTAATTTTCTGGAACTATGGAAGCTAGTGCGGGTCATGTTGAACAATAATCTATAGCCTCTTGTCACTCTTGAAACAAGAGCTAGACTTTTGCCGTGATCTGTGAGAGTCTGGGTTAGGCGCATGCCTCCTTCCTTCCTTTCATGTCCAGTCATTAACCCTTGACATTCTAGTTCTGGATACTGGCTTATTTGTTTATTGGCTGATTGATGAATTAATAAACATGATGTAGTATATTTTGATCATTTACACATTGAAAATGCTTGGAATGGAATTATAGGCTAAAGATAGAATATTTTAAGAAATGATTTTCAAGTTGTATCCTTAGATGATCATATCCTTGAAGGACAGAGTATGGAAAAGGAAGAACTTTGAAGATACAATATTTATTTAGGTGTAAGAACATGAAAATTAGCCAGAGAGAGATAAGGAAAGAAAAGTTGAAGATATATGTCTAGTTCTCATATACAATTAAAAACAAACCTTTGGGGGGGGAATGTATGTGTCAGCAATTGATCAGAGACTGAAATAACATTGAGAATTGAGGCAGAAGGTTTTAGGGTTAGTAATTCAGAGCACGCCATTGATAGTTGTCTTTGCAGAGTAAGTTAGGTCAGAAATCAGGGTGCCGCGAGCTGAGAATGAGACGATGTGGAGGTAGAGAGTGGGTGAAATTTGCCTTTAGCAGTTGACAGAATCATTCCTGCTGTGGCTGCATGGTCAAGAACAGAGCTTGTGCTTTGTAAGAGGGTGATTGGTAGAACACTGTAGGAGGACTGTGTTGAGAAAAAAATTTAAGAGATGATATTGAAACAGAAAGAAGTGAATGTACCATGCTACTTTTAGTGGATAAAAGTAGACTTTGATATCAGTCAATAGGAGAGAAACGGTTATAATTTCCTAGGTTAGAGCCATCTCCTTTTAAAAATCTTTTTATATGCCTGGCATAGTCATGTATTAGGAGTTAGATGTATAATGGTAGTAGTTTATACTTACCTGTGGATTGCATGTATTTGGTGGCTGTACAGATGGTATGCTAAGAAGATGGTCTGAATAGCTAGAGTGATCTGATGAGTTTTCTTATAAAGCATTTGTCAGACAGTGGTTCTTGGGGGTGAGACCTTGTGGGATATCTCAGGTCAAAAGGATTTTTATCAGTAGAGCAGTAAAGTCCTTAGCTGTGTGATTTTAGGCTGTAGGTGATGGTTTTCTGCTCAGCACCTTTACATGTGGGGCATTGTTGTATCAGCTAAAGTCACCCTATTTATATCGAAACATGACGGGACTGAGGACGTTGAAAAAATGAGCTGTACTTTTCTTTCACTTATATTTTACTCCCAGTTGTCTTCTTAGTCAAGCCCTCGGGAGGTGGATGAATGTGCTGTGTTTACAGAGGCCACTACCTTTGTGTTACTAAGGGAGAATGGAATTCAGAGGTCAAAGCCTAGCAAGAACATACTGTGGTTTTGCTTGCAGAACTCATGCTGTAACAGATTTGTTTCCTGATTGAATTGACTTCACAGTTCCTTGTGAAAAGGGCACTGAAGGCACAGACAGATGCCCATATGACACTGTATGCAGTATTCAAGGTCTTGTCTAAGGAGTTCTTCTTAACCTTAGAGGCATTCTTATGTATGACCTTTGAAGAGTCAGTAAAACTAAATCAACATTCTAACCTCAAGTTTAACGAGTATTTTCATAAGATATAAGCGTGTTGGTTATATACTTATTCTATGCTTGTAAGTATATATGTTAGTTTGGGTTGTTCCAAATGGTTACTAGGACAAGAATTTACAGTGTATTAATTGTCTAATTTTCCCTAACAAAGTTGAAGAACCTTTTATGCTGTCCTAGTTTTAAGAACAAAGGGGTGTTGGGGATGACTTGCTCATTTAGGCCACCTGAATTTGACCTCTGAGACTCACATGAAAGATGTAGGCCAACTTCCACACGTTGTACTCGGATCTCAACACATATTCATAGGCATACACATAAGTTTAATAAGGAAATAAATTTAATAAAAATAAAATGAAGCAAAAGAGTAAATACCTATGACTATTCAAGGGGAAGTATATATTTTAATTAAATAAAGAAAACATTGGTCTCCTTTGAGTAATATTGAGAGATATGAGAAGTTAGACTTTAATAATAAAATAATTGTATTCTAGTGTGTAGGACTATGTTATTAGCTTTGGGTGGTGTGTGTGTGTGTGTGTGTGTGTGTGTGTGTGTGTGTGTACATGTGTGTGTATACATGTATGTGAGCCTGCATGAGCAGGCCTGTGCACTGTCCTATATCATTCTCTGCCTTACTCCTCTGAGGTAGAATCTCTCAGATCTGGAGTTGCCTGGCAGCAAGCCAGCTCCAGTAGTCCTCCTGTTCCTGCCTCCCACAGCACTGGGCGTTCAGGTGTGGGAGGCCATAGCCAGCTGTGCATATTTGGACTCAATGCTTGCTCAGCATTACTCACAGAGCCCTCTGCCCAGCCCTACAGAGGCATTTTAAGATACTGTACATCTTTGCCACCTCTGACGTAAGACAAGGCACGATAACCTTGAAAGAATAATGTTTTGTATGCCATCATTGTTCTTAGAACTCTCACTGGTTTTTGAATACTTACATTCCATGTGCAGTGACCAGAATTCTTCTCTTCTCTTACCCATGGGCTTGGATGCAGGGCATCAGCTGTAATCCCACCCAGATCTTGGGAAGTTAGACTGGAGCACTGCTGAGTTTTAGTTCAAACTGGCTGAGCATACTGAGACCCTGTTCTGTGCCTTTCCCACAAGGGGGTTTGTGTATGTCATTTTGATTTTCTTTTACCTAGTTCTATATTTATTTTAAAGTCTTCTATTAGATTAAACCAATATTAAAATTTTTCATCTTACTCTCATTATGTTTTCTATAGATTCTGCTGGTGTTCTCTTAGCTTCTACCCTAGAGACTATATAATATGTATCTTTTGCTGACTACATTGTAAAACTGGATTATTGCTATTATAATTTTCTTGATAATTCTAGGATCATAAAACATTATAGCTTTATTTGTTTTTATTTATTTCATTTATTGTGTTTGTTTGAGTGTGTGTGTGTGTTTTGTTTGTTTGTTTTTGGTTTTTGGTGTTTTTGAGACAGTGTCTCACTGTGTAGCCCTAGCTATCCTGGAGCTCACAATGTAGAATCACAAAGTTGGCCTGCCTCTGCTGATATTAAAGATGTGCATCACTATGCCTAGATTACCCTTTGTTTTACCTAAGGTAATTTCAGACCCAAAGAAAACTCCAATTCCCTAAACACCTCAATGTTCTCCTCCCCTCCCCTGCCCCTTCTCTCTCTTTCTCATTCTTTCTTTGCTCTCTGCTCTGCTTCTCTCACCATCTTTTTTTCCAGCCCTTATTTCCTGTTAGTCTCCTCTTTGTCACAGATAGCCCTGGCCATACCCAATCTGTCTCTTTCTCTCTCTGTTCTGGAAGAGTCCAGATGTCTCTGTCTCTGTCTGTCTCCTTTTCTCTCTCATTAATGCCTTCCTTTCCCCTTAACTGTGTCATGGAGTGGTCATGCCAGCAGTTTGATTCCCTGCTCTGCCCCACATAGTTTTCTCCAGCCAGCAAACCCACTTTCTCATGAAGGTCTATTGCAGTGAGTTTTCTTAGTTGTGGATTGTCTGGCACTGATCTCTGTTTCAAAATGTTGTAGCTTGACTGCTGAGGGACCCCCAGGGCCCTATGCATGTCTGTGCAAGCTCCACTTTGGAGTTCTCTGGCCTTCCCTTCCCCACCAGTCTAATACCTGTTGCAGTTCTCCATTAAAGCATGTTCACGTTGCACACATATATGAAGGAACACTGTTTGTAGGTTGTGCATGCATGTACTCTTTTATGTGTAGATGAGTGTATAACATGTGCGTATATTTTAAATCTTGGGACAAGATACCTTTAAAATTTTCAACTCAGGTTATCAGCATTTTCTTTCGTTTGAAAGAAATGAGTTTTAAATTTCTGTGAATACAATATGAATGGTTCAATTAACCAGTGAAACTAAACTAAAAGTTTTAACGAAATAACTAATAATAAGTACTTTGCTTTTTTTTTCTAATTAAGTTTTTTTGTTGTTGTTCTTTTCATGCTTTGAAGAATTCTTAAATTAGACATGACTGGTTTATTTATGATGATTTTTATAACATCTTCAAATAATGAATTTCCAAGGGACTACCTGAATCAACTCTTGGGTCCTAAGGCATTATTGGCCACGTGCTTAGTAAGTGTTCCGTGGATTTCTGATTGGTCTCAACAGTGCATCGTCAGCGTAAAGCATCATATCCCGAGCCAAGGAAAAGTAGTTTGTTCTATGTTGTTTTTAAATTCAGATCTTATTTTCCCTCGGAAATACATTAGCAGAAGATACTTTGTATATAGAAAAAACTTGTATTGCTATGGACTATATGTGAGCTACAGCAGAGGTTTTATTTTTAATCACACTAAATTTAATTATAGGTTGCCAAGGGGCAGGAGTAGATTCAGTCTATGTTCTCAGCAGCTGGATCCTCTTAGCTCTCATTTATCTTTACTGAAGTATTTTTTAAATTTTATTAAATATGTTTTTATTTTTTACATATACATTTATATGATTACACTCATTTATCTTTAATTCTGCTTTGAGAAGTTGGAGTTATTGTGATAGAAATACAAAGATTTTTGACTAGTTATAAATATTTTAGAAATTTGAAGAAATAAGTTCTCTTAGTATTTATGAAAAAATTTGGTTCTTTATTAGACCATATAAAATATTTGGAAACTTTTTTGACTTTTATAGTTTATTCTACAAAATAATTGAACTAGTCTAGTTCAGTAACCACTTATTGACTAGTTAGGCACTGTTTTAGGCCCTGGAGAAGCAAATGAATAAGACATGATATTTACTCTCAGGAAATGTGAACAGATAAATTGCAAAGCTCTGTCGCCAATGGCGTGGTGAGAAACGCAGAAAGTGTTGCAGAAGTCTTCCTAGCCCGGGTGATGAGGACCGGCGGTTTGGAGGAGAGCTAAGTAGAATATCTTTAGATGGTGGTGAATGGAGAAGGGTTGCAGTCTGCTCAGCAGGGAGGGGAGCGGAGAGACGCTGCTCAGTCAGCATCGCTGGAGCTTCAGCAGGAGATGGGTTTGGTGGGAAATAAAGGTGAGTTCATCTTGTACCAAGGGAAGATGCTGAAACTTTTACCTTTTACCTCAGTGGCTTTCAAAATTAAAAAATAAAAATCTTTACAGTTCTTTACTCAAATGGAATTTTACATGAAAGCCAGTCAATAAATTTGATAAGAAGGAGTACAGTGGAGACTTTAAACTCAATAGTTGAATTGAGTTGTATTCAGTGGGAGCTGATGATTGATTGGGTCTGAGTAATAAAGAAGGTTTGTCCAAAGGTCCTCTGATTGATTGAATAGGAAGTGGCTCTATCAAGTGTGATATTGGATGTACAAACAACTGTTATAGGGACAGCGAGAAGCTGTTTGTTTGGTTTATGGTGAATGAGGTGCCTGTGTGTTACATATGTTAGGATGTTTGTCAAGTGGTTTAATTTAAGGGGTTGAAATTTAAGGAATTGGTATGGTGAAGAGGTACATGCATTGTGATGAAATCTTGATGTGTATGTATGTGTTTGTGTATGTTTGTATGTATGTGGCTGGTTCTTAGTTCCATGGCAGTGAGATCATTCATATATAGACTCTTAAAAATAGTAGCTTTAAAGGCAGCAGGATGAGGAAGGATTAGGGTAGGAGAGATGGATAGCATGTTATGGTGACCAGGACAATGTGCTGGTCAGCAAAGTGCAGGGTAGAAGAGTTCCCTGTATTAAATGCAGCCAACGCTAAGCCTGCAAAGGACTGAGTATGTTTGTCACTCAGGTCAACTAACTGCTTTCTTCAGACCGTCTATCCAGGGTCAGAAGCTGGACTATAAAGGATTGAAGAGTGACTGGGAAAGGGGAAATAGAAATACAAGCGAAGTTTGTGAGGAGGAGATGGGAGGAGCAAGAGAGCAGTTAGATGGAGATGCAGTATTGGAGACCACAGGGAGTGCCCTTGGCTGAGGACAAAGAGCCAGCAGAGAGGAGGAGCTTCAGAATGGAGAGTGGAGGATTGATTATTGATAAATAGGAAATTCAATTTAGAGGCAACGCAGTGGGCTGTGTTGTGGAAGAAGAAAGCCCTTCCTGAAACTAAGAGCACAGGAGAGGCTGGGTGTGTGGATGGATTAGGGTTAGGGTTAGTGTATGGGAGAGGACAAAACATTTCTACAGCTTGTGCATTTACTGGAAATCTTCAGGGAAACAGGGCACTGAAGTAGGGGCCTGGGAGTGAAAGAGTGGACGCTAAGAACAAGGAGAAAGATGGACTGAATTTACGGTTGTAATGGGAAAAGGCATAAGGGAAAACAGAATACATTTTCTTATTGTTGCAGGGATAGAGAATATGGTTTAAGAATAGGACTTAAAAAATAGTACTTTCACATGTGTCTCCTAGTGGTCTGTGAAATAATAGCTTGAAATTCATGCAAATAACACTCCTTTGAACAAACCAGTGATAAAACTAACAAGTTGTTATATTTTAAGAGCAAAACCAATATCGGAAATCCATCATTTTTGTTGTACTGATCCTAAACATCTCATCTACAGAATTGGTGTTTGTGCACGTGCAATAAAACCTTGTGCTATTGCTTGGCATGTCACAGGAATGGCATGCAATTAGAATGCTGAATCTCCTAAATTGTGTAGCCACATGCTAACATGACTAAAGAGAAATGCAAAGCTAGTACTGCTAGCAAATAAGCAAGTGTAATGTTAGCAATTTGCCTTGTCACTAAATGATTCTGTGCTTATATCCTATGGTCCCTCCTACTTGGAATTGTTTTAGGTCCTTTAAAAGAGTCCCTGAACCACCACTAGCCACAAGTCATAAGTTGAAGATCACTTATCTACTTGGATAGTGGATTTTCCTAGAGTGACCAGTTTTAATCTTTTTTCAATATATGACTTATATAGTAGTGTAAAAATTCTTGTTTTCTAGTCTTTTTAGTTTGGATTTCTGTAAATGTAGCCCTTGACCTATCTTGTGGCTGGAACTCTTTATCTTAACTCCTTTTTTGAGACGTGTCCAAGACTGACAGCCAACAGAGCCATGCCAGGCCGTAGTGAACGTTCCTCTCTGGTCTCTGCTGCCTGGCTTTGTTTCCACCCTAGTACTAAAGTTGTTGTTTTGACATGTGAGTCAGTGGGCACACTTGTTTCCATTTCTGTTTCTCTATATCAGGGTGAGCAAGTGATCATGGTGAATTCTGTCCCTGCTCTGTACATCTTCATAGCGTCTCTAGACTCTCCGCAATAGATGCTCCTAGCACGTCTTTGTGTCAGGTTTCTATATTTGATGCTGCTAATTAGACTACTGAGTATTTGTGGGAAGCTTTAGCCACATGCTAATTATGATTTTAAACACCAAAACAAAGCTAGCACCTCCAACACAGTTGGAAAACTATGCCCTCCGGCAGCCTAGTATTTGAGGGTTCCATTTTCTACCTACATTCTTCCTTGCAGAACTGATGCTGAGAACTTGTAATAGCCAGTATTATTTAGAACACGTGGGAAGTGACAGGTGGACGCAGAAAGAACCTGATTTCCTCCCACAGTTTTACCATGGACTTGTGCGTACTCCCAAGTTGCTGATGAACCCTTTAGCTTAATTTTATCTTTAGCTCTATAGTGGGCATAATTGGGTTGCAGTGAAGTTAAGTGTTACAACATGTTCCAAACATTTATCACAATAGGCATTCACCACACACTGGTTTAGTACTTGATTGTTGATTGATTTCTGAATTTGTTCAGCATATTTTGGGTTCATGCTATGAGTTAGGGCCTGAGCTAGAGCCAGCTGGAGAGTGTTTAGCCACACCCACACTGAGCAGGTGCTGGCACTGAGCAGCTCCTGTTCTAGTGTAGGAACCCCTGTCAGTTCCTAATGGAACTTAAGGCATGAACCCGATGGGGGAGAGCCTGGGGAGATGCATCAACCTGCAGAGCTGTTGGGAAGGCTTTTCTGAGGAGAGACAGGCTTGATATCAAGAGGAAAAGAGGGAGAGTGGCCCAGGTTGGTGTCATAGCATGTAGGGTGTCAGTGTGGATAGGAGCAGTGAGTGGCCAGCAGGGCAGCGATGACAGAAAATAGCAATTAACATGTTAGGATCTGTTAAATTGCCAGTGTTTCTGAACTGAGCCATCACTTGCCACATGAATCCAGGGCTTTTCTCTTTTCCCTTTCTTTGGAGTTTTTAGTCTTCTACTTTATAATTGTTCTTACCAAGTCAGCCTGTAGAATCTCACCTTGCTACCATTCAGTTGAAAATCTAGCAAGGGTTCTGACAGAGGGTGTGTTTCCCGCAGGGCATCTTTGGAGTGTGCAAGCCGCCCACTGCCCTTCTCCCTCAGACAGCCATCCCCCACTGCAGCCCCTGCAGTAACTTTTAACTATTTGCATGTGCATGTCTCTCTTTGACATGCATTCGATATAAGAGAGAGGAGGAGTATCTCCCTTCTACCCAGAGGGGCTACTCTAGCCTTGGCTGTCCGCACCCTCAGCCTGAAGGAGACAGTTGTTTATATGCAAACAGAGTCAGCTGGTCTTCTAGCAGTCTGTGTTGCTACAGAGGGCTTCTGGTCTTGGTGCTTGGACTCTTGGCCGTCAAGCTGCAGTTGAAAGTTGATTTCCTGTGCTGCTGTTGAAGTCTTACTATATTAATTTTTCAGTCTCAATATTATTTAATAATTATCGTGTAGCAATAGCATATGGTCATTAGGAGAAATCCCTTCAAAATATATTTTCCTTGTAAGACATAATGTTTGTATTTGATATCTATAATTAGACTTTATTTACGTCCCATTAAATAAGTTACAATAAAATATAAAAGCTCTACTCCTTGGTGTGTTTAATATCCGTTCTTAGTTTGCGTTTACGTAGGTGCTTGTTAGTGGAAGCACGTGGAAAGGAAAGCAAATGACAGAACTGTGTCATTATCACTCACACCTGATCATGAGTTCTCGCCCGATCCAAGAGTAGATTCTTAAGATAAGTGCATGCAGTAATTGTCTATTTCCAGATGAGATGGGCATGTTCAGGGTGCTATGGCCGTGGGCAGATTGTTGGATTCCGGTGTGACCGGATTCTCTGAGATGCTCTCCTCAGCCTGACCACTGGCATGAAGATATAGCAATACGACAGCAGAGGGCGCCAAATAGCCATACTAGGCAGACAAATTTTCTTGCTATTTTTGTGCCACTGCCAATCTCTTCCCTCTTTTTCCTCTTTCCTTCCTTTCTTCTTTTTTTTCTTGATACAGAAATAGTCATTTTGAAGCCATGTTGTGAACATTATCTGTTAGGTGGGGAGGACTTCCCTGAGTTACCTTAGATTATTTTAAAAGAGCAGTAAGACTTTTATTCATTATTATTATGTATGAGAACTTTAGAAATCCCTTTAAAGAACTTTCCTCACTAATATATCATGTACCAAATTAAGGGGAAAATTATTGTTTCTTTCAGTTTCCTGCCAAAATAGTTTTTGATATTAAATCAGTTTTTTATATACCATACTTAGGAAATTTAAGTTATCTAAAACATTTATTACAAATATAATACCTACACAATTAAGCATTTTATAAAATAGTAAATTAATATTTATTAAGTATATTTTTTATTGTAACCTATTTTAGAATTCAGTATTTACTTAAAAAGCTGTCTGTGCATGTCAGACAGACACTCATTTTTTAACTCGTCCTTAGGGTCTTAAACACTGATTTCAAAGTGATTCTAATTTAAATATATATCTGTCCTAATATATATTTAAACTTATCTAATTAAAATACATATCAATTATTAACGTGTATGGAGACTCTTTTGGTAAAGGCTCATTTGGTAAAGTGGCTGCTGTACAAGCATTTGGTCCTGCCTGAGTTTGGATCCTGAACCCAGGCAGTGCTGGTCACTGCAGTGCTGGAGAGGCAGCACGGAGTAAGCTGAGCCAGTGAGCTCTAGGTTCAAAAAGATACTCTGTTTCAAAAGCTGTGGCTTCCAGGGGCATCACATCAACCTTGGGCAGCATGTGCATGCACCCTCCCAGGCACATACAGCGGACAGTGTCACATGCATGCGCACGCACACACATATACACATCAGCTTTTCTGCTTTGCATTTGGTATGAAAATCAGCTAACATAATACTTGGTAATACAAATCAATTCTTTTTGATAAAACCTATATCAAATGATATTATAGATTGGATTCAGGAAGAATAATAAATCACTAGACTATTTAAAGGTAGCATTGAAAACTGTGTTATTGAACAGTGATTTGAAAATCAGTGAGCTTTCAAGTCAGGATCAATGAAGTGAATGGTGAAAGAGTAAAATTTCTTGTAGTCAGTAGACAAAATAGAATACAGTTAAAATCCTTAAAGCATACTATTGGTATTCAGAGACAATGCTATCAGATGTTTCCACAGATATGATTTCATTTAGAATGTATTCCATTATATGAAATGATGAATATTTATATATACATGTCAACATTTTTCCATTGAACATTCCAGATTATTATGTTTTGTTTGTGGAGTCTACCACATCTGGTGTGTGTGTGTGTGTGTGTGTGTGTGTGTGTGTGTGTGTGTGTGCATGCGTGCACAGAGATTCTCACTTGCGTGGATGAACCCTGGCATCAGCATATCTCTGTTGTTTTCCGGGTTTTGCTCTAGAGATTATTTTAGCTAATATTCTTGCCAAGGTTCACTTTCAGTTATGAATCATCAATTCAGCATTTTCCCCAATATGTTTTCTTTTCTGTTATATTTTAAGTCAATTTTCTTTAGCTTAAGATTTTAAATGCTGCCGGGCAGGGTGGCAGATGTCTTTAAAACCGTAGCACAGTGGAGCAGAGGCAGGTGGGTCTCCATGAGTCCCAGGACAGCGAGGGCTATATAGAGGGACCCTCTCTCAAAGCAAAAATAAAACAACAACAACAACAACAACAACAACAACAACAACACCTCACATGGCTAATATGTACTTCTCTGTGTATAAAATGAAAATTACAATAAATATGATACTTAAAGTAAGTATAAGACAAATCTGTACACTAGGCTGTCATGTGAATGTAAATATACGTATAACTGCATTTACTAGCAAGATGGAGGCTCAGTCAATTGTATATGCTTTATAATTTAACTTTACTTTTTAGCCATTGTCGTGTAGACTTTCAACTATTTTTCTTGAGGATAAAATACTTTGTTTTCTCCCAGGCATATTATACACAATAGGGTCACTCCAAAATCAATTCTGTTCTGTGATAACTTTAAGGAGAATTGTCTACACATTCTAGAAGTTCTAATAAGTGCGACAGAGTGACCCTTCTAGAACTTCCTCATTAGTTAGCTTTGACATTGTTGAGAATATCTGGTGATTGAACGAGTCAGTCTGGTCCCAGGTGTGCATATTTTATCATTAAGCCAAGAAAACCTTGGAATTTACTGTATGTTTTTGTTCTTTTCTTGTGGGTCATCTTAGCCCACATGATAGAAAACCAGGCATCACCTAACCAGGGTGATTAACTCTGCCACTTCTTTACCTTTAGCCAAAATATCATTCACACAAAGTGGTAGGCATCTATTTTTGTTGTGACTTAGTTTTCCAAGATGACAGAATTGTTTACTGTGCTTTGGTGATGTGAGAAATGATAGCTCATCTACCGGCGTGACGATGGTCGTCTTCCCTCCCTTTCCTCTTCAGCCTTAGTTTTTTTTTTTTTTCCTGTTATATTTTGTCTTGGTGCTGTTGTTTTCTTTATCTTTTACACCCTCTTTTTGTGTAGACTGCTGTTAGATTCAGTTTTTGTCACATGTGACACATTCAGTAGCTATGAGAGGTTGTAATAGAGTCTTACAAAGGCACATCCAGACATGGTATTAATCAGATAACCTTTTCGCTGTGAGCATGTGGCTGGCTGCTGGAACTCCTTCAGAAAGAGCTGCAGATGCTCGCAGAGCTGGAGGTGCTGATGGGCACATGTGTGGCTGACATCAGATGAGCCGATTTGAAGTCTGGCTACCTTGTGTTTCCCTCTTGCCTATTTTTTCAAGCCCTTCTCACTGCCTCAGTAATTTTTTTTTTAGCCAAACTTGTTTGATTTTATGTTGTTTTGCGTCCCTTTTTTCCTAAAAGGACATTGTATCTATTTTGTGGAAAGAACATTATCTTCAGCAGCACTGGGAAGACCTTTTTGTTTCACCTAATGTTGTTACATAGTCCTTCAGACCTATTGTTAGGGCTGGGTACCTAGCGCTGTGGTATTTTTGGAACATAGCCAGTGCTAGTAACTAAAATAGTTCTCTGAGCTGTTATTAACAGCTTAGTATATAGTAGATGTAATTATTAATAATAATTTTGGTTTAGTTTTATATTAGACATAATATATGTAAGTTGATGCATGATTCACAAGCAATAGAAGTAGGAAGCACTGAGCAGTGTGTGATCTTACACGCTCTGTTTGAAAGACGAACTTGAATCGGAGCAGGGAGCAATGAAAGGACCAAGCACACAGTCTTCATCCTGTCCCATCGCTCACATCCTTGGGGTTATCGCACCTCTGCCTTGCTCATCTGTGTGGCTTCCGCTGCCTCTCGTTTCATATTCATGACCCTGCTCTTGTTCCTTTTAAGTAAGCAGTACCACATCTGGTTATGTGACTCCCTCGTTTGCACATTTGTTCTCCAGCCCTACCACATAATGCTGTATATTTAATATTTAATGCACTTTTTAATAAACATTTAATATGTTTAAGATTTAACATGTTAAGATTCTTCCCCATCCCTAGCCACACTAATTCGGTTCTGATGATCAGGTCCAGGAACCGGTACATCACCAAAGCTCCTGATGGTTCTGCTTTGGTGATGCTCTGGTTTGCGACATAAAGTTCAAAAGCTTCGTGTGACCTTGTGGCCTCTGTCCTTCATCTTGAGCACCTGTGGACTCTTCCGCACCCACCCTTTGATTTTCACTGCCACTCTCCTGTCTGCAGTCAGCTTTCTTTCCACTATGGGTGTTCTCTGCTTGCTCAAGGTAGCTCTTCTGGGAAGAACTTTCTGTAAATCACTGAGAGAGAGTTCTTTGCTGTGTTCCTTTAGTTTCATATTGGGTATTAAATAGTACAACTCTATCATATTAGGTATATTCTTTAAGTCATCTAACTATAACATAGAAAGTTGTCTTCTCCTTTTAACATCATTCAATTCAGAGAAGTTTATATTAATAGAGGTAGTGATAACATTTGCTGGAATTATTTTTGAGTAATTTTTAGGTGGTGAACAACTTGAGATATTTTGCGAACAGTGACTGAGGAAGTGGACAAGGAATGTGGTCATAGTAAATATGAGCAAAGGTCCAAATGTTTGAAACTGTTTCTGGAAAAAATAAGTGACTTGGTGTTTAGTCATAGGTGTAAAATGAAGGCCGGAACTGCAGGGAATTCACTCCAGAGCGTATTTTGTGCTTTGTAAAGAAACTGGATTTTCTTCTCAACTTATAAAATGCTATTGAGAATCTCTAAAGCTAGAAACACAGCCAGGAAGGATGGAAATGGAGGCAGGAGATCGGTCAAGGGGAGTTGTTGTAGCTATTACAGGGAGAGCTAATGAGCAATATGAACAACTTTGTAAGATTTTTATAGTGTTTATTCTGCTAGAGTCTCAGGTTGAACAGAATGAATAGTTTGTTCATGCTTTGAAATTCCCTCACAAAATAAGGAAGTTATAAGTAACTAAAACAATATAAATATTTCTGAGACATCCAAGTATCTGTATGGCAGATGTAAAATGTTAGGGAGCTAAATGGATTGTGGGCTCACCTTTCCCTGGAAGAATTAAACGTCTTCTCCTCAACATGAGTGAGATATAGTTGACAAATAAAACATATATATTCAGGGGCTGGAGAGATGGCTTAAGGGTTGAGAGAACTCTCTGCTCTTCTGAAGGTCCCGAGTTCAATCCCAGTACCACATGGAAACTCCTACCTGTCTGATGCCATCTATTAGTGTGCAGATGTCCATGCACACAGAGTACCCACATACACAAAATACATAAATAATCAATATATTCAAGGCACTCACGGTACTGATTTGAAGTGCATACATGTTGTGCTTGAGAATTAAGGTCATACAGAGGAGAAGGATGTCGAGGAGAACAAATGAGGACTCGTGCAGAAGGACGAGTGAGTGGCCCTGCGTGTCAGGGGCCGTGGGCATGCCTCGGGAGCCTGCTTGTTAGAGCGGAAAGGAGAGTTTATAAATGGCCCTTGAATATGGACTGAAGGCATCTATATCTTATTCTATAGATTTATTTTCTAGTTATTAAAAGATAGCATGAGTTAAGCATATACAATTTTAAATATATATATATATATATATATAAAATCTGAACAAAATGTTTTATGATTCCACCAAAAATAATTTATTTATATATTCTGGTGTAGGATTTCTTTCCATCCTTTCTTGCGAAGGGTGCACGCACGCACACACACACACACACACACACACACACACACACACACACACACACACACA
>OU015744.1:24003916-24020236 GCA_907169655.1 Acomys percivali | reverse complement strand
CACACACACACACACACACACACACACACACACACACACACACACACCCCAAATAGGCAAAAGACCAATTGACAAACAAACAAAAAGGAAAAGAAAGCAAAATGGAACAGATATCTACAAAACACTATTGAGTTCCTTTGGGAGAGGGTATGCTAAGTGTGGTTGATATACCCAGTGACACTCAGTTGGAGAAAACTGACTCTCCCTTTGCCAGTGACTATAGCAGAGAGGCTCTTGGTTAGGGCTGGCAGCCTGTGTCCACTTCGCCATGGCAGTGCTGGGACCATGCCTGGCTCGAGCCTGTGCACGTCATCTATGTGCTGCTGTGTTCTCTGTGAGGTCATGTGTGTCTGCAAGGTACAGTTTCCTTGGAGTCATCCATCACCTCTGGTTCTTTCAGTCTTTTCTTCTTCTCTTTCACGTACATTTCTGAGTCGTGAGGGGAGGGTTGATGAAGACATCCCATTTAGGACTAAATTCTCCAAAGTCTCTTACTCTCTTCATGCTGTCCGGGTCTGTTGTAAAAAGAAGCTCACTCAAAGACTGTTAAATGAGGTCCTGATCTGTGGCCATGATGAGTTATTTTATCACTATATTCTTCCAGCAGAATAATAGTATCATATTTTTTCCTAGGACCATAATCTATCTAGTTTCAGGTTCCTGGCCACTTTAGCAGTATCAGGTATGGGCTCCATCTCACGGAGTAGCCTTTAAATACAATCAGTGGTTGTTACTCCCATAGTGTCTATGCCATTAGACTTAGACACTAGGCTGTTGTCGGGCACAGGGCTGTATCTGGGTATCCTCCTGTAGTGTAAAGGGTGCCTTTTGGTGTTTGGGGATTCCATGGTACCCTTTTTGCCAATAACTCAGTAAGGGATAGCCCATTCTTGGCACTGGAGATATTCACTTGGTTTCTTGAGATGTCTAGTTGGAGCCCTAACACATATTCATAGAAGGAAGAAATCTAGTTGGAGTCACCAAATAATTGGGAAGACAGTGTTCCAACAAACTGCCACATTTTAAAAAATCGCGTATTACTCTACTTGTTGTAGAAGCTAAAAAGATAGTAATTACTGTCTTGCTCACTGATTTTTTTTCCTCTAAGTTGTTGGTACATAGAGGAAGCTGGTAAAGATGAGCCCACATGTACCCTTCTTTCTGCTTCTAGAGTAGATATTTCAGTCACTAGGTCCTGTGGATGTAAGGACAAAATTAGTCCCTGGCTTCCAGGTGTGCTTATGTCTAGTAGAGACGATGTAGAAGAGTGCAGTTTAGGGAATGCCTTAATAGATTTGTTTGCTTTTCTACCAGTGAGTGTCTTGTGACTCTTCGGCTTGTCTGATTGTTCTGTTTTCATATGTTTAGCTCAATATCTAGAATGTATATCAAGCACCTGTTAAGTGTAAGATGACATGGGAAGTTTTAACAGCTTTTCATAGAAATTCGTCTCTATGTGGTATAATGAAAGTGTAATGAAACTTTTCTCCCTAATTCCTGGACTTAGAACTCACTTATTTATTTTTGTTGTTAGTAATGAAGATGTTTTAAAGCAGATTCTCTTTTAAATCTCTGGCTATAGTTATAGGACAAGATTGTATCTGACTTTACTCCAATCATCTTTGATGATTCAAAGATTCAGTAATAGTACTTTATTTTTTAGGATATTCTAAATTTATTTTTATTTTATGTGTATGAACATGTTTGCCTGGATATATATGTAGGTGCACCACATGTGTGTGTAGTGCCGACAGAGGCCAGAGGAGGGTGCCAGAGGCTCTAGGACTATAGTTATAGCTCTCTGTAAGCTACCATGTGGTTGCTGCTACCTGAACTCTCTACAAGAGCAGTGAGTGATTCTTCTCATTGCTCCAGCAGCACTGCTGTGGTGTTTAAGCATTATGAGCTTCTTGATGTGTTGTTGCCCTAACATAGCTGCCTTTCATCATGGTGTGATCGCTAATCCATTCTGAAACAGCAGAGCCTTAATTCTTTTTGTTGTCTGAATGTTTGCATGCCCAGGGCGCCTTAGTTGTTTAATTCTTTCATAGAGGTTTGTTTGTTTGTTTGTTTGCCTAGTGGTATGATAGTTCATTTATGCATTGCTTCCTAGTTTGTTAAGTCAACATCTAAGTAAACATGTCTAGATTATAAATAAGTATATCACTGAAATAAAGTTTCCATGCATTTTGGGGATCTGCACTATGATGTACAAAATTATAGTGTGAATAGATGATTTACTTAGAATCTACCATGCACTGTACTGTATGCCTTTTATTTTATGCCCTGCAATAATGGATCTTAAGAATTATGGCCTAATTTTCAAGACCATTACAATGATTTAAGACAGAAATTTACTTATGAACTTCAGGATATCCAGAAATAGTAAGTTTCAGATGTCCACAAAACCTCCACCTTTGTGTAAAAGTAGTTGTTTGTAGTAGTCACGCTTGCTTCAGCAAACATGTACTGTATTTGAAATTATCATAGCTGCTGGCATAATTTATTTATTTCTGTTGACTCAAGACCACAGCTTTCATCTTCAAGAAAGAGCTAGTTTATTTTGGGGTGACTGCCCAAGACCATGATTTTGGTTACCCCCAGTTTTCTGTCCCAGTGTGGAAACATTTCATAGTTTTATAGAACAAAGAAAGCCATAAATCAAGGCAGTTTAAAATACACTGGTAGGTCTCCAGAGTGATGGTTCCAGAAAGACAGGGGAAGCTTTTCTATAGCTCAGATGATATCTGATGACATTTGTAGCTTTTGGTGTGGTGGCAGCTAGTAGTCTTCTGAGTTAATAAGCTCCTACATGGTAGTTTAGACAAAGAAATGGTCAAGGCATCTGTGGCCCAGAGGGCTAGAAGTAGGCCGAGGTAAGGCAACATGCCTCTTGAGTGTATCATTCCAGTCTCCTCTGTGCTGGGCTTCTAATCAGTCAGTGAGTCTCTGTATACACAGCTTTTTAAAAAAAATTAACTAATTGATTAATTTTTGCAGAAAATAGAATTTTTATACAATATATTCTTATTACAGTAGTTTCCCTTCTCCCAAGTCCTCTTAGATCTTCCTACTTCCCCACCCTCCCAAATCCTTACCCATTTTTTTCTCTCTTATTAGAAAACAAACAGGTACTCAAATAATAAAAATAATTAATAAAATCAGATGAAAAGAAAGACAAACCAGAATAGACTTTTTTACAGTTTTCATTCATAGTTCTAAACTATTAGTCAAATACAAAGTTTGATCACTAACCATTTCAAGCATTTATAGTGTACAATTGAAAATATTGTATAATCAAATGAGAAGAATAAACAACAATAAAATGACCCAGAGCCTAGAAATCTAGGGTCTATTGAGAACACTAAGGAAGAACTTGTCTAGTGGTGGTGATGATGTTTCAGGATGACAGATACTCAGCAGATGGGGCCAAGTTGGGAGCTCTGTAGTTCCAGTGTCTCTGGACATGCTGCCTCATGCTTGAGGGGACCTTGGCCTTGATCTGTGGGAAATCACTGATGGTCCAGAGTTTACATCTGAGTCCAGCAGCAAAGTAGTTAAGGATAGTACAATATCACCATCATGGCTATTGTATATACATTCATAATCTAATTAGATTAATCAGTATAGCTTTCCATTATCTCTTCTGAATTAGGAGATATTAAGTGGGCATTTTTCATGACAAAAGGCATTAGAAAAGCAATTTAGAGTTTCTGTTTTCACATTGTTGTAACATTCACGCAAAGTTAGTCTGTTAATTGTGACATTTGCATGGGGCAGTGAACACATAGTGTAAGTAGTCAAGTGTGATATTTCATTATTTCATTTGACTTTGTTTTGTTTCTTGTTTCTGAGATCTTTGAGACAGTCTCATATGGATCAGGCTTCCCCAAGTTGCCACATAGCTAAGGATGGCGGTCTATGCCTCCCTCTTAAGTGCTGGGGTCGCCGGTCTACACCACCACTCCCGGGTACATTCTTAGTTTTATACTTCAGTTAGATCCTAGGAAAAGGCATAAGACCACATTAATGATTTATCTTAAGTACTCTGTTGATCTAAAAGATAAATAGAATGCCCATTTATGGAAGGTATATAAAAGCACAGGCATAAAGGGAGAGTGTAAAAGGGGAAGTGTAGATTAATATTAAATAATTTTATCTTTTTAGTGTTAAGCTTTGAAAAACCTTCCTTTTCCTTAAACATTGCATTCATTTTTCTATGTTCTTAGTTGTTCTTTGTTTCCCTGTGAAAATGTAAGGGCTCTTTGTGTTTATACACTGGAAGGCTATTGAGATTTAGACCAATATGTAAAGAGCCTTTGTCATTCAAAATGGTAATCTCTGTCACATGCATCATGTTACTTATATCACAATAGCAGCAGAGGAAAGATGGAGTTTAGGATCAGCCTCAAATGACAACTGAAAAAGGATCTATCCAAAAGCAGAAAGCATAGATAGTATAATGTTGAAAGCACATGCTTATACTATTTAAATAAAAGCTGGAGCAAATATTTACAGGCATATCTTGTACAAGTTTGTTATAACGATCTAGTTTTCCATGGGACAATAAACAATTGATGAGGCTCTGAACTACAATAGTACTTTCTTAAAGGACCCTCTCTGGCAAAATAATAGAACTTGTATCTCTTCAACCTTCCTTCCATTCTGTAAGAAGGAGAAATCATAGGTGACACTGCACTCTTTCTGTTGTAGTAAGATGAGAAAACATCATTTATGCTATAGTTCTTCAATGTGCAGCCACAGGACTCATCAGCTTTGTCATTTGTTATTAAACCTTGGACATTTTATTTTGAGTGGCATCTTTTTATATTTTCTGATTTTTCTATATGAGGACAGTTACACAAAGTTGGGAAAAGATTTTATTTTTGAAAATGACTTATTTGCTCTTATTTTAGGTGAGTTAGTGTTTTTTCTTGCATGCATGTCTGTGTGAGGGTATTAGATCTCCTAGAGCTACAGTTATTGACAGCTATGAGCTGCCATGTGGGTGCTGGGAAGAGAGTCGGGTTCGCTGGAATTACAGCCCGTGCTTTCAACAGCTGAGACATCTCTCCAGCCCCAAGAGTTTAATACAAGTATTTCTAGATTTTGCCATTCAAGTTATGAGGTAGTGTGAGTAAAATATTTTTATGTTGATCCAGAGATGTTTAAAGTATGGTAAATCTAATTCCTTAATCTCTATGACTTGATTTGTAACATCCATAGAGTTTATCAAGGCATAAAGTTTCAATTTCTACTTCTACTAAACATAACTCAAATTATAATACCAAGAATCTGGTTTCTCTTTCTGTTTCTATAAATAGTTGGCTGTGTTGCCCATCCAGTCCTAGCATGCATACTCAAGGAGGTTTGCCAGCTGCACTTCTGAGTTTTTGAATACCCATATAATTGGATAAACATCATGGTTTAATTCCACTTATTTGACACAGCTGATAGTGTCCAGTTACTACTGAGCTTTCACTGATTTATTTTTTTATTTTTCTCATCTTATTCTAGTGTACCTACAGAATTAAGGTGAAATCAAACAGAACTAACATAGGTTTTTCTAGAGAATGTGAGAAAGGGGCCTCTAGTGAAGGGGATGCTCACAGGGTGGGAGTGCGACCTGTGTGCATCGTATAGATGTGTGAAATCGTCCAAGAACACATCTCAAACAAATAATAATAAGTATTTTAAAATTTGACATCACAGCAAAGTTTCAACTGTTGGGTTTCCCCAGAGCAGGGTGCTAAGTTGTTTTGGTGGCATGAAGTTGAGCCACAAGCGGAATCCTTTGCTTCTTGCACAGGGAGGTAAATGTTACTTTGGTCATTTTTAACTGAATTTGTAATAAAACAGTGAAAAGAAATGAAAAATAAAATTATTCAATGGAATATATAAAGTATTTGGTATTCTTTTAAAGATGATGGTGAAATTTTTAAATAGTATGGTATACAATTACATATGTAAGTGTAACACAACATAGTCATAACTTTTTAATAAATATAACCCAAGTCTATCATAATAAAAAGCATTATAATTTTCTATATAAAACTTCTATAGGTGCCAGAAAGAAGTTTGGAGCCAGTTCCCATCCTCTCACTGGTTACAGACCTCTTTTAGTTCCACTGTTCACCTCACACGTGCCTGAGTGACATTAGGATGCATTCGTGTGAAAATTATAAAAAATACTGTTTTTCCAGCAGCTGTCCCATCATAGCAGAAGACCTTCCCTGCATGAAAAGCAAACACACCACTCTACAGACGGTGCCTGATCTGCTCAGGGGCCCACGTCCATTGCTGCTCAGTGAGAAACGAAAGGAGAGGGTTAGTTTGAAGGCGCTTGTGCATGACATATGGTAATTTCTTCATAGGAAGGAAGTGTCAAACGATGACCTCTCAGTCTTAACCCTGACCTCCAGTTGTAGAATGTGTGTGCCATAAGGTCCTTTGGCTTTTTCATATGATAATTTAAACCACAACATTTTCCTGGCAGTACAACTTTCTTGAGTGGGGGAGGGGCTTGGTTCATCCATCGTCTATGAATTACAAAATTCATAACTGTTTTATTGGATTTATTTTTAAACCGAATGAAAATATATTAAAATTCTTCTAAGAAGAGTTAGGTGTAATGCGCTGTGTATGTTCCTTGCAAGTTGGTATATTTGATAATGAGCTGTTATGTAAGTGTAGAGACCCAAAATGCTATTAAGTATTCTTTTGAGATATGTAAAAGTAGTTACATATAATATTACAGAATAAACTGTTAGAAAAATATGATCAAAATGTGAAGGCCTCATAAAGTTTTCTCTGACTTGTTTTTAAGACTGGATTACATTTCTGATCGTTCTTAAAATAGTTTTATTGCTTTGTGTTTATGTTTTTACAAGATTTGCTATATTGTGAATTTATAATATAAAAAGGATCTTGGCTTTAAGAGGAAGTTGAATCATCATTTAGAGAGAGGCACCATCCCCGTAGTACCTTCTAATGAGCATTCCTTTCCAATCGAAACATCATTTTTTAGTTGTACGTTCACTATATTTTGCTAACTTTGTTTTCCTTCTTCACTAATACTGAGCTGTTTTCCAGAATCTGCTGTTCCTCAATCCTCTCCTCTTTATCTCTCCTGTTTTCCTCTGCAAGTCGCTGCACCTGTTTCTGCTCGGCCTGATGCTGATCACTCTGGCTCTGACTCTGCCTCTCCTGCTTTACGTACCTGTTTCTTAGTAAATGAAGGTACTCTCTCTCCCTTGAAACAGCTTCCTTTCTGTCTTTGCTTTGGCCTGATAGACTTATTTTTTTTAATCTGATTTATTCATCCATCTGCTTTATTTTGTATGAACCCTGAAGTTCCCATTTTGAAACTTTATTTGTTGAACTCAATGCCAGGTGCCAACTGTAAAAAAATGTGATGTTGCTCCTACCTAGAGTGACATGTGTCTGCTGTCCCCTAGAGCACTGTGACAGGCCTGCAGAGATGCTCGTCTTGGTTGTGACGTCTTTATTAAAAGTTCAATTGTTGTCATAGTGGATTGTGGCATTAATGACAATAAACATATTTTACATGTACTAGCAGTGTATGTGAGACAGTGTGTTGTCTTTACACAATCACAAAAGATAAGTGAATCTCTTAACTTGCATTCTCATTTGAGAAGTCTTCAGACTGATTATATAAGCTGATAGGAATTTACCAGCCTTTGTACAGGTTCTGCTTCAGGCAGAGGCACAAAACAATCTATAATTTAAGCCTTTGGATTCAGCTGGGCTAGTATATTCTTCTTGTGTAGTTACACAGATAGGAAATAATTTGGGTGCTCTGAAATTAACAAGGGAATGTGTAAATACTTGGCACTTAGAACTCTCCTGGCATTATTTATACCTGAAATATAATGGGACTCTTGAGTTCTGTGTTATATCCATTTTCTCCAATATGGTCTCAACCTAATGATTCTGACTCTTCATCAAAGCTAATCCTGCACGGCCATTCCAACAGAGGTACGGCTAGATTGCCTGTGAAGCACAGAGCCCCTACAAGTAGTGCTCCCCAGGAAAGACAATACATGGTCATATCATTGCTTATTTGCTGTGCTGTCAGAGGACTGTGTTAAATTTTGTGTGTGAAGGCTGGATTGGAATAGTTAGAATGATATTTGTTAATTAACATTATACTATAGGGTTTTGGTAAGGATCATCATGTGTGAAAGACTAGCTGAAAGTAGTTCAGGAAGACTGTGTCTGCGGGACACCAAGAAATTACTCATTAGTGATATATGTATACCTACATATATGTATATGTTCATGTGTTATGAGTTTCAATATGAATGTATGTTCATCTCCTATATTAATGCAGTTACATATTTATTCTCAGTTGATGGGAATTTCCTTACTGAATTGATGAATCTTTGAGTAGGCGACTTGTCTCTTTCTCTTTTTCACAATTTCAGAGACCACTTTATATTTTATTATAGAGTTTTCTTATTAACTTAGACGAATACAGGTTTAATTCTTTCAAAATACAGAACTGATAAATGTCTGTGCTCACAGATAATACATTATAAATGACAGTGAATGCTTTTTCTTTCATTCTTATTGGTTTTAGGTTGTTATCCTTGGGAGAAAATGGCACAATACTATGAACTAGTAATGGCCTCATACATAATTTGAGTATATGAGGCATTTGTTTTATTTATGATTTATGATACTACATAATATATATACAGTTTGCACACTTGTAAAATAAGGCTGAAATATCTCATAAATTCTGTATAGTGGTATAGTGGCAGATAGCACCTGCCTTTCTCATATAACTAGATTTCATATCAAGAATCAGAAACTTGGAAGAAAATAAATTGATTTTCTTTAAGTTGGAATCAGCAGTGGTTAAGACTGTAAATTTTGAGTTGTCAGGTGTTTAATTTTGTGGAATGTCTTCATTTGCATTTCCTTAAAAATCAGTATTGTTATTTCAGCTTTGATTGTGACTAAGTTTCTGATTCAATTATCAAGAGAGGGGTCAGGAATTATCTTAATTGAAGTTCCTGACAAAAAGGGAAGACTCCCATTTTGGCTGGTATGCTGGCAGCACACAGATGGCCTTGCCGTAATTGACTGAACCTGTGGTGCGTGCCTATGTGAATGCGCTGTTTCACGGCAACAAGTCACATGTCTACTTCCCATGTGCATATTCTATCCTTTCCCACCTTCTAATAGGGTTATTTTAGAATCTTTTGAGAAATGTGTTTTCTTTAGGGATTTGGTAAAACTTTGTGTGGATAATTGTGTTTATTGGTTTTCAAAGTATTTGAAGTTCCTATTGGCTACAAATAAATGATTGAAGGATGAAATATATTTCATGTCATTTTATACATAATAATACTAAACTGAAAATATTTATAACATAATTTCATAGACTTTCCCTTTTTGTTTTTGAAAGTGTGCATAATTAAAATTTTTCTATTTACTGTAGAATGCCAAGATGTCTATAGTATTTGTAATATGTCACCTTTTGATAGGATGGAGCCAGTTGGCTGCCATGCACTGTGTCATGCTGCCTGACCTGCTGGGGCTGGACAAATTCAGGCCTCCTCTACTGGAGATGCTAGCTCGGAGATGGCAAGATCGGTGCTTGGAGGTAATGTGGGGCTGATAAGGAAAATGACAATATTTCACAAGTTCAGTGAAATGTGAATTTTAAGCAAAAGCAATGTTTATTTCATTTGTCTTTATCACTTACTCATTCCATTATAGAAAGTAAGGGTTCAAGATTTTCACATTTTTCTTCCTTTGTTTCTACACTACACAGTAAATGTTCTAGCTTGTTTATTTACTTTTTATTTTTTATTTTATTTATTTATTTATTTATTTATTTATTTATTTATTTATTTATTTTGAGACAGGGCTCTCTGTGTAGCCTTGGCTGCCCTGGACTCACTTTGTAGACCAGGCTGGCCTCGAACTCACAGCGATCCACCTGCCTCTGCCTCCCGAGTGCTGGGATTAAAGGCGTGCGCCACCACGCCCGGCTTTATTTACTTTTTAAAAATTCATTATTTCATTAAAAGTTTCTCACAACTTTGTAGAATTATTTAACTGTCGGTATGACAAAGACACATACCTCCCCCGCCCCTCTCCCCCTTTGCCGTGAGTGCATATTCAGTACAATCCCTTCCATCAAATTCCACGTGAGTGGTCAGAGACCAATGAAGGTTCCATGTTATAGTAAAACAAGACAGTCTCTGGGTTAAGTGTCAGTGCCAACAATGATCACCTTTGTAACTTTGCTTATTCTGTTTGGAGATCATTTGTGAAGTAGAGATAATAGTGCAAGTCTCATGAGAGCACACGTGGCACTAGACGATGGTGCTGTATGAACACATAGATGGTAAGTATGTACATTTACTAAAATGGCCAGATGTCAATGAGAAATGACTTGATAGATTCTCTGTATATCTGGCATATAGTTTAATGAAACATCATAATACTTTAAGATATTTGCCTGTTCTGGACTCTGTTGACGTAGCTTCAATCAAAATTGAAATATACTATAGTTTTCATAGATTTGCATTAAGTAGTCTTTTAATTCTCTTTAAAAGACAATATATTTATAAAAAATGTTTTACTCATATTCTTCTTTAGGTTAAGCTGGGTTAGCCTGTAAGTTATAGTTAATAAATTGAATAAATTGATTGGTATTTTCCTTAAAAATAGACTAGCTTTTTTGGGCTCATGCCTATGGTATTTCTGCTAAACATAACTAAAATTAAACTGCAAAATAAAACAGGTGAATGGCCAATTGATATAAAAATTGATATGATTTTGAAAAATGATTCCCTCTATAGAACTGAAAGAGGCTACACAGAAATCTATTTACCCATTTTGTTTGTGCCTAGGTGTATGTGAATTCATGTGGATTTACACCTATTTGATAGAATAAAAGATCAATGCTTGAGGCGATGTTGACGTGATAAAGTAGATAACAAATATTAAAAAGGCTTGGTGAAATGTAAATTTCAAATCAATAAAGAATTTTTTGGAGACCTCTGTCATCTCTCTGGCCTGTTGACTCAAACATTATTATTCAGTGAATGGCTTTAACTTATTTGCCTACCCTGATCCCCTTCCCTTATCTCCAAGCAGAATTGTTGTACATAAGGAATTTGCTAAATATGGTTAAGTTTCTACTGGCCATAAGGGGAAATAATTTAATGCTCTGAAAATTGATTCTTAACAATAAAAATTACATGGAAATTTAATATTTGAAAATGATATATTGTAAGAATTCTTTAGAAAATCAAGTTTTGTGCATAAAGCTGATTAAATGTCTGTCCATTAGCTTAAACATATTTTTAAATGAAAACATCTTTGATCATGCGTAAGATGCCAGCATTTAATTGTGCCATAACTACTTACTTCCATATTTGATAGTGTTTCTCATATAAGAGGTTTCTGTGATTTCTAATTTCATATCACTATGAATTTCCTAATTTGTGGCTATCCCTTTGCCAGCTGACGTTCTTCCTGTTTACTCATTGTCTCTGCTTCTGTCAGGTGAGAGAGGCTGCTCAGGCCCTGCTTCTAGCTGAGCTGAGAAGAATTGAGCAGGCAGGACGAAAGGAAACTATTGACACCTGGGCTCCTTACTTACCTCAGTACATGGACCATATCATATCACGTAAGAGTTCTTGTGCTTTTCTGAAGTGTCTGAGAGGACGTTGTAGAAAGAGGAGTGAACCCACAGCGGTTCATGCCTCGTGAAGAGAAAAGTAAGAAAGGATCCTCAATCTGGTCTTTGCTATTTAAATCTTGGTAGTTTATAGTTTGGCAATTAAAAAGAACAAGATATAACAAATATGAAAATACTCACTTATGATCTGGCTGCTTATGAAATTAATTCTTAATAAGAAAAACATCCTTACCCTATTTAACTCTAGTTTTCCCTCTGCCTCTTGTTTCGTTGGGCTTATGGGGTCCATATTTATACTGTGTTATGACATGTAGAGACCTCTTGTGAGTTAACATTACACGAAAACTTGTAAAACAAAGAAACAGTCAAGTTACACCTGTGTACAGTGGGAAGAGAGAAAATTAGCAAGAGTTGTGGTTGGTGAGTCTTTAAGATGACTCTGATTTGCACAAACTAGGAAAATTATTGCATGTTTTTGTAACTTTGTACAAGTTACAACTTTTGTACTCATGTGGTTAGGTTAAATGTACATTAGAAAAAGATTATTTTTGTTACCATAATTTGTTTTCTCTGATAAAAATGTTTGTCTTCGGTTAATTCAAGTCTTTATTTTCTAAAAAAAAAGTCAATAATTAAAATTTTATTTTGATTTATGTTAGTTACAGGCTATTTTCAGTTTTTAATATAAAGTCTTGATTAAACTTAAAGAAAACATTTTACTATAAATTTGGCCTGCATTTTATGTAGTGAAATCCTGGATTTTAAACAGTTTTTCCACTGTTCATGTAGAGAGGTACTTACCCACACCTTACCCATCCCATGTGTTATGATAGCAGTCTGTGCACTGTTCAAGAAGCAACATAAAAGTAAGATTAAGAAAAGTTTGTAACTATTATGTAACTATTAGAGCAGATTTGATTGCCAGAACAGCTGTGCTGACCCTGTGATGTAATCAGGCATGTGACCTAGGGGACTTGACCAAAGTTTTTTAGCCTCCTTCTTTTTAGTTGAAAATCAAGATGCTAGGAGGCTCTGCAGAGTTGGAGTGGAATGAGTTGACTCTTGTGAAGTGTACAGGGTACCTAGCTCACAGTAAGCACTATTGATTTGCTAAGTAAATAAAAATTAGAAACATGTGTGGTCACATAGTCACCTGACTAACAGGGGATAAGAGTTTCTAATTAAAACATTTATCTACTTGAGTACCAGATATTTACTGAATTTCTAAAACCTTTTAAATAAAAACAAACAAACAAACTTTAAAAAAGCAATAATAATAATAATAATGATAACAACAATAAAAACAAAAAAATCAACTCTCTCTCTCTCTCCCTCCCTCCCTCCCTTCTTCCTTCCTTCCTTCCTTCCTTCCTTGGTTTCTTGACACAGTATTTCTCTGTGTAGCCTTGGCTGTCCTGGACTTGCTTTGTAGACCAGGTTGGCTTTGAACTCAAAGCAATCGCCTTCCTCTTCTTCCCTGAATGCTGGGATTACAGTCTTGAGCCACCATTTATTCACTTTACATTCTAAGTGCAGTCCCCTCCCTCATCTCCTCCAGGTCCCATCCTCTCTCCCTCTCCCCTTCATGGCCCTCCTCTAGCCCTATAAGAGGGAGAGCCCTCCTTGTCAGACGTGCCAGTAAACCTTCCCTCACCCCAAAAGATGACTTAGGACCTGTAACATATATGTACTTTACTTAAGATATTAACCTTAAAATTCTTATGGGAATTTTTAAATAAAAATTTTAGAGCTGGTGACTGTAGCTTTTCTTTTGGTAGAGTCTTTGCCTGTTTTGATCCCCAGTACCTCAAAATAAAAATAAAAATAAATTAAGAACAAATAAAAATTAAAAAATTTAAAAGTAAGTTTCCAGACTATATAATTATGAAGATTAAGAAAGAAAAGAAGGGTTAGGATGAAAACCCCTCCAATTTTGGAGTATGTGACTAAATGATCTGAAACATGCTCCTGGTTCCTGCCGTGAAACTTAATCTTGGAATGCAGACCCTTATGATTAGCTGTCACAAACCTTGCTGAATAAATCATCCTTAAGGGTCTGGGGAGATGGCTCAGTTGGAACTGTGTGATAATGTAATCCCTGTCCTGGGGAAGCAGGGCCCAGAGTATCTATGTTGCCCCAACTAAATCTGTGAGTTCTGTGTTTAGTGAGAAAGCTTATCTGAAAAATCATGTGAAGATCTATTGAGGAAGACACCTCACATGTCCTCTGCCCCCAGCATACCAACACTCCGCAGGCACACTCATACATATATTATAGTCTATTATATATAATTTTTATTTATATAAAATACATTTATGTATGTATACATATGTATATGTATACACACATAAATAATTTTTAAAAATCTTCACAATTGAGGACAAACTATGAGTGAGGTATTTTACAGTAGGCTGAAGGTAAAACTACACAAGAGCTAGTCAGTACAGATTTTTTAAAGAGGAAAATTGAATTACTAAAATTTATAAAAAACAGAAACATTTTAAGACATTTAGCATGAACTCAGGCCATCACAAAAAGGACATGGAAAGCAGACGTAAATGGATGCAAGTGGAATGAAGACATTGTCCAAGCCTGGTCAGTGATTGCATGTAAAAATCTAAGAAACACATCAAAAAATGGTGCAGAGTTGTACTTTGACACTTTGGAAAAAGAGATGCCATTATCATTTATATCTGATGCCCTTTTATTTTCCTCCTAGAAAGAAGAGAATGGCTTAGGTACAGAGAAAGGCATAGTGTAGTATAGCTACCGATTATTCCCAGAGCAACAGTGGAAACACATTGTTGTGAGGTGTCAGTTAGTAGGTCCAGAGTGGATAAAGTATATAGAGTAGTAATGAACATCATCACTTGAAAACTTTTCTGTATCAGACTTTTGCTCAGTACTTGCAAGGTCTATGATTTTTAATATAACCATCATGGTAACCTGTTAAGGTAGGTATTATTATTGTCATTCCTGTATTTTGTTTTCTTTCACATGAGGTGATAGGCTAAGGGGACTGAAAATTAAGTGACTGCTAGATTTCAAAACTCATTTTTGTTACCTCCTATTCATTCTATTTGGCTCACTTCAGCTTTCCTTTCTTAGATCTTAACTGACGGCAGATGTGTAAGAATTAGTAGCCTAGACACTTGGCTTCTCCGGAACTACTATAAAATGGTGTTTCCCCCAATCATGTTATCTTTAACTGCAGCTCAAAATGAAGCAGAAAAATAACTATAAGAAAATTACTTCTTGCTATTTACTATATTGTTGTTTGAACAAAATAGTTTGCTCTTAAGTTAATTTAAATACTTCCCTTTTTAAAATTAAATCTTTCTTACTTAAGTATACTATTTTTGAGTACTTCAAAAGCTATGTGGATGCTGGATTACCTAACATTTGAATTTTATCTCCTGGTATAATTTTGTGTGTGTGCAAGAAAAAAAATAGGCATAAATTCTACAAATGTAACTTAAACATCCCACATTATCAACTTTTGATCTAATATGTTAATCAATTCTGGAACTGTAATGCTGAGTATAAAATTAGTTTTACTTTCTTTTATTGGGAGCTTTCTGTTTAATAAAAGAGAGGCAAGCTAAAGGAGTAGGGATTCTGAACGTATTAAAGGAGAAGAAAGAATTTAACAAATGAGGAATGACCACATAGGGCTGTTGAACAGATTTGCTGTCCGAGGGGATCAAAAGGTTATGGAGGCAGCTGGTAGGCAGCCCACACCTGCCGCCCACCTGCTCGCAGTGAAGTCTCTCCCACCATTGCCCTTGGTGTTCATGGCGACGACAGTCACTGCGACATTTAAAGCATTGTTTTACAAACACAGCACCTATTTCTGGCATGCGAAACTTAGAAATAAAGAACATGCTAAACAGTCTATCTGGAAAGTACACCACTCATTAGCAATAGTCCTGTAATTTAAAGATATGCAACAACTATATAAGCAATATTGGAAGTGCCCAGTTTTTATAGAAGAGTTGTTGTTGTTGTTGCTTTAGTTATTTCTTCGGGGAGCTCATGGACTGTGATAGGTAACCTATAGCATCAGAGCTTGCATAGGTAGCAGCTTCCTCTCACTTTGCTGTCAGGAGGGACAGGGTTGAGGATAAAATGATGCCAACCGGCCATGTTGATAATCCCCCTGTACCTTATGTAGGTGTGGTGTATAATCGCCCACTAAAAAGCTGTTTTATGCATTTGTGTGAAAGAAAGGAGCACATGGGCCAAGGCCAGGTGCTTCTCTTGGCAGGCCTGAGCGTGTGCAGAGCACCCAGCATAGTGCATAACGTAAGTAGTGAGCATGGCTGCTCAGCGCTTCCTGTCACTCTCCTTGTTTTGTTCTCCTTGCGCTTCTGCTTCAGCATTCATTTAGGTTTCTATCTCCCGGGGATCCTGACAGTGTTCTGTCAGTCACTAGGGAAGAAAAAGCAACAGCAGTCTGCCTTAACTGACAGCCACAAAGTTTCATAAGACCCCCAAAGGCCACAGTTATTGAATGGCATGAGACTGTTACTTCAGGTGGTATAGTTTTGTCTGGAAGCAGTCACCAATCATTGTTTCATCCATTGTGTGTGTGTGTGTGTGTGTGTGTGTGTGTGTGTGTGTGTGTGTGTGT
>OU015744.1:23971893-23998433 GCA_907169655.1 Acomys percivali | reverse complement strand
GTGTGTGTGTGTGTGTGTGTGTGTGTGTGTGTGTGTGTGTGTGTGTGTGTTGATGTGCGTGTGTGAATTCAGGTGCCTGGAGAATTTAGAAAAGGGCATTGGATACTCTGGAGCTGGAGCATCACACAGTTTGAAGCCACTTGATGTGAGTGCTGAGATCTGAACTCAGGTCCTCTAGAAGAGCAGAATGAACTCTTATTAGCTGAGCATCCTCAGCATTGGTTTTCTTGATATTGGCCATTTTCACTGGGATAAGATGAAATATCAGCTTTGTTTTATTTGTATTTCCCTAATTGCTCAATATGATGAAAACTTTTGGGGGTAGTTTTTGGCCATTTTTATTTCTTCTGAACAAAAACAAACAGAACATCAGAATTTATGGTCAGTATACTTCAAATGGACATAACAAATATCTATAGAATATTCTAACCAAACACTAAAAATAAACATTCTATTCATATGCCATGGAAACTTCTCTGGGACAGAAAACAGATCTTAACAAATTTATAAAAATTGAGATAAGTCCATGAAGCCCGTCTAACTACAGTGTAATGAAACTTCAAATCGATAGCAAATGAATTTCTAGTAATTACATAAACTCATGGAGATAAGACAACACATAATTGAATGATGAATGGGTAAGAAGAAATCAAGAAAGAAGTTCCTGGGTTAAATAAAAATCAAAACACAATACATCCAAACCTCTGTAATGCATTAAAAGCAGCCCTAAGAATGATTTTTATAGCTCTAACATCCTACTTTAAAAAGTCAAAAAAGAAAGAATAAATCAAACCTAAATCTAATAGATGACAAGAAGTAAAGATCAGACTAGAGATTGATGAAATAGAAACAAATAAAATAATTGAGAATTAACTAATCTAAGAGCTGGTTCTTTGAGAGGTAGACAAGTTCACCAGACCCTGGGCCTAACTAAACAAAAGCAAGAAAGATGACTCAAATGGAAAGAACCAGAATCACCAGGGAAACATAACAACAGACAGCAAAGACATCAGAGTATTATAAGGCAATAACTAAAAAGCCTACTCTCTATTAAGTAATATGATCTTAAATAAGACACATTTTTAGATTCATCTAAGCTATGAAATTTAAACCAAGAAAAGAAGGACAGCTTTAACAGACCCACCGCAACTGCAGAGACCACACAGTAATAAGCTGCCTTCCAACTAGACAAAACAAAACAACAACAGAGCCCAGGGGAAGATGGACTCACAGTAGAATTCTGTCAGACTTTTAAAGAAGATCCATAGCCAATTCTTCTTAAATTAAAAAAAAAAAAAAAAAGGAAAGGAAAAAGAGAAAGAAACAGAAAGAGCACTTCCAACATTTTTTTTTACAAAGTCAATATTACTCTAATACCAAAACCAGGTAAAGACACCAACACCCCAAAATAAAACTATAGGTCAATATCTCTGATGAACATAGATGCAAAAATTCTTAATAAAACACTTGCATACCAAATACAGGCCATATAAATGGATCTTCTACCATCATTAAGTAGACTTAGCCTAGAGGTAAGTGAGGGTTCAACAAAGGTCAATCAGTAAATGTAATAAATTGCATTTATTGAATTAAAAGACAAACATCACACAATCATCTTGATAGGTGCAAAAATAACCTTTTAAAAAACCCAACATGCTTTCATGATAAAAGCGCTAAAAAGAGTAGAATTGGAGGACACACACCTCGACATTATCAGGGTTATGACAGGTTCACAGCAACATCTTCCTAAAAAGATAACTCTTAAAAAGTCCCAGTAGAAGCAAAATCCCCACTATCTCCCCTCCTTTTAAGTATAGTGATTGAAACACTAGTCAGTACTGTAAGACAATAGAAGTAAATTAAAGCAAAAAAGAGGAAAAGATAAGTCAAAATATCCCGAGTTGCAGAATACATATTATGTATAATACATCACAAAAATTCTACTAGAAAACTTCTAAAAATGATCAACAATTTCAGCAAAATGGCAAGATAGAGAATCAACTCTCACAAATCAGTAGCTTTTCAGTATACTAACAGCAAACACGCTGAGAGTGGGATCATATACATACTTCCATTCACAACAGCCTCAAAACAGCACTTTTTCTTGTATTTGTTGGCCACTTATATATCTTCTTTGGAAGTGTATATTTTGTGCCCATCACACACTTTAAAATCCTGTTGACATGTTGTTGAGTTATAACTATTTTTTTGAGACATTATAAGCTTTGGCTGGCTTGGAACTCACTGTGTTACACTCGGAAGGCCTTGAGCTGGCAGTGATGCTCTTACCTTTCCTGGGATCCTAGTCATGTGCCATAACCCCCAACCTAAGAATTGTTTCTATTTACTGTATATTAACTTCTTAGGAGATAATTTCCTTTCTCACTCATGACTGTGTCATTGCACACGTGGTTTTCCTGTTTGTAGTTTTGTTGCATGTTTTTTTCTTTTTTGTTTTTTAGTATCATTTCCAAGAAATCATTGTCATATTTGATACCATGAAGTTTTTCTCTTGTTTTTTTTTTTTCAAGAAACTTTATAGTATTGGGTCTTAACATTTAGATATTTGAATCATCTGAGTTAGTTTTTATATATGATGTAAACTCAAAATTCATCTTAAACTCTTGCATGTAAATGCTGTGTAGTTTTCCAAACTAATTTCTGTCTTCTATGCCTATTTTAATTTAACATAATTACACATATGCATGTATATGTTTAAACAAAACCATTTAGCTTTTGTCATTAAACGAAAATTGGATGCTGAGCTATTTCTTATTCTTCCTCAACCTTTTAAAATATATGTTTGAGGGGCTGGAGAGATGGCTCAGTGGTTAAGAGCACTTCTTGCTCTTCCAAAGGACCTGGGTTCAATTCCCAGCCCCCACATGGCAGCTCACAACTGTCTGTAACTCCAAGATCTGACACCCCTACACCAGTGTACATAAATTAAAATTAAATAAAAAAAATTTAAAAAATGTATGTTTGATACTTCTTTTGTTATGTTTGGCTTTTTAAGTCGACATGTGGGTTGATGGATATTCTGGTTTTGTCTCATCTTTGGGATTATGTACAGGGTGGCAGTGAGTAATCCCAATCAAGTCTTCAGTTTTGATAGTGTATCTTAAGTATATTCCTAGAAGTGAAGGTTCTGAGTTTAAAGAGAAATGCCTGTATGTCTTTCCAAGTTGTTGGTTTTTTTTTTTTCCACATGGGTTGGATTGTTTTGCACTTGAAACAGGTAAGGCTTTGTCTTCCAGCACCCTTTATATCTGAACATAGCCTTCAACTCTTGGAGGCTCATATGTGTGAGAGATGAAAAATGAAATAGCATCTTGATTTTGTTTTCACTTTTTGTTAGGAACTAGCTCAGTATTTTTTCATATGATTCTTATGAATTTGTTTTCAAGCACAAGTTCACTTCCTTAGCTCTTTTTGTAATAGTATTAGCTCTGTATTTATAAGTTTAAAATATTATCTAGTTTTTCATATTTTTCTTATGAGCCCATAAGCATAGAGAGCTGTAAGGGAAGAGTGCCAGCTAACCCAGGACAGTGGCTCAGCAGGTAGGTCTTGCTGCATAGGTGTGATGACCAGAGTTTGATCCCAAGGACACATGCAGATGAGGAAGGAAGCAACCAACTCTGTAGGCTTGTCTCTGACCTCCGCACTTGTAAGGTGGCATGCATGCTCACACAGCAGACACCTGACACTCGGACACACACAATTAAAACAGTTTTTAAAAAAGCATGGTTGCCTGATTTAAAGATATTTTGTTTTTATTTGTAGAGTGGGCTTTAAAAATAAAGTTTACATCCGCTTTTTATATTGAAGTATCTTGGTTATAGTAGTGCGTGTCTGCACAATTATTCCTTTTGTAACTTTGTTCTGCAAGTTAATTCTTTAAAAGCTCCACCAGAGGCAATGATGAGTGCAGCCTTAGTTAATTCAACTTTTCATTTTCCTCTAAATCATGCGTTAGCTATGAATAGCTTTTAAAATGAATTGTGAGATTTAATTAGTGTAATGTAGTAGAATAGTAAGATGCTCCTATAGATGTACTGTGCTCATTACAGAGCATGAGTTTGATGTCTGCAGCTGCTTCACTCTGTCGTCTTCCTAGACTGAATTAACTGTATTTCACAAAGCTGCTTATTTAGTTTTCTCTGAGGCTTACTACTTCACTAGTTTCCTTATATTTCACCCAAGAAGATAGTTTTATATTTTATGACATAATCTATTTCACTCTGACCTGAAGGTACCTAGGCTTTAAACAAATAAATGCATAGAAGTATCCCACGGATAATATCTTCTTGATTATAAGATTTTTAACATATATTATTTATGAAAAGTGATATTTCATAATGATTGTATTTTTCCTCCCCAAATGACCTAACAACACCAAGTCCTTACTAGACTGTTGATAAATACTTGACCTTGTTCCACTGTTTGTTGCTTTATCATTCTAGCATGTGCCCGAAGGTTCTCTTTTCATTTGACACTGGTGTCCGTTTGATGTGGCATTGTTGATTAAAATAGCATCCTATTATTTTCTGGCACATGCTTTCACGTCTGGCACATGCCTGTCTTCCTCCTAGGGTTCTCATGGCTGTAAGGAGCCTGCAGAGCCGTTGGTAGAGACAACAGTCTGGGTGCTCAGTGTGCTTGCTGCTCCTGGGCTCACAGATCGCAGATCCCCGTAGTGCACAGAACTGAGAACCAACCTAACTCATTTTTGTCCCTGTGTTTGCCCACGCCTCTGTCCTCTGCTCTCCTCTCCTTGTCTCTCTCCTATGCCTCCCTTACTTCTGTTTTCTGGCTATCCTCACTGTGTTTAAAATAAACCTTAGTTCAAATAAATGTTTCCCGTTTTTATTCACACAAGGATTTATTCTAGTCCTCCCCTTTCGCTTATTTGTAATTTCTTTCTCTGAATAAAATTAACCTGTTTTTCATTATGTACAGTAGATTGTTTGTTTTCCCTAGCCTTAGACTTCACGTAATTTAGAATTTGTAACACATACCTTGTAAAAAACAGTTAACACTAGGGTGCAGTATTTGCGTACGGTTCTTTCTTGATGTGTAGTTTTATATTATCTAGTCCTTTGGCCTATTTCTGTAGTCCTTAGTTCAGTGTCTTTTATGGTTTTCATCTTTTGGTGATCTTATGTAGTAAGATTTGTAAGAGATTCGTTAGTAGGAGTGTGCACCTCATCCAAATTTCCCTGCGTTCTGGTTAATTTATTATTTTAAACATTTGTATTGAATAAGGATTTCTCTGTCATATTTAGATCTTTAGGATATGACACATTAATAAATTTTACTGTTTACTACCGCTGACTTAAAGACAGCCTTCCCCACCTTTTAACATTTTCCTGGTGCAGTTCTTTGTAGTCAAGCCAGCTCTAGTACTATGCTAAACTCACCCACATTCAAAACTGAATTAGTACACTTACTGTGTTTCATTGTGTTTCCATTTGATCAAAGAAAGAAACCGTTACTTTTGTTGGTTGTTTCTCAGAGACTGTAGATTTAGGTAAACCCTGTGGCCTCATGCTTGTTTTCCCATAGTGGCTTCTGGCAATCTACCTCAACCGAAGTCCTGCAACTGTGCTGATAACCACGAAGAGAATGAATGCATGGGGTCCTCCCGTTTCACCTCAAATGTGAAGTCTTAAGAGTTAATCTCAGTGGGAAGTCACCGACTTCAGCACCTTTTAATTATGTATATTAATGGTTCTACTCTTTTTACCACACTGGAGCCAGGTGGATGCCTTGAAGGAATCAAGCTTATGTGCTTGCTGGTCGTGGTGGTACCAGCCTTTAAGCTCAGCATGGGGTGGCAGGGTCGGGTGGGTTTCTATAAATTCAAAACTAGCTTGGCTTACATCGTGAGTTCCAGACCAGCCGAGGCTACATAGTAAGACTCTGCCTAAAAACAAAACAAAACAAAGTAAAACAAAGCTTATTCCTTTTCTATCTGTGTTAGGGTTCTCTAGAGGAACAGAACTAATAGAATCCATATATATTAAAATAGTATTTAGTACAGTGCCTTACAGGCTGTGGTCTGGCTAGTCTAACAATGGATGTTTCCCAATAGAAAGGCCCAGAATCTGATAACTGTCCAGTCCATGAGGCTGGACATCTCAGTATCTGAGGGAAGTCTGCAGAAGTAGGTCCTAATGTTGCTGTAGGGGTGCCTCAGCAGCAGAGTGATAAACTTGCCATGACAGTGAGAGCACACAGGGAAGGGCAGGCTTTTCTCTTCTGTGTCTTCTTCTGTGGGCTGAACCCAGAAAGTGTGGCCTAGATTTAGTGTGGGTCTTCTGACGTCCAATCAAACATCCCTCATTGTGTGCCCAACTGCTTCTGGTTTAGTCAGCTCCAGATGCAGTCAAACTGACAGCTAGGCTCAGCCCTCACAGTGCTTCCCAGCTTCTGTGAACAACTTGTTTCTCACTAGCAGTTGGGCCCCACAGCTGATGCCTCCTCAGCTTTATTCCCCACTTGTTGTCACTCTTGCCTTCCTGCTCTTTAGGGTCTCTTGGTCTGCTGCTCTTTCTTCTAGCAATTTCCCTCACTCTGTGTCATTGCACTGCATACTGTGCATGCCCTTCCGGACCCAAATCAGATGTTTCTGGCTCATGACGTTGGCTTTGAGGTGCTCTTGTCTTTATATCACTCTCATAATGTTACTTGATCTCCCTCTCATATATAAATGATCTTCACTTACACCCTAATAAATCAGCATTTAGTCCCATGGCCATCAGGCCCTCCAGTTAAAAGTTTCTGTGTTTCCCCTCTGGTTTTGTTCCCTTTGCTTAGTAGTAAGCCAGCCATCCTCAACACACCACCCCCTCAAATTTAAATGAAGGGATGGATTTTTCGCTCAATTTGTATTGCTTCTATTTGGAAAAACAATCTAGAAAAGTGATTTTTCAAACTTTTAAAAAATGCTTATTCTTCAAATGAAAACTTCTGTAAAACATGTATATACCTCTTCATGCACTTACCCACCTGCTCCGTGAGGTAAGGTGGGGATCTCTGTCTAGGAAAACATTTAGTCTGAAAAGTTAGTAGCTCACCACCAGATCCATTTACAACTCTTTCTCTGTGTCAGTACAGGAGAGCTTTTCTCAACACAGGTGAAGGCATTTCTTACGTGTTCACTCCCAGGCTGCTCCCTCACACCAGCCTCTGAGGCCGAGGCTCTCTTTTCAGCTCATGCCCTGCCCTGAGGAGGCTTGTTCAGCAGGAGCCTGAGTGCTCTCAGTCTTCACAGCAATGTGAACACTTTGCACAGTGTCTTACCATATGAGCAATGCTATTCCCTCTGATGCGTTTGGATGTAGCTCATCCTTTAGATCCAGCCTAAGACTCAGCTCTTCACTGCTAAAGCCGTTACCTTTGCTGCCTCCATCTTCACTGTCACTGGCTCTAAAGCACCTTACATTAAATATGCTTAGCGTGTGTATATTAGATACTGTTTGTGCAGTTTGATTTTCTGTGCTCACAACCACTGCTAGTATCTGAAGAGAGGAAGGAGAGAGGCAGAGAGGGAGAGAAATAGAAGGGGAAAGAGAGATACAGAAAGAATGTGGATCTCTGAAGGGTTTCAGTGACAAATTCTTAAGCAGTTCTGAGATGCATAATTCTGCTCATAATTGAGGTTTCAAATCAGCCACATTTCAATGTTAGTGTGTGCTGGGACAGTTTTGTCTTTGTTTTTGCAGCACCTGGAAGGTCAAACCATATGAGTCTTTCTTTCATTTGTGTCTTCTGAAACAAAACAAATTGCCTTTATTCCACTTGTAGCCTGCAAATTAAACAAATCTTTGAAAAGGTGCCTATGTGAATTTAAACTTTTAGGTATCACTTTTACTATATATCATTTTCAGCTCTGTTGGAAAGGAGGAATAAAGCTTTATGCTCTCACATTAATATTCTGTTGAGCTAGTACACTACCTGTGGGTTCTATTACTTGTTCATTTCCCAGCTTGTTTTGCAGCTTTCAGGATGGTTTATAATTACATATTTTTAATGAGAGAAGTTTCACAAATATTTCAAAATATTAGGTAGAAAAATGTATCTCCTTAATTAAACATCAATTCTCACGTTACCAAGTAATTATTATATTCTGATTTAATCTTAAACTATTTTAATCATATTTTTATTTCTCTAGTTGCATTGTGCCTTTCCTTACTAAGCTGGCTTGTTTCTGATAAATTGAAAGGATCTTTATTCAAAATAAGGGATAACTACCTTTTAAATTATTTTGTATGAATTCTTTTCATAAGACAATATCTATATAGTGTTCTAATTTCTATTTTTCATACTTAGAGAAGGAAAAGTAGATACTGTGTCTTTAATGGAAAGCAAAAGGTTATCTTGTATGGCCTTTGTGTGTATGTGCTGATGTGAATGTAGGCAGCCAGACAGGCAGTGTGTGCAGAGAGACTAGGGAACGGCTGCGGATCGATACATGTGGTGTGAAGTGAATTAATGTGAGGCAGGCCGTCTGTCTGTCATGAGATGGTGGAACAGTGCTGGTCAGTCACTGCACAGATCTGCTTCCAATGAGTGCTGCTTTCTGCTGCAACTGGGGACAGTCACACAATCCCTTCATCCACAGTAAATGTTCACATCAAACCATCGCCTCAAGTGTACTTTAATTAGATCACTGGAAAATCGCAGTTGTGAGAAACTGATGAAATAAAAATACCTTCTACTGTTTTAGATATATTTTTCAATCTCACTGGAAGTCTATATTTTATGAGAATGAGAAATAAAATTTTTATTAACACTTTGTATGATTTTATTCTTCAATCTAACAGTATTACTCTTTCTATCTAATCTTCAGTAAAATAATAAAGGTACAGTGAACTGACTGGTTTTATATCCCAATCTTGGTTAACATGCTGCATTAAGAAATCTTACAAAATTAAAATTAGTATTTTATCTTTGCTCGTCTTGTTAGTCACAAGACACTATAGAATTCTCATGAGTTCATTTTATTTGCCCATACTCAGATATCATAAACCAGTTGAAAAATGTCTATAAAGATAATATGTAAGACATGAAACATACATTTTAACTAATAGCTATATTTTACTGTTGAAATAAAAATAAAAGCATATTTTATGTGTCTAGTGCCTCACCTGTAAGTCTGTGCACCATGTGCATGCCTGGTGCTCTCAGAGGTCACAGGGGCTTCCGGTCCTACTGAATTAGACTTACAGATGCTATGCATCTCTCTGTGGGTGCTGGCAATTGAACCTGGGTTCTCTGCAAGTGCAGCTTGTGCTCTTAGCTGCTGAGCCATTTCTCCATCTCTTGTTGGTGAAATTGAGAGGATAATATTAGTCTATTGATTTTGAAGACCATATTTCTATATTTACATTAAAACATTCTTCTACTAATTAAAAGTAACATATATAATCACATATATAATATGTATAACACATACATATAAGTGGAAACATTTAATTAGCATAGGTCTTTGACAGTAATAATTGACTTTGGTATATAGAAATCTGTAAGGTCTCATAAAAGTCTTCCTATTAAGTCAGCCGTGGTGGCAGACGCCTTTAATCCCAGCACTCAGGGAGGCAGATGCAGGCAGATTTTTGTGAGCTGGAGGCCAGCCTGGTCTACAGAGTGAGTCCAGGATAGCCAAGGATACACAGAGAAATTTTATTTTCCAGGAATATTTCTTCCTTTTGTTTTTTAAGTAATGAACCACAAGGAAATGATCTTATGCTTTGAAAAGCTTATGCTTTTAATATCATTAAGACACCAATTTTCTCTTGTTTTGTATTTCATTGGAACCAATACTGCAGGGGTTAGGAAGATGGTTTCATTAGGTAAAATGCGTGTCGGACAAACATGGGCCCCTGAGGACTGGAGATAGAGCTTGGCAGTTAAGATCACATGCTGTTCTTGCAGAGGACCAGGCTTCAGATCCCAGCACCCACACCAGGCATCTCAATAATACACGTAACTCTTAAGTTCCGGGGATCCTGTGCCCTCTTCTGTCACTCATAGGTTCTAGAAATATATGTGGTACATATGCATTCATACAGATACTAATGCAAGATATAAATAAATATTTAAAAAGCTTAAGAACCTAAGTTCAGGTCTCTAGTACCCATGTAAACCAAAGTGCAGCAATGCAAACCTGTAACCCCCAGTGTTTGTGGAAGCAGAGTCATATTTATCTGATAGGCTTGCTGGCCTACCCAGCCAATCAGTGGGCTCCAAGTTCTCAGAATAAGCCTGTGTCAAAAGATAAGATGCAGGGGTCGGGGTGGAGAAAGATAAAGGAAGAAACCCCGTGTTAAACTCAGGCCTCCACAAATACTTGCATTGACAGGCACATCTGTATGTGTTCTCATACATGTACACTCTACATACACACACAGAAAAAATATTTTCTCATAATCTTCAGCTCTGTTTTATGACTCTGTTACAGTGTTGTCTTATATCTTTTCAAAATAGTTAAGTTTACTATAGTAAAATATATCACCTAGGCTCCTAGTTTTGAACAATGTGGTCATGTACACACTCCCACAAGCAGGATATAGATTAGCTTTGTCTTTGAAGGTTGATTTATTAACCCTTTGTTATATACTCTTAGGCCCCCCCTGCCACTACCACTGTGATGTCTGTCTGCTTTAAAAGAGTAAATTTCATCCGTCTAAATAATGTGAAGACCAGAAAGGAGCCAAGTTATGGTTTGGGCTTTGTAACAATGCTGTGATGCTACCTTTTTGTGGATAGAGAATAACATGTTTCGCGTTATTTTAAAATTCTATTGATCTTTATATGGCCTGAAATGTTAAGTTATTTCCTGAAAACAGACTGTTAAAATTGGCTTTGATGGAGGATTTGATGACGGTGTTGAGATTTGGCTGTTTATCCTGAGCACCTCTAGCCATTACTGTTTTCCATAACATTTAGAGAGTCTTAGAGAATTGGTTACCATCACTGCGCGGCCCTATGGGAGTTACAACATTGAGCTTTACTTATTGGTATCTACATAGCATTGAAAATTATGAAGGTTAACAGTTATAATTGCACATTCAGGTAAAAGCAGGATTATAGCTTAAATATTTTCTTAAAGCATGCATTCTTGGGTTGATGTTGTTGTTGTTTAGTTGATACTGTGGTCATCTCCTTAATCCGTCCTAGCACTACACTAAGGAGGTAATGGCAGGAGGAAGATCAGAAGTTCAAGGCCATCTTCAGCCACATAGCAAATTCCTGGCTATGTAAGACACTACCTCAAAACAAAAACAAAACAAAGCGAGAATAAGTTAGGTATTCCTAATAGAAGAAAATTCTTGCAGGAATTTCACTCTACTTCTGCATAAATACTCTCTGTTAATTTTTTCTTCTACTGTTTTTGGGGGAGTCCCACAGTGTACACACAGTGGCATAGGTGCCCTGGTTGATACAGAATGTTAGAAAGCCAGGCTAGCTTTATGAGTAGCCTTATGGAGGTATAATTCATTAACTAAACTTTCCCCAAATACACGCAATCCGGAGAGCTCTTTGCTTTTTCATACAGCTGTGCAGCCACCATCACAGTCCAGTTTGGAAAAAGCACACCTGAAGGCCAGCCCCACCACTCAACAGTGTTTGTCCTGACTCTCCACTCCCTCTCATCCTTAGGCCAGTGTGCTGGTCTCCTTTTTGTCTCAATAGATTTCACTGCCTGGCTGTTTGGGATCATACGATGAGGTGATTTCTTGAAGTTCCTAGTGTGTATATTGAGCAGCTCTCAGAACTCCATCTTCTCGTATTGCTGAATGACATTCCACTGTGTGGCTATATTATAAATTGGAGCAGTTAGACCATTTGTAGTCTCACTACTTTTTGGCTTTTGTAGATAGTGTTGCCGTGTGTACTTACAGATTGGTTTTCATGAGGACATATCGTTTCAGTGCCTAATAATAATTGCTGGATTGTATGCGCTTTGCTTAATACGTAGGAGGAATTGGAACACTGCTCTCTGTGAGAGTTGGAAATTTATTGTACAGTCTATGTACTGATCTCTTGTTGGGTATGTGGTTTTTCAAAACCTCTTTTCTCTGGTCTGTGTCTCGTCTTCCCCCTCCCCCATTAATAGGATTTTGCAGAAGTAAAGTTATTCTAATCCTGATGAGACCCACCTAATCCATATTTCTTTGTATGGATCATGCTTTTAATATCAAGTCTAACCTTAGGGCTTAATGATATTTTCATTAAAAAAATTCTAATGGTTTTACATTTTGTATTTACATAATTCCTTTGGAGTTAATGTTGTATAAGACATGTGCTTTAGCTGGGATGTGCTTTCCTCTTAATGATTCATATGTAAGAGCTTCATCTCCACTGTGGCAATATTGAGAATTGGAAGAGCATTTCAAAGGTGAGGCTGGTAAGAGGTTGGTCAGTTATTGCTGATGTCCTTTGAGAATGATTGGGGAGTTCTATGGGGCCCCGTGCTTGCTTTGCCTCCTTGTCTGTCCCTGCTCAAGTTGTTATAATCCTATGTACCACTGACTATGGAGTCCTCGCCAGAGCCTCCTGGCATGCCAGCACCAGGTCTTATTACTCCAGAAGAGATATACACAGGGGACTTTTATTAAACTGGAAATAATATGAAATTCTTAAGTAAATGAATGGATCTAGAAATTATATTAAGTGATAATAGATTTGACTAGACAAAGAAAAACAGATATTACATATTCTCCATCATATGGGGAACCTAGTTTTAATTTATGTTTACATTTCAGACACATACACAGACACACACATACAAAAACAGGCACACACAGATACACACAGACACACATAGACATGCACACACACACACCTATGTGCTCGCCCCCTCCATGCAGACACAAGTGCATGTGTGCATAGGATATGAAGCTAGAAAGTGTCAGTGAGGTAGAGTTTGTAGAGTCCTTGCAAGAAGAAGCTTCAAGGTAGGGATGTTGGTAATATGAATGATTCAGGGTTTATCTTTTATTCTGTAATACTAATTTTTGTAGTTGTCTTTTGAAATTCTCCGGAGTTTTTACATTGGCAACCATTTATTTCTTGAAATAGTATCTTTGGGGAGACAGAACCAGGATCAATAGGTCGGTGGTGGATGGATGGATGGATGAATTGGTAGGTAGGTGGATGAGAGGTCATTAACTCAAAGGAATTGGTTCATGAAATCAAATAGGTTAAGTCTCACCATAGATGATGTACAAGGCAGAGTTTGGAGAAAGTTAGTGTCAGGGCTCAGTCTCAGTGTGAAAGTCCAGGTGGCTTGCAAGCTGTCTACATATATGAACTCAGGCAGGTTAGTGCCCAGAGCTGATCATCACACCGGGCGTTTGCACTGTTCTTTTCAAAGTGCTCATATTTTATCTTCTGTTCTGGTATTTGATAGAGTGTGTCATATTGTTAAGTAGGCAAATGTGGTCAGAGTGTAATCTTTGCTTATTCCTGATTGTGGAGTAGAAGGGATTAGATTTCATTCATTAAATATAAGTGTCAGCTGCAGAATTCACTAGACATCTTTCTACAGGCTGAAGAAATTCCCCTCAGTTCCTGATTTTCCTAGTTTTAAAAAGTCATCTTAAAGATGTGTCAATGTTTGTCAAACAATTACTATGATCTTATGATCTTCTTTAGCTCACTCTTTGGATTAAACTGTTCGATTTTAAAAACTGAACCAGACTTGTATCCCTGAGGTAAATTCTTCTTGACCATGTTATATAAGCATGTATATATATTCCAGCCCTCTACTTGTTTAATTCACCCATTAATTTCCCTTTCTCCCTCCCTCCCTCCCTCCCTCCCTCCCCCCTCCCTCTCTCTTTTTTTTTTTTTTTTTTTTTTTTTTTTTTTTTTTTTTTTGAGACAGGGCCTCACTATGTAGCTTGGCTGGTCTTGAACTTGCTACATAAACCAGTGTAGCTTCCAAATCACAGAGATCCACGTGCCTGTCTCTTGAGAGCTGGGAATAAAGGCATACACCACCTACTTAACCCCTGTTTGCTAGTATTTCATTAATGATATTTGGCATTCTATTCATGTGAGATGTCAATGGACAGTGTTTTGTTTTTCTTCCAAGTTTTATTACCCTTAGTTCTGAAACACATCCATCAAAGAACCAATATAAATTTTTGGTCTTTTGACCTCAGTTCCATTGAGATATATGCGTTTGATCTTTAAACTCTATCCACAATCCTGAATGTCTCCAGTGGAATGGATGGATGCCTTGTACAGCTCTAGAGCTCTATGCATGGTTTGGCAGCATTCTCATGGTGTTGCATGCATTTGAGTCTTCATGGCTGTGCTGTGAAATGCTGTAACACCACCCACCCTGCCCCAATAATTCACTTGTACAAGAGAACCTTGTAATGAAAAGATTTAGGGTTTTAGCTCAGAAGGCCTGCATTTCTGCTCTGGCTCTAGAACTTAGCGTAGTGTTACATTGAGTTCTTTATCTTTGTCTGGTTAAGTAGGATGAACATAAATGGTTACTTATATGCCTCAACTTTCACATTCATTGAATTTCTTAATTTCATAGGAAATGAAAATACTAATGATCATTACTATCCAAGTTTTCTTTAATATCTTTAGCTTCTCTGATTGTTTTCACAATTACTGAGTACTAGGAAAAAATGAGAGTGAGATTTCCAAGGTTATATTTTAATTCAATTATATGAAAAAATGATCTTTGATTTTTAAAAATTATTTGAACAATGTGTCTTTTTAGGAATGCATTGTTTCCTTTTTATCTCCTTCTTTTTGTGATTATTTTCTAGGTAGATTGTATAGATTAAATAATATATTTTTAATAAATCCTTCCTTCATCTTAAAATTGATCTTGTGTACCCAGCAATAATTATACTACATAGAGTGGTAACATCATTTTATATTCACTGTGGACCAGTTTTTGGTATTATTATTTCCTCTTTCTTTCCCTTAGTTCTTTACCTCCTTTGCCCCTCCCCTTCCTCCATGAAACAGCTCGACAAGTGATGCTATTATGATGGAGTATCCTGTTTTACATATTCAATCTTTAGGTCTTCTGGTCACCTACTGATGTGTCCAGCTTGACATCATTTACAGTGGTGAATGAGTTAAGATTTTTTTTCTCTGGGTGCCTTTAGTAAGCCTGGGGAATTGAGTAGGCCAGTATACCGTAGACCGAAAGAAATCCTTCAGTACCTATAGTGTTTAGTTTCTAAAACAGTTGGGTGGCTCCCATATAAGCAAATATTAAAGTATGTCTTTAAAAGACTTGAATAGAAGTCTATAGTAGCCAGGATAGACTATATAAAAACACTATAAAGTCTACTTTTTTATTGCCAACTTTGAAATAATATGGTAAATGCAAATTAACACTAGAATATATCTTCAGAGAGAGAGAGAGAGAGAGAAATATGACTATGCAGGATCAAGATATTTGTGTGAACTAGCAGAATGGAGCCTGTTCAGGATGACAGTTATGTTCCTCCTCCCTAACTCTCTCATAGAGGGAAATGATTTTCACTGGAGGCAGTGCATGTCTCAGGGCACAGCGCCTTTGTCCTCACATTCCTGTCAACCCCAGGTTATGAACACACTAACATAGAAGAGTAAACCTTTGAATTAGCTCTTCACTTTGCATTTTTTTCTGATTGCTGCACAATTCTATCTAAATCAGAGAATGTAAGTATAGCAAAACTGTTGGTGAAACAAATCAGTAAGAGTAAAATTTATATCAGCATTTTGTGTCTGATTATCTTGGATGTTGAGTAAACTATATATAGGATAGACTTATGTACATCCACCCATATAAATAAATGTATCAGAGATAACTACCTTATTAATTTATTTGTATATTATACTTTATTGAATGTTATCTTTTGAGTAAATGAAAGCTTTACAACTTTCACTCCATTTCTTTCATTTTGTGAAGTGAAATCTTGTCATTCTTACCTTTTATAGCTGGAGTCACAGCAGAAGCCGTGCAGACTATGGCTGCTGCTCCAGATTCCTCGGGGCCAGAAACCAAAGTCCAGGAAGAAGAGCACGACCTCGTGGATGATGACATCACCACTGGTAGGCATGGGCCAAATCATATAATTTGTTGGAGCTTTGATCAGCATTTCAAACTGTTTTCTAAGTCATTTACTGAGGTTATGTCTTGTGAAGGAAGGCAGGAAACCTGAAGTGGAACTGGGGGTTTGTTCCAGGATGGCACATGTCACTGTTAACAGAGAACCTGTGAGCTGGGCACTGAATTTTCTGGAAGTCTTTTAATTATAAAATTAGGAACACTTATAAACCATTGAACATGTAGAGAAATATACATGTCCATCAGGCTGTGAAAGGCTCTGCAATTACAAGGTTAAATTAAAGAATAATTCATTTGTAGTAACAGTGTATATATCACATGGGCCGAGTAAGAAATGCACACATATTCTTTATATTGAAATCGAGGAAGTGAATGCTGCTTGAGTGGATATCAGGTACTCTTACCCGTGTTGTCTATCCTGGGACCAGACATACAGCAAATTTTACAAGGTTCACATATGACAAACTTAGCCTGTATTTGAAACATTTTGACCAAATTTAATTGCTGAATCTCTACATTCAGTATGCATAATTTCTTTGAATGTACTGAATAGTTTTATTGAAATTAAGGGTGGTTTTCTTTCTTTCTTTTTTCTTTTTTTCTTTTTTGTTGTTGTTGGATGATTGGATACAGATGTCTAAAAGTAGTTGAAAATGTAACTAACATCTCTAATTACTATTATATGTGAATATCAACCAATAATATTTTTAAAAGTATGACCAGAAAATAAAATTTTTGACAAAAAATTGAAAGTAGAATTGTTTTTCTTTCATAGCAGTATGTAGCAAGTCTATTTCTATTACCACCTAATAAATGCCTTTAACATTTTTCCACTGGGAAGAAATTGAGAGAGCTCACTGATTTCCTTAGATCATTGGAAAGCTTATGTTTAAGAACTGTACCCTTAGGCAATGGCTTTGAATACATTTGCCTAAGAGCAACAGATTTTCAGATAAGATGAAATGATGATGCTTCCTTATTTCTTTTTAATAATAATTTTTGTTCTTTAAATTTTTAATTACGTTTCCCCTTCCCCTTTTCTTTCTTCCCTATAAGTCCCCCACTTGGCTTTCTTTCAAATCCATGGCTTCTTTTTCTCTGTTGTTACATATATACATGCATGCATGTTTACATGTACACATATGTTACTAAATATATAACTACAGCCTGCTCAGTCTATACAATGTTAATATATATATATATATAATATCTTGGGGATAGTATACATTTGGGATTGGATTACCAGTTGTATTTAAAATGTAAGTCTCCTGGTGAAAATATTATCTGATTTAAATATAAATGCTGTTAGGAACATTCAGATTTTCAGAAATCATCTAACATTTAACAATTAATGCAGTTTGTTTCAATAGCAATGAAAGAAAATCTTACATTTGCAGATGCTTTTTAAGAAAAGATATGTTGGGGGCTGGAGAGATGGCTCAGAGGTTAAGAGCACTGGCTGCTCTTTCAAAGGTCCTGAGTTCAATTCCCAGAAACCACATGGTGGCTCACAACCATCTATAATGAGATCTGGTGCCCTCTTCTGGCCTGCAGGCACATGTATAGGTAGAATACTGTATAATAAATAAATAAATCTTAAAAAAGAAAAGAAAAGATATGTTTTAGCTCTAGTTTTTATTGTTATTTAAAACAGTGCAATGATTGTTTTATCTTAAATTCTTAGAAAGCTAATGGGCTTTTAGATAAAAAGTAGTTATTTATTTTCTTACAAAGGAAAAAATGTGCCTTTGCAGTGGTAGAACACATCAGTGAACATTCTTGAATCAAGACTGTTGAGGGGACTCAAATAAGCTTTAAGTATTAATTAAAAATTTAGATTACACAATTACAAACTCATGAGATTATGTTAAAGCTCATGACGGTTTTCTTCCAAGTTTAATGCAGTTTTAATGTGAGTCTCATTTGGAGAATTAATTCATGCTGTCTAGCATGTATTTTAATCGGTTTAATTTGACTAAACATGTGTGACGAATGGCCTTTGGCAGTTGATTTATTTGCTTCATGCAATGGGTACTAGAAGCAAGATTGTTCAATATCCAAAGACTTTAAATAACCAAAAAAGCCTTCGTTAACATGTTGTCGGAGCAGCTAGCATGCTGCCGTCTGTGGATCGTTCAGGTTGCCTTTAGACGGTGGGACTTGATTAAGCTGTGGTATAGATTTTTGTGACAGTTCAGAAGAAAACCATATTTCTTTTTATTGACTGGAATCCTATATAAATTGCATTATGAGAAATATGGTAGATGTATCGAGAAAAACGCGTTTTGAGCAGTCTTATTTTGGGCTGAGCAGCATTGTTGAGTACCAGCACTACAGAAAGAAAGGCTGGTCAGTTTAGCAAAGTCCTTCGAAATAAAATTCAATTACAATTTTTTGGTTATTTTAAAAGAATTGCTAATAATACCTCTTCATAAAATAACTAGGAATTATATCATGACATAATTTGATCCATTTAGATTAATGTGAGTAGCTATTCAATTTTTGTTATATCTGAGACTTATTCTTGGAAGTAATTTGATCTACCACTTACCAGTTGAAATACAGAATATACTTTTCTATTTTGCTAATAGCAGGGTGATTGTTTCTGGAATTATAATTTTGGCTGAGAATGAGGTATGGATGTTTTCTTAGGATGTTTAAAGCTGAACCTAGTGGCTTTTGTTAGTGTTTGCCTCACAGAAGTGAAGAAGCATAGGTAAAGGCTCCTAAGTGTTGGTTATGATCAATGGAACTAATTAAGTGTATTTGAAATGAAGAGTACTTAATTGGAAGAGAACAGCTGGAAAAACTGGGAGGAAAAAAAAATGAATCTTGATTGAGACGATTTAACCCTTCGCCATGTCATTTAAACAATATGCTGCTGCTGTTTCTGTCTTTCTTTTTAAAGCTAACACCATTGGTCAGCACTGCAGAGTAATGCCTGCGTGCTTGTGAACACACTCAGATCTACTCACCATTCTGTCCTAACTGTGTGGCTTAAATTACATATCACATTTATTTGGGTGGATCAATCCTTTTAATAAACATTAAAACTTATTTTACATGAATTTTATATCATATAAATAGGAAGTGTGCTACCTTAATGAAATTGCATCAGTGTTTCAAATATTCTGTATTTTTAAGATTTTTAAACCAATAATATAATATTATGAGGATTATGTCCAGATTATTTAAAACTTCTAAATTAAAGAATATTGCCCTATATATATTGTTTTTATCTATATGCATTGTTAGAATTATAACTTATATATTCTATATAATAAGTATTATAAATAATGTGTTTTGTTTGCATTGTGATTTTATTTTGTTAATTTATTATTCACATGAGCTTTGCTCATGTTGATTCAGAGGGCCTTATTTTCTTGGTGTTCACCTCTTCTGGCTCCTATGCTCTTTCTACCTGCTCTTCCATGAGGTTCCCTGAGCTCTGAAAGGAGGGATTTGATGGAGACATGCCATGTATGGTTGAGTGGTCCAAGGTCTCTCCCTCTGTGTAATGTCTGGCTGTGGGTTTCTGTATTTTTTCCCATCTGCTGCAGGAAGAAGCTCCTCTGATAATAGATAGATACCCAAACAAGACACTGATCTATGAACACAGCAGAACATCATTAGGAGTTGTTTTATCACTACATTTTTTTCTTTCTTTAGACCAGTATTATTATGATTTTATATGACATCATAGTACTAATAGGGGAAAGCTCATTAAAAACTGACCTCCATAGAAATAACTGTAGAGGAAGCAGGATTGATTATTAAGTGGGCATTCTATGTGTCTTACTTTTCCTTTATATAGATATCTTCATGGTAAAAGATAAATGAGGTGAAGTGATGGAGCTTCTAAGTGTTCCTTTTTACACAAGTTTTAAAAATATTTTTATTATATTTCTTTTTTACATATATTATTATACATAAATACAATAAACTATACATGAAAAGAAGAACCACAAAACAATCAGGCTGGATATTGCCAGGAGTTAACCTATCTTATTGTCAAAGAATCTTTAAAATAATAAAAAAAACACTCATAGTGTTTTCGCTATTTGTATTTGGCAACCTTGAAGAAAACATCTTTCCTATCTTGGTGAGTCTAAAATTCTGAATGTAAATCAATATTTATCATATCTCATCTCTATCAACTTAAAACATCTATCTAGTTCTAAAAACACCTTAGCCCCTAAACAACTAATCTTAATTGTAAGACTAAACTATCTGGTCTCCAACCCCATCAGAGACTTGAGAAGGAATAAAACTTAATTCCCTGAGTGAACCAGAAGTACAGCTTAGCAGTTTCCAAAGTGAAAAAAAAAAAAAAAATGACAGAGACCGTTTGTTGCCTGAACAATTACTCAAAACTCTCTATAACACTGAAGTATCATCTTCAACCTTCTGGCCCAGTATATCTGACAGGCATATTTGTGAGGCAGGAACTATTGAGAGCTTGCTTACCCTGTCTTGGCAGAATTTGGCCGTCAACTCTGCCTGCATCCAAGCTTGCCCATTTTTAGTTAGAATTCTGTCTGTGGCAGAAACTATGAAATTTTTTGCCCAGTGGCTGGTTTGCCACATTTGAAGCCATCTCCATAAGGAGGTTCTTTGATGCTCATCATCTTCTTTGAGGTAGGCTGGATATTGCCAGGAGTTAACCTATCTTATTATCAAAGAATCTTTAAAATAATAAAAAAAATCTTTAAATGCGATGCGTACTCTGTAGGTCTCCGAGGCATTTGAAGACCTTATCTAACAATTTTGCCTTATATATCTGTGGAATCATATCTATCTGTTAAACCTAAGATGTATATTTTTTGTGATGAAAATAGACTAGTAATTGACATTACCATGATTTGATCAATTAAGAATTACCTTGTATTAGTTAATTATCCAAAACAGCCTGCAATAGCACTTTCAAAGTATTGGAAGTAAGCCTTGTATTATAATTGAGTTATATGGGTTCAATACCTCATAGTAGAGTAGAAATATAGACAATGTGTGTGAAGAATAATCTTAAATATGAATTCCATACCAGTGTATCAAAATTAAACTTACTTTTTATCAATATATAAAATTCTATACCAATAAATTAAAAATAACCTTATTTGTGAATAACAATTAAGGTGTTAAGTTGAAGGGTAGATTTAATAATCTACCTTTTGTCCTATCATCTCTATATATTTCTATATCTCCCCTTCTTTCTTTTCAATCCCTATCTGCATACCTGTAAAAGAACAATAACAGAAAACTCATTTTCTCTGTGAATAAGACCAATAATAACTTATAACCGACTCCTAATGAAAATAAACATCTGTAGCCCAAGAGTGCAACCAAAAACCTACCCAACTCCCTTTAGAGGAAATAGGACACCATTCTCTTAAGGTTTCTTCTGGCTGATTTGGGGCAAGCAATCCTTGGTATTGGCCCAAATAAAATTGGGGAAAATGGTTAAACAAGCCTGGAATAGCATTTGTGTTCCAGTTTGTAAACGTAGAGAAATTCCAGGCTTAATTAGAGTCCTGTGTGAAACAGTCTGAAATGCTGGACCAATTGGGATCAGAGGCTTTCTTCGAAGCTGTCCTGGTCTGATGAGTAACAGCAACTTAATTGCTAGGGGCTGGAACATGAAGATGCAGGATGTCAGCATCCAGCATGCTGAGAGAAATGAATCCTCTCAGTTCTGATCCAGGATCAGTGTCTGGTTCTTTTGTTCTGAAAACATAATTTCTCATAAGCATCATACAGTCCTAAAATTATAAATGTGTGATGTATTTGGGATGCATAGAACAACAAAGGCTGGCTGTCTGCTCTTTGCAAGAACAGAAGAAAGACATTGGCAAATCTTCATTCATGCCTTATGAAGAATGGCACGTGGAATATGTCACAGGTGACCAATGAGAAGCATTGTCTATGCATAGACATTTATCAGTGATAAGGTAGCTGACAGATTTAACTACTCAAAATGAAAGCGGCTGTGGCACATGAATTGAATGGGTCTATTTATATTCTTTACTTTTTAGTTTTTTTTTCTGTTTTGAAAATTCTAATTAACTGTATTTTAGTTACAAACTCAGGGAAAAATATATATCTCCCCATTACTGGTGCACAGATGCTCCATAAATGGTTTTCTATTGCTGTGAATTTACAGCTGCCAGAGCCTGTGTGTGCCTACCTCTCCATGTCAGTTGTGTATATAATTCCATATATATATATATGTGTGTGTGTGTGTGTGTGTGTATAATATATATAATTATTTATTTATGCATGTTTACTTTTTTGTATATCTGGGAGGAAAATCATTTTTGTAAGTCAAAGTAGATTTCTATAAATTTGAATTTATTTCTTTTTGAATTAGAGATCTAAAGTACCTTTTCTATGTATGACATCGCGAGTTTTTTATCATCTTTTCTTTTATTTGATAGTCAGTCTTTTCTTTATCAGAGACTTTGATACCCAGTGTCACACAACATTGTGTGTTGACTGTGGTAAGAAGAGTGTCATTTCGATTCCATGAGTAACAGTAGTAAAAGCAGTATGTTTATTTAGTGTATATATTTTTTGGATCATGCTAGTATTGTTTTTTAGAATATGTCACTAAGAATAGGTAGCAATATATTTCCTCATGGAACTTGTATTCTAGTGTGGAAAACAGACAATAAAAAATAATTAAAATAATAATAATTAAATGTACAATGTGTAAGATGAGACATGCTACAGAAAAAAGAAAAGGTAAAGAAGAGTAGGAGCAATTGAAGATGCTAAAATTCTTTATGTATCAAGAATTATATGTCTGACTCGTATAAAATATTTTTGAATTAGATATTACTATTGTCTTTGATTTGTAAATGAGGAAACAAGCTGCAGAGAGAACATTTTTGGGTCTTGTGCTTGACAGTTATAGCCCTAGAATATAACATGAGCCCCACATGATTTAGAACTATTAACCTAGACTATCTTACATTCTTAGTGAATGATTTTAAAAGATTTCCTTTCAGATATCACCAACTATCTGTATTCTTATAGTATCAGATGAACAGTGTGGGCATCCGATTTTTGAGTCATGCTAATATTCTATCTCACTGCTTAAAATTAGGGAGGAGACAAACAAGGCCACTGATGTAGCTTGGTGAAAGAGTGCTTGTCCAGTATGCTCAAGCCTCAGGGTTAGCTTCTCTCTCCATAGAAAATCAAACCTAGGCCAATGTACTGTTTTCTTTGGGAAAATAAAGAAATGACACATTTCCTCTTTAAGATTTTCAGCATTGCTTAGGACTACTGCTAGAAGATTGCAAATAGAAACATAGCATATATATATATATATATATATATATATATGTTAAACAGAAAGCTCATTGTTCCGCCTGGTTTTCTGGAGACATCACTATAAAACTGACACCTTAACAAATATTCGTGTATTAAAGTCTCAACATGTCTGTTAAGATAAAGCTGAAAAGAATGTCTGGTCTGAAACTAAATATTGATTTGCTCATTTTACTACTTACTAAAGGCTCTATTCATAACACATTCTTACATTTTTTTTCTGACTAAAAGATAGGAAATTAAAGTCCAGATAAGTGTCAATGGGGGCAGAGGAGAAGAGGCATTATTTGTTCAGAGATAAAAATTACTTTCCTAACATGAAAGGAGACTTTGTAATTAGTAAGAGCTATACCTGTATCCTTTGTCTTTCTCAGTTTTAAACTTATAATTGACAGTGTAAAAAGGAGTGTAAGGAGTACAAGATCTATGTGCCTCTTTTTAAACACTGCTCTTTTATTTCTTGAATTAATTTTGCACCATGATTTTTTCTTTTCTTTTAGAGATTATAATATAAAATAATTATGTCATTTCTTCCTTTCCTCCCTCTAAACCCTCCCATATGCCCTTCTGTTCTCTCTTTCAAATTTAAGGCCTACTTTTTTGTTAATTGTTAATTTGTTAATACATATATATTTCTAAATACAACCTGCTCAGTCTGTATAAGCTTACTTGTGTGTGGGTTTTCAGGGATGACCATTTGGCATTGGAGAACCAACTGGTGCGCTCTTCCCTATAGACCGGTGTTTTTCCCACTCTGAGCATTCCTTGGTTGCCTGTAGTACTTTGTGTGGTGGCGAGGACTCATGATCTACCCTCATCTTCCCCCTCTGCCCCCCATTCACTTTGCAATGTCTATTGGTGGTGTCCTTGTTCAGCTCATGTTTAGGCAGTCATGTTGGTGAAGCTTTGTGGGTGCAGCTTCTGACGTTACTACAAAACACAATCTCACAACAAACTCCCCGTTCCTGTCCATCTTACAAGATTTCCACCCTCTCTTCCACAATGTTTCCTAAGCCTTAGGCCAGGGAGTGTTTGGGAGATGTATCCACTCAGACTGGGCTCCCCAGCTCTGCACTCTGGTTGGTTGTGGTTTTCTCTAATGGTCTCTTTCTGTTGCAGAGACAAGTTTCTTTGATAAGGAGGAGTATTAAATCCTTGTAAAATGCCATTACCCATCCTTTTAACTGTATATTATTAGTACTGCAAAGTATATTATGTGCAGGCTTGTATGCAGATCACTAAAGTTCTTGGTTGTTCACCATGTAGTGTTCTGAAATCAGATACTAAGAAAGTAGGGACTCCATTGTTTTCTGAATAGAATATCTGATTCCCAATCATTTTCTTTTCCATGCTTTACTTTTTAGTATGAGGAAAACAGTGTAAATTAGAATATTTATTTTTTTAATGTTTAATATACATCTTTAGTTGTATATTATTGGGTAAACACAATATTTCTAAGCATAGTATTTGACACTTTTTGACAACAACAACAACAAAAATAACAGTCAATATGCTGCTATGTGAAGTTAGCATTACTCTACTCACATAACCCTGTTTTGAGATGGATTTAATTTTTGTTTGAGCTACTGGTTGCATGGTAGTGATGTTCAAATCTGCTTCTACAACCTCTGACGTGCCTAGTCTAAGCACCAGGTTCATATGTTCTCCTTTTGCCTGCATGTCCGATAGATACCTAAATCCAAGCCCAGCACCTAAAGCCTCGTCTAAAACCAACTGCTTGCTATCTCTTCCTAAAGCTTGTCTGCCTTTCTACTTACACTCAGTAGAAGGCATCATTAGTGGCATAATTAGTCATGTCCAACAGTGCCAAACTATACTTGGTACTAATTTTTATAAAATATTTCACCTAATTATCTCATTTCCTAGAAACATCCTAGGCCTACACTCCACTTTTTAAAAATTATTTCTTCTATCTGCAGCTGTCTTCGTGGCTCTATCTCTTGCTCATGTCCACTTTGAGTCTTCTGTCACTCTGAGACTCTCCATAGCCTGTGCATCGCTTTTCACTCTTGTTTTTGCTAATAACTGGCTGCCCACTGTACAGCAGAGCTTCCAAAGACTTTCTAAGATATGCAGAGTCCGTCAAGGGTTCCCAGCCTTTTGAGTCATCAGCTAACACATACTATTTCCCAAGAGTCACCCCGAGTCCCTCTGCCTGGTTGGTATACTCAGTTCTCTCACAGGGTAATGTTCCAGCCTTCCCTTCAAACCCCACATAAGCCATGGCCATCTTTGCGAGCCCTTGTCAGTCTCTGTTCCATGAGCTTCCTCACTATGTTTTCCTCACTCTTGCAGAGTAATGTCACGTACTTTTTGTGTTTAAGCATTTCACTTGCCTTCGAGAGTCATTTACAGGTATGTGATTTTTTTTTAACGTTTTTCTATTTCTAGCATGAGGCAATGCCTAGATATGTGACATCACCTTAATAAAATTGTTTAATAACTAAATGATTGAATTAATGAACCCATAAGTTTCCTTCATTTCAAGAAGGAATCATTTGCTATAATGATAATCACTTATCATTTGCTATATATTTTATAAACTTATAGATTCATATATATTTACTGTATTCTTCCTTTACTTACATGGAATATGTCTCTTTTAACTAACCCCTTCCATCTTAATTGTTATTTAATCACTCAAAAAGTATTTGTAACAAACTAGTGAGTGATCATGGGCTATTTCCAGACAACCTCTCTCTCTTTTAAAGAAAGAAACTAGAGATGCATATAAGAATACAGCTACCTCTATTGAACTAGTCACCATTGATTTTCATTAAATTATGTTTTCTCTTGGAAAAGATGTTTTTAAACTTAGGAATAGCATGTGATGTGCAGGGTTTTATTGACAAAAAATATATAACACAAACAAAACAAAACAAAAAAAGACAAGAAAAGACACCTGGGGTCTCTGTACATTGTAACTTAGATACTGCCATGTGGTGGGAAGGTGGAGTGGCTCTTGTGGGTTCTCAGGCAGAGGCCTGTTTTCATGTGCCCTCCTGCCAAATGGTCTGCAGTGACCTTTCAGACAGTGGAAATGATAGTTCTACTTCCATGACAGGCTGTGAGTCCTTGCTTGGTT
>OU015744.1:23958118-23971883 GCA_907169655.1 Acomys percivali | reverse complement strand
AAATGATAGTTCTACTTCCATGACAGGCTGTGAGTCCTTGCTTGGTTGCTGTCTTTTATCCTCCACTCTGTGCATTCCCGTCCTTTACATTGGTAACTGCCACATGACCATCGACTGTGGCCTGGTCAAGGAAATGAAGTCTCTTGTTGCCAGAGGTAGCAGGGTAGCCATATCTAATCTGGGGACTGGAGGCCCACTGCAGGAGAAGCAGGGTGGCTTGTGTATGGGGAAGAAAGAATGAAAATTTTGCAGGAAGCCCGATAAATATGTGACCCTCAAGAGGAGAACACCAGGGTACATCTGTGAGTGGGGTAGCCACTTGTGAACACTAAGAAAGCTTGTTTCCTGTTGTCTGCTGAAGACTGTAACTCTACACATGCAGATACTTGGGTTTATTTGTCTAAAAGACTGGCCTGAGAATGCTTTCTTGAGAAAAAGTATAGAAGACAAAGGCAAGTCAGGAGAAAAATGGCTATTAAGTGCCATTTCAACGTTCAGTTTCTTAGTGAACAAATCTTAGGCCATTGTAAATGAGTAATATACTTAATATTGATGTATTTTCCCAAGAATGTATTTGTACATTTAAGTGAATTAGATATCATAAAGCATCAGAAGTGCTGAAGCATGAATTGTTTCAATCAAAGGTTGCTTTGGCACTAGATCTTTATTAATGCTATTTTCTAAACAAAGCATTGCTATTCTTTAAGTGTACATGTATAGGGTGTTTGGAGGTAATACTTCCAAAAGGTCTTGGGCCAGTTTATATGTAATTAATGTAATCTTAACAAACTCACATAAATTTATACATATAAAAACTGGGACCTAATAACACCAAGGCACACTAGACTCAATACTTAACATTTATCAACTGTGGTCTAGGCTTAAAACAAAAGTTATAATAATTTGTATGACACATCATCTTTATTCATTTTACAGAAGAAGAAAATGAAGGGCAGCTCATGCTATTCCTAAATGACAGGAAATGGTGAAATGAGGATTTGAATATAGAGTGCCTGCCTTTACAGTGTAGAGTTTTGATTGGAGGGAATGTGCCTGAAACTAGATCATTAAGTCTACAAGAGAAAAAAGAAATATTTATTCAGGATATATTTGTGTGTGTGTGTGATATAGAAACTTTAATTTTTCATTTTAATGTAATCCAGTCTACTTTTGTATATAGCAAATGAAATATTTTAAATTTAAAGAAACTATTTCCTGTGTAATAAACACAGATATTCAATAGAGAAAGTAATTTTGTGTAAATATGAAACTATACAAACATGCGCAGCAAAGCATAAACAAGATTGACTTGTACATTTAATTGCTTATACTCCTCTTGTGCATTTGGGGAAGCACAGAATTCTTAATTGGATAAGAATGTAGGAGCCATATCTAAAAGGGAAAAGACTCTTTCCCTGTGAGCGAATAACCTTCAAGATGAACTTAAGTGTGGTCCTTTGTGAGCTGTGTGATAATGCCTCAAAGATAAGACTGAATTGCACTGCATCGAAGCACACTATCATATATCTGTATGTTAGCTGAAGTACCCCTGTAATTGATATCAAACCCATATGACCAAAAGTCATAATTCACAAAAGGAATGACAACAATGTCTCATAACTCACAGGCTTCATGTCACACACATGAGTAATACTTGGACTGTGAAAGCCGTGTTAAAGGGGAGAAGCAGCTTTTCAAATGTATGTTATTTTTGAAGAGTGTTCCCCAGTACCTGGAAGTCACTGTGAATACACAAGAAGGTCTTGTATGTGGTCTTTTGAAATCAGCCCTGTTGAACCATGACTTTTTGGATGAAAACCAGTTGTCAGGCATAAAGATTTTTACTTATAATTTGAATTTTAATGACAAACAAAAGGTAAGAATTATTTGTAGTGAGGGTGTTTTCTCCTTATGCACTGCTGTGGAAAGGGTGGGCCTAACTCTGATACAGGGTGAGAGTCAGTTGCGCTTTCCTTTTATAACAGTGATAGTCCTAAATACAAATGAGTGAATTGCATGAAGTAAGCCTAATTTAAAAGGACTAGATAATCTGACCCAGGGCCAGGGAGTCTCTGTGTCGCCTGCTAGTGGTTTGGACCACTAGCTCCAGTTAAGGACGAAGTGAGATGCAAAGCTCCTTTCACTTGTGGTGAGGTGAGCAGGCCTGGGGAAAGCTTCTGAGCTAAAACAATTCCCTGACTTAGACACACTGTCCAGGCCTACTGAGTGACTTTATGAAGTCTGCAGATTGGTGGGTCAGCATGGTAGTTTGCAGGTAGCTGATTTTATTTTCTCTACTATTTGTTTCTTAAAGAAGAATTTATTGTTAAGATTGAAGGAATGAAACTCTTGATGATAAGCCTGATACAGTTAAATCCCTTTTTATGGTTTTTCATTTTATTCAACAGATACTTTTGATTACTGCCACGTATTGACCCTCCAGAGGAGGAAGTGAGACCTGTTCCCAGGCCTCTTCCTCTTCATTTTGTAGTCACTCCTACGTGTCAGGGATATTTTTTAGAATGCAGTCCGGAGCTAACCAGGGGACCACCCCGTGATCAGTAAAGTATTAGAGAGCTGTTGCTTATTTTATCTGGCTTCTATAACTCAGAGAGTAAATTGCTTTCCTATAGATGTTAACCTACAGCAATAGCCTAGTGCAAGTTCTCACATGGATGGCTGCTAATTCCCATCTCCTTGAATTAGAAAAGGGACTTCATGTTTATCCCCCATGGTTTGCACTGTACTGGTTCTTGTTGACTATTAGGGTTGGAAATTTTTCTTCTTGTTCAGTATATAAGCTATTTCTACTACCATTACATGTTCTGATATGATCATCAACCCTATGTTGAGCTCTTCAGTAACTAGTTATTGGAAACCTGGCCCGGTAGGTAGGAAGCTGCTCTACTCAGTCATCATTCCCCAAATATGTTTCAGTTATGGCTTTCAATTCCATATAAAGCTACTTTTTTGTAATGCCAGTAAATTCAAAGATCCATTTTGTTCATAACAGTAATTCCAGGAAATGCTCCAGATATTGAAATCTGACAGCCATATTTTTGTGAACTGTGTAGCTGAAAGATAGTGGATTTTTCATTTGTGCTCTTATGCATAAGCTACATGCATATGAAGAGGTTTAAAAATTATTATTGAAATATTTTCGGTTCTGGTAGAGATGATTTTATTTTAATTAGCAACCAACAGCAGTAATCAATCATCTCCAGAGTTTCAGGAGTCACTTAAGAGTTCTGTCTATGTTGTCAGTTGATGTGCAGTATCTGTCTGTGTGTATCAGGAAATTATCCATATCTCAACTGTATATGAAATTAATACTGATGACTGTATCTGCTTTGATTATCATGATGAATTCTTATTGGTTGTCTAGCTATGAGGAAATTGACATGCTTGCCTTCATTTAAAACTTGAGTTTGTCGGATTTTGAAGGTTACACAAAGATCAAGTGAAGCTGGTCTTGTTAGAATCCTGAACAGTGTTACTTTTAAATATTGGTGTAAGAAAATTTGGTTTGAGATAGGAAACTAAGAAACCAATTTACTGTGGTGTTATTATTTAAATTCTATTAGATTATCAGATATTTGCATTTGACTCTGTCATACGAATTCATCAGGGCAGGGAAGAACCAGCTCACTTACAGATATAATTTATACTTTTTGAGTCTATTTTTTAAGTGAGTGCTTTCAAAGATATATCAGCTTAACTTTAAAGAAAATTAAAGAGTAGGAGTGTGAAGACTAGTTGGAAAGCATTGATATTGATAAGGGCTAAGTGCCCTTAGCCTGCTTAGAACATTCTATTCAGTGGTTAAAGCTAACTTAACAGATTTTTTTTCTCCACGTTCTTTGTGAGCTAGAGTTGATTCTTTTGAAGGAGAAGTGGCAGGTGCAGATATAGTGTGTTCCCCTCATCTGTGGGCAGGAGTCACCTACATTTAAGTGAAGAGTGGAGACAGACAACAAATGAAACCATCTGCCACTGCAGCCAAGCAGCCTTGTCTGCCCTGTGTTGGAAAGGCTGGGCCCCATGACTCAGCCACTGGACAGGGCTCCTGCTGGGTCTCATTTCAGAGGGTTAGGGCAAACCCTGTCAGTACACATTTTGAGATGTGAGTCTCTCACCAGCCAGTCATATGGAGATCAAAGAACCTTTTAATTTGCGTTTAATTACCCCTTGAAAAACTGTCCACCATATCCAGCAGGAGCTATTGTAGAAAAACAACCACATATGTATGTGGCCTTTTGACATCTGAATCCCCTTCAAATACTAAAATAAAAATATTCTTTCTGTAACTTTTGTCATGTTTTCTCCATAAAATCGTGAGTGAAGAGGCTAATATGAGCAGCAGTCTGAGCAGAAAGGCTCATTGTATTTTAAGCAATTCATGCTTTGTAACAATTTCCATTTTTGAAAGGAGCCTTTCAACTAACACTTCTGGAGGATTGGTTTAGCACTTTGGCAGTGTGAATTCTTTTATTGCCATATAATTTCCAATTAAAATGATACCATTTTTTTTTTACTGGAATTTTAACAGTGTTGTAATTCTTAGTACTGTGTTAAGTCTTTTGTAAATTACTTCAGTTTAACCACAGCACTCACCAAACTCTGAGGATTTTATGTATAAAGAGAAAGTTGTGGTCCAGGGGCCAGTTGACACCTGTAATAAAGCAAACAACTTGTCTTTGAGTTGATACCATTTAAACGAGTGACAACATGTTAAATGACAGATGTTAGTGCTGTTAAGAAGCAAATTAATTTGAGGGTGTTAACTAAACAGAGGATCACATTTAATCCTTTTCTCTTGAAGTACAAATGGAACTACTGCCACTAGTTGCCCCCTATGCTTGGTAGAGAATGTGAACGCAGAGAGCTAGTCACTATTTGGATCAAGCTTTCTGTGGATATGACCTGTGAAGAGATCTAAAAACCAGTCATTGTGACCATGTTGTGAGCCATTTGATCAGTCAGAAAAGAAGCCTATTGATTAGCAATAACTGACATTTCAAAATAGCCATGTAGAAAATGTTATTGGATTTATTACTGTTTCTCATCAGATGTAATCACCAGTAGATTTAAGCAAAAATGTCACAAGCCGAATCTCTTTAACAGTTTGCTATTGTAAAACTTGAAACAAGCTATATAACCTCTAATTTTGATGAGTATTAAAATGCCATGTTATCAAATCATTTTGAGTGGACCTAAGAGAAACACAGTGAAAGAAATAACTAGAGAACTGCTTTACATATTGAAGGATTTTGATTTTTCATTGAGATGAAATTTATACAACAAAGGTAACAATTTAAAACATTTTGGCTTGTTTTTAAAAATCACAGGACAGTTTGATGTGTGACGAGTCTAGGAGTAAGATCACCATCTACCGAAGTAGAAGAACAGTTGTTTCTGTTCAGACAAGATGCTGAGATGCTTAAATATTTCCATATTATAGCACAGCATTATGTAAAGAAGTAAGAGTGTTAAAAAAGCTGTTTCAAAGGTTACATAAGAAGAAAATTCTGGGTTTGTATGAATTCATTCTAAAGGAATAAAAAAGCAGTCAACATAGGAAGATGCCATTGAATCTTTTTAACTTGCATTTTGCCTCTAAAATGTGTATATTAACTTATTTTTATTTTGATCTTGAGGAACACAGCAATATGAATATCAAAATTGTCCTGATAAACAAGAAACATTTTTTTTTCTGCATATACTAAAAAATTAGTAAGGCTTTTCTGGCAAGACAGCTAAGTGGATAAAGACCAACCTGAGTTCATTTTCTGGGGTCCACATGGTGAAAGGAGAAAACCTGTTTACCACAGGATAATGGCCTATCTCCACACTTGTATGATGTGTACATACACATGTATGAAATTAGTAAATCTAATAAAATATTAACTATCAAAGGGTTGTTAGACCCAGGCTGTATTCTCAGGGCAAATAGCCAGGTTCTCACGAATTGGAACTTTGAAGAAAAATCATCTCTATTCTGTGTCTGAATGTAAAACAAATAGTTCATATAAATAGAATCAAGTAAATGTCTTATTTCACTAAGTATAACATCATTCAGGTTCATCCATATTGTAGCTTATGTCAAAATTCTCTTTCTGTTTAAGGCAGAGTAATAATCCTGTGTATGGCTCTACCATTACTGATGTTAGATACTTAGTTCCTTTAGACTGTTTTGAGTAATGTTGCTATGAATCTTGGTATATAAATATCTGGCTAAATTCTTCTCTTCGGAACTTTGATATTCTTTCCTGTTCTTTTAGGTTTATACTTAGGTTAAAGATATTGGAGCATACAGTGATTGTTTCTCCTGTGACTGTTCCATTTTGCACATCTACTATCAGTTTATGATGGTCTTGGTCTCAAATCATTGTATCTCATCATAGTTTTGTCTTTCCTTCCCTTAATGATTATTAATCCTGAGACAAAAGACATTAGTTCTTGTCACTTTAACTTTGTGAATGTAGATACATCATTCCTGATCTTTGTGTTCAGTGTTAAAAATCATTTTCTTTTTACTGTTTGACTTTTTTCTCTTCATCTATAAGTGGCTATTTTTAATTTTTTTGAGTTAGCATGCACAGTGTTAAGTTTCATTATTGTATTTTCAAAGGGAATGTGCTTGTGCGCTTCTTCTTCCCTCTCTGCATTTCCAGGGCCCCTTCTTTGCTTCCCTTCTATCGCTGCCATCTCTCCCATTGCCCTTCCTTAGCCACCTTGACATCTTCCCCCTGTCCTCCCCCCTTGCCCTTCCTTAGCCGCCTTGACCTCTTCCCCCCCCCCCCGTCCTCCCCATTGCCCTTCCTTAGCCGCCTTGACATCTTCCCCCTGTCCTCCCAATTGCCCTTCCTTAGCCGCCTTGACATCTTCCCCCTGTCCTCTCCCATTGCCCTTCCTTAGCCGCCTTGACATCTTCCCCCTGTCCTCCTAATTGCCCTTCCTTAGCCGCCTTGACATCTTCTCCCTGTCCTCTCCCATTGCCCTTCCTTAGCCACCTTGACATCTTCCCCCTGTCCTCCCCCATTGCCCTTCCTTAGCCGCCTTGACATCTTCCCCCGTCCCCCCCATTGCCCTTCCTTAGCCGCCTTGACATCTTCCCCTGTCCTCCCCTTTCTAGATTATGAGTGTCTATTTTAATCATCTGTGATATTTACTATTTTACAACTTATCAAGAACAAAAATTTTTAAAATTAACACAAGATTGTTTAGTAATTTTGTTTCAAATCGTGTTCATTTTTTAGTTAACATTGTATTTGATAAAATACAAAATATTTTTCAACATTAATACTGTGAAATTGCTTTCATTAAGGAAAGAATTTACAATTTGAGTGTTGTACAAAGTTGGGGCACAGAGACTAATTTTGTCTTTGGAGTATTCTTTATTTTACCTGGCTTTAGAAAGGAATATTTTCTTTAAAAGAGACCTTTGAGTCACTCAGTATTTAAGAAAGCTCATTTGGCATTGAAGAGGTTGACTATGAAATGTCCCTATTTACTGATTTATGTACTGGTGGTGTGTCAGCTGGTGAGTTTTTTAGTAAATTTGTGTCTCTTGGGGACTCTGATTATAGAATTATAATTTGATTCCATTATTGGGAAGTGTTAAAAATTGGAAATGAGACCTAGTTGGAGATAGTAGGTCACTAGTATGTACCGTGTTGTCTGCCCCTTCCTTTTTCAGTCTGTCTGTCTTTAGGCCACCATTTTGAGCCGTGCCACTACCTGGTTCTGCTACCAGGGTATTTATTCCTCCTTTTCTCAGATGTAGATCAGTGGACCCGACCAATTGTGAGCCACAGATAAGTCCTTCCTCTCTTGAGTTGTTTATGTCAGGTATCCTGTAATGGTGTAAAAACTGAGCACCACACTAATGAAGATATATTTCCTTGCTATTAAATACAGATACTTGTATTGAAGGAATAATTGCTAAATAGTATCTAAATACAATGATCAATATAAGTGTTTACTGATAGAACTTTCTCTGTCACCTTCCTGCTTTACTTTTCATAGATGTACCCAAATTGACTATGTAATAGCTCATGTTAGTATTTGGTGGTGATTGTTGGGTGTTTACTGTTCTATTTCTGCATTCTTTACTGGAGTCTAGTTTGTCCCACACATGGCCTGGAAACTGAGGATTGTATAGTACAAAAATATATATGACCTACAAAATAATTTGTATACAATAACTTTCCTAAACATGCTATCTTGTTTACTAGATAATTAAATATCCCCTCTGCCATATTTCTGAGCTTCAGTCTCCTATCTTTGTGACTTGACCTTCTCCCCAATATTCCAGTACATGAACCCTTAACCCGATCACTGGGGACACTTGTTTAGTATTGTTCAACTTTGAGAAAAGATAGAGGTTCCTCATTCTGGGCCCTGCTGACTGCTTTCTAAAAGAAACGTCACTCCAGGACATGATTATTCTGATTTTCTTGTCCATATCTATTCTTTTTATACACTTCTTTTTTTGTGTGCTATTTCTTATTTTTAAATTCATCTTTAATTTTAAAAGTGTGTGTGTGTGTGTGTGTGTATGTGTGTACACACTTGAGCACATGTGCTGCCAGAGGCTAGAAGAGAGCACTTGATCCCCAAGAGCTGAAATTACAGGTGGTTGCGGATCTCCTGGAGGAATAGAACAAGCTTTTAACCATTGAGCATGTTTCCTGTCCTGGGTCCTTATTTCTTAAAAGTTAGCATTTCGCATTTGGTCCATTGTACTTTTTACGCTTGCTTCTATTGAACTACTTACTGATGGATATTCAGCATAGCTCTGGGTTATCAATTCCTATTGGTTTTCCCTGCTTTCAGAACAATTACCTATTCTACTTTTCTTCAAACCGACGGTTGCCACCCTAGCTGACCTCACTGTCATTTCTAGTGGTTTCAGTTTTGTGGTGTTATCTCTGCTGCTGCCTCCCAGTGAAGCATCTTCCACGTGCCTATAAAACCATGCCACTCTTGCTTGAATTCCAAAGACAGTCCCATCGGATACTTGGATTTGAACTCCTTACTTTGCTCACAAGGTCTCCTCAGTGCCTCCTCACTGCTCTCTGTTCTTGTTTGTTCTCTTCCTCCAGCTACATTAGTGTTTGTTTTGCTTATAAACATGTCAGGATTGCTCTACGTTCTATGCTTTATGTTTGGAAAATTGACGTATAGTTTTCTCTTTCCCTAAACCTCACAAGTCTGGTGACACCTTAGGCCTCACTCAAGATGTTTCTTCCTCCCGCTTGGCCCAAATGCACATGAACCCTCTACTGCAGCCACTTTCTGTACCACATTCTTACTTTGGTTATAGAACCTACAATGATCTGGTTACTTACTTGTTTACTTGCTTATTTTCTGATACAACAGTCGTATGAAAAGGACGGTGGTTATTTGTTAGTTATGGCAGTGGATCCTGTTACACACTTCAGAAAATGAAAAATGTCCAATAAATATTGAGGAATAATTTAATTAATATTTCAGCTGCTTATTGGCCACATATAAACAGATTATTATAGTATGCAATGTTTTCAAAATTGACCCAGCTTTTCTAATACCCACACAGCTTCCTTGTCGTATTCTTTTTACCTGTAGCACTTACGTCCCCTCAGCATTTGTTCAATTAGAATCCCAAGGGTTGTTTATGGCCTGTGGCTGCTTCCTCACAGCTCCCAAGTCTAGCTGACGGTTTCGTCAGTCACGTCTCCTCAGTCTTCCTGCACATGCTTGCAGCCCATCCACTGTGACGACTTTGCTACTCCCTGTTTATGATAGACACAATCTTCTCTGCTGCCAGACTGACTCGTTTTTACAAATAAAACAGCAGGCGTGTTCCGTACCCTGGTGCTTCCTGGCCATCCCTGAGTCACTGAGTCTTTTGTGCCTCTGACATATGGCTCTGGGTGGCTTTGTATTACTCTTCCCACTGCTTGCCTTCATCTCTCTCAACCACTTTCCTTTTTTTTTCTTGGTAATTACCTAAATATGTTAGCTTGTTATTGTTTTTACCTGATTACATAGTTTCCTTTTTGGACTCTCCCTATTCAGCCTGTCCTATCTTCCACCATTGAGCAGTCTTCTACTCATAGCTTAACACTCAGCTCTTAAGTATTTTCTGTAAAGAATGTCCAGTCTGCTCCCACAGCCCCCTCCCAGGCAGGCCTCACTACCATTTCTTTGTCTCTCGCTTAACAGCAGATATACACATTGAAATCCCTAATCTGTTTCTTCCTTGATCTCCCTTTTTGAACTTTGAACTCTAGGTTCCTTTTTAAAGATTTATTAGTTTTAATTACATATGTGTCTATGTCTACACGTGGGTATGTGCATGAGTACTCATGCCTGTAGAGGCCAGAGGGGTCAGATCTAGATGTGTCAGATTCCCTGGAGCCAGAGTACAGACAGTTGTGATGTGCCTGACATGGGTGCTGGGAGTCGAACCCAGGTCCTCCAGAGGAGCAGAGTGTGCTCGTGACCTCTCAGCTAGCTCTCAAGCTCTGGACATCCTGCATCTTAACCGAAGTTCCTGTCTCATCACCATTCAACAGGCACCTGATACAGGGCTTATAATATTTACTTAGTTGAAGAGTTCTGAACTTGATTGAGACTTAATGGTGTCTGAACCCTTGTGATGCTATGAACATCGTTAGGATGTTTTCTGGAGAGATAGTCCTTAATGACGATTCTTTGAAGTCCTTCTCCAACAACTTTAATTGTCAGCAGTTAATTGATACAGCAGTTAATTGATACAGCTTTGAAGTTTAACATATTTTAAGCCATAACATAATACAACATAAGTATCTTCTTCTCTTTGTCTATTATTCACACAAATAACCTAAATTAGATAATGCCTTTTTCTTCTTGTTTAGGGAGCTTTTCACTTTTCTCTCTTCTCTCGTCTCTGCCCTTTGTAATACAGTAGATTGGAAGTATCACCCATGTTTGCCTTGAATGCCTGTGCTCAAGTGACCTATCTGTTTCAGCTTCCTGGGATGACATCCCTAGTTTAGTTGAGAAAATTTGATCAAGTAGACTCATTTTCATATCATTGAAGTGGTTTAGACTATAGTTTTGGTTCCTGTTATTGACCTAAAAATATTTCTTTTAATCAGCTCACAATTGCCTTTTTTGTCTCTAGTAGTCATTTATTATAAGTATGCTCAGGCAATATATCACTTAGTCTTATTTTAGTTTTTCAAACTCTGGTTGTTTGTTTCTGTGAGAGAGTTTCTCTGTGTAGCCTTGGCTTCCTGGAGCAATCGCTATAGACTAGACTGGCCTCAAACCAACAGAGTTCCACCTGCCTCTGACTCTCTAGTGCTAGGATTAAAGGCATGTGTGACCACTACTCATTGTTTTAGTTTTTAAAACTAAAACATGTGTTTTAGCATATAACCTAGGTGTTATAGTATATATAATCTATTAGAGCTTATTTTTATACTTAACTAAGTAGTACAAAGCTTTATATATGTTATTGTGTCTAACTGTAGTTTAGTCACAGTTTATCCATTATTTGGTTATAGTCATTTGGGTTATTAGGGTTTTTTGTTTGCTTGCTTGTTTGCTTTCCCACCTTAAAAATCTTGGTGTTATTAATATGTTATCCATGTCATCTGTCTACATAACTATAACTTTTTTGACTGTATACTTAGGACCTGGAGTTGTTCCACTTATGCAAATGGCATATCAGAGTATGTGGCTTCACAACTGCTCCAACATGTACTATTTTAAAGTTTTGTCAATGGAAGTAGACATAGTCTGCATGCACTATAGTTCCATGTTTAGGAGGTAGAGGCAAGAAATTTTTATGAGCCCATGAGCAACACACCACACCCTATCTCAAAAGAAAACACTCCCTGGATACAAGAGATTTGGTTGATTCACAGGAAGGGAGTAATGCCTGTTTGCTTTTAGCTGCATTGGAGCTTGAGCGTGTGTCTTTGCTCTTTTGTGAATGACATGCTCAAAGCAATTTTTAAGCGCTCTCTCTCTCTCTCTCTCTCTCTCTCTCTCTCTCTCTCTCTCTCTCTCTCTCTCTCTCTCTCTGTGTGTGTGTCTTTGGAAAGGATGCCTTTTTTGTGTTTTTCCATTGGGGTGTTTGTTATTTTTAATAGCAGAAGTTCTTTATATATTTGGAATCTAGTAATTTATCAGTCATTAAATAGCTTTCACTCAGTACCTTGCATTTTAATTTTCTTTAAGGTACTTTTTCATAAAAATAAGTTGTTAAGTTTTATGTTCTGATCTTATCCATGCCTCCTTTTATGGTTAATGCTGTTTTGATCTTAAGAAAGACTTTATATCATCATTTATACTTTCTTTCAAGAGTTAATGTTTTACCACAGTGATAGTAATTAGTAGTTTGTTAATAGTTGATTTTGGGTGCGATGAAAGAGTAGAGTTTAATTTCTTTTCACTCATACAGCAAAAAAAAAAAAAAAAGGAAAGAAAAACCGTTGTTTTCACTGTCCATGTGCATGAACTGTTGTTTTCTTGCTGTTGTTTCTTTTCTCCTCATTTTATTGTACATATATATGTATATATATATATATATATATTCATTGCTTTTTTTTTTTTTGCTGTTATACTACACAGAACATGTTTTCTTTTCTTTATTGTTGTTTTCCTTTTTGGAGATGCCTTGCTTATTCTTGAAGCTTTGTTCTTCCAATAATACACTGTACAGTCAAATTAATAATTCATCCCGGGCTTTGCTGGAAACCACTGTCTTTCCCTGTGCACCAGCTTCTGGAAACACATGACTTTGGGAGCAGAGCTGTTCTTTGCACCTAAGTGCATCTTGAACAGGGTGTGGAGGTCAGGGAGAAGGGTGAACTGCTTGTGACAAATCTCTTGTCCTATCCACTATAGGGAGGGACACTGGGGGGCAGGGTGATCCAGGAAGTCAGGGACCCTCAGCACAATCTCTTCTAAGGAAAGTAGAAGTGGGAAAGATAAGGCCGTATTAATCTCCAACAGTTGTTAAAATTTCCAAGACCGACTTTGGGCTGTCAGCGTGTCTAACACTCTGAGTTCTGTGACTCACAGATAGTCTCATCTTCCATGGGAGAAGTCTGCTTTTGTTACTTTAAAAAGCCTGTAACTCCTACCATCATTGTGGACTCAAATAAGAGTGAGATACCTTAGAAGGAAAAAGACTTGCTATAGTGTACATGTCTTGCTTACTTTCCTAGAACTATTTCTTGTCCTGATATGGAAAGTGAACTTTGAGTAGTTTTCAGAACTTCATGAAGTTTTTTTTTTGTGTGTGTGTTTTTTTAAGGGAAACAAGACATTGGTGCATGAGCCTAATGCTATTTTCCTCCCCTGTCTCCCGTCTCTATGAGTGTGTTTATAGGAAGTAGGGCCTTTTATCTGAGAGCACAGCTAGTCTAACAAGTGATTCCCTATATTAGATTGATTTCACAGCAGAGAAGGTAGAAGGTGTATTGTGCATGTGGGAGACCCCTGGTTTTGTTTCTCTTCATTTATGGCAGCACTGAGGGGCCTGTGAGAATGTACCAAGAGGAATGAGATATAAATTCTATGGGTAATATAGCCTGTAATGCTAAGTTCTCTACTGGCTCATTATAAATCATTCTGGAGTAATTACTTTTCAGTGAGGGAGGACATAAGGGTCCTTTTTGTTGTTTTTATACTAAATAGTACTTTATGATTCAGTATTTCTTCCTCAGAGCATGGAACACATGGCAGCATTAAACTCCACACACACACACACACACACACACAC
>OU015744.1:23917553-23958108 GCA_907169655.1 Acomys percivali | reverse complement strand
ACACACACACACACACACACATGCATGCATGCATTCAGTATATACATTTAGCCAGTGTGAAGTCTTATATACACTCATCCTTATATTTGCACATGTGCATATCCACACTTACCTTGCAGTACTCTGGCTCACGCTCTAAGATTCTGTGAGGGGGAAAGGCACACAGTGGCAAATCACAAAAATGGCTTATGATTCCTTCTGGAGGAGTTTACATTAAACAGTGTTGGACCAAGGTTAGCCAGTGGCTGGACTTGACATTTGTCTTTGTTATGTGTGTACGGGCATGTTTATGTTCATGTGGATTGGTGTACATGTGTGCAGGCATGACTACAGATCAACCTCGGATGTTATTCCTTTGGCTCGTGTTGGTTTTTGAGACAGGGTTTCTTAGGACATGAGCCTGGGTGATTAGGCTGGACTGCTGACATCTTCTCCCCCAGCACTGAAACCGCATGCATGCATTCTGGGAAACAAGCTCTGGTCCTCCTACTTGGCCAGCCAGCCCTTTATTAAGAGAGTTACCTCCCCAGTTCATGCTGGCATTTGTACTGTTGCCTGTGTCAGGGTTAGCCAGATGAAAGGAGCAGCACAGGGGCCTTCCTCTTCCTCCATTTTGTTTCTTAATGCTTGGTATGCAGTTAGGCTTTCCCAGTTTCTTGGCAGTCTTCTTTCCTCTCTTCCTTCCCATCGTATATCCATCCTGTTGTGTGGCGTGACCTTTCACCTGTCCAGGAATGCGTTCCTGCCTCTCTTTGTTGCTTCACCTGCTCACCAGTCAGGCTCTGTGCTTCTGGGTCTCAAGGATGTTTAAACTTGACTGTATTTAAACTCATCTTTATTTTATCAGTGACCCATTTTCTTAGCTCTGACCCCTTAACAATGTGGATGACTCGTCCTTCTTGGTGTATTTTGCTTTAAACACAGACCTAGAACAGATAGTGCTGGGAGATGGGCCAGTGAATGGGGTTGCTTATTATAGAAACAAGAAAACCTGAGTTCCATTACTCAGCACCCATAGCAAAAACAAACAAACACTAACCCAAACAAAACAAAAAACAGGTCTGGCCACATGCGCCTGTAAGCCCAACCTTGAGGCAGTAGAAACAGGCAGATCGTGGGTGGGAGCTTGCTCATCAGCCCGAGTAGCTAAAACATCAAAGTTCACACCCAGTGAGAGACTCTGTTCCAAAAACTAAGTTGGAGAATAATAGAGGGTGATACCTGGTATTCTCCTCTGACCTTCGCTGTGTGCCTGGGTGTGTACACACTCATACACCAATAAAAAATAAACAAACACAAAAGAGAGTTCTTGATCAGAGCTCTTGTCTCCACTTTTGCCTCTGTTCCGTTAGCTTCAAGCTATTGAATTTTATATCTCAGTTCTCTTCAGTGGGCAGTGGTTGGGCTTATTTTTCTAGTAATCACTGGATGGTTTGAAGTCTTCTCCCATTTTCCTTTGCTTTTATAAGCCAGTTTCCTCAGTCTGATCTTCACAAGGCTTCACTTAATGCTTCACAATCTCTGCCTTTGGTCAGTATAAGCTAGAGTTATTTTGCTTCTGTTGTTCATTTATTCATTCTCCAAATATTCCTTAAGTGTCCACAAGCAGGCAGTGTACTAGGCCCTTGGGCAGCATCTATAAACACGGTGATGGAAATTCCTATCTCTGTCTTCATGGAACTACATTCTACCAGGTAGGAGAGGTGGTTGGGAGAGGGTAATGAGCATAAAAAATGAATGTACTAACATTTTCTTCATTGATGCACTTAGTGTGTACTTGCACAGGCAGGCCACATAAGAGAAGTCAGAAGACAACTCAGGGCAGTTGGTCTTCTTCCATCATGCAGATTCTGGGGATTGACCTCCGGTCATGAGGCTTAGTGGCAAGTGTCTTTACATGGTGAGCCATCTCACCAGCTGTGAATGTAGTTTTAATGTGTAGTTGAAGATGAAGAGCAGATAGAGCAGGGTAAAGGGGCATGAAAGGAAAGCTATGTGGGGGTACAAGACATAGATTTTGGTTAACTTGAATTCTACTTCTGCTCCTGTTTTTTATTTTTATGTACACCCCTTTCTTCCTGTCTAATCAAGTGGATTTAAGGACTTCCCTTGAATGCCACCTGTTCAAGCCTCTTTTTCCTGTTGAGTCCACATCTCTGAATATCCATGAGTTTCTTATTTTTGTACTTGAGTCCTAACAGGTATTGCTTTCCTCTTTGGATTCAGTTGATTTGTTCATCCATTCTTGTGCTTTTCTGATAGTTATGTTTATCAAATTAGGTTGGCAGATAGGAGATTAGTACAGTACACTTATGGGTGTATTTCTGTGAAGGTGTTTCCAGAAATATTGCTATGGGAACAATGACTGAAGAAGACCCATTTATACATGGGTAGCACTGTCCAAAAGGCTGAGAGTCTGCACAAAATAAAAGTTGAAGGAGGAGGAGACCATGCAGGGCGGGCTTGGTCTTTTTCACTGCTTCCTGATTGTTTTGAGATGAGCAGCTGTCCTCAGGATGCAGTCATATCACCTTGATGGGCAATGGGGCCAGATGGCCATGGATGGAAACTGTGATAGCAAATCAGTGCTTTCTTTCTTAAGTTAGTTTCTTAGTTATTTGTCACAGTGATAGAAATGGAAAAACACAAGTTACTGTTTAAGTTCCAAAAGCTTTGCAGAAACTTTTTATTTCATTGTCATTTTAAGATAGTAGCTTAAAGATCAGTAAATAAGAGCATCAGATTTATATCCTGGCTCTTCCACTGACCATCAGCGAGAGTAAGAAACATTCAAACATTATGCCTCAAGAATTTTATATTGCCCCTCTTTCTAACATTGTGTTCTCCTGGTTTACTTTCTATTTGTCTTCTATATTTGTGTAATTTTGTATTATCTCCATGTGTGCTTTCTTTTCCTGAGCCCATGCAGGAAGGTAGAGGCTGATGTATGCCTCATTTCTTCTTGGGTTAGATGTCTTTATCTGAGTAGAGTGGGCGCGTGGGCAATACTTTGTTTCTTCCATGCATATATAAATGAACAAATACAGGAGGAGATGCACAGTGAATGTTTATGACCATTGGATACAAAGAAGTCTTCATTAGTATTTCTTAGTGATGAAAAGAATATCTCTTCACTATGTAGTTTCTACCTGACCCTGACCACCCTGACTCTTACTTTTAATTTGTTTCCCTCTGCGTTTCCTTTGGAAATCAGATAAGCAGTCTACTTTAAAGTCTTTATATTTACGGTTTTAGTAGCTTGGCTTTTTGTGTGAAGCAACTGGTAAATGATTATATTTTGTGAACGTAAATGCAAGCGAAATGTTTCATAATGGCTGGAAGAAGAGAGAGTGGGAAAGGGTTTCCATCACTGTGAGCTGCAGCCCCTAAGTGTGTGGTAGTTCCTGGAAGGAGGGGAGTGCTCCTTCCCAGGCCTGTCAGTCACTCTCCTGACTAGAAACACGTGGTGGCTTCCCGCTGCCAAGAATATACAACTGTTTTTGAGAAAAACCATAAAACAAACCTGCTGTCTGTTCAAATTCTTAAAATCATTAGTACTTTCTAGATATTAATCTCCATATGATTTCCATATGTAACCATGGGTGCACAGCTTAATGACTTCAGCTGTTCAGATTCTAACATGTAGAAATCATCCAGAATACACAAAAGCCATAGTTCATCCCCACTAACACAAAATTGCTCAGGTTTATCATTCCTAAATTTGATCTATGTTTACATCAGTTTAAAAAAGCTAACCATTCTCCCCTCCCCCACTGACCTAATGCTTCACTGCTCTCCTCAAATAAAAAAAATCAATATATGCACCAAACGCTCACAAGCAACCCTGTAATAATAAACCAGAGTACATGAAATTGAAATAACTAATTCAGGGAAAAAGCAGATTACCTTTGTCACCAACCACAGTTGTAAAACAGACATGGAGCATTGTATATATAAAAATTCCTATAATTTAATTTTCCTAAGAAATCTTTAGTCTTCGCTGAAAGGTATTAGAAGAATACATTTGCTGTTCTCTGCTTCCTTACAATCATGGATTTAATGTAAGAAATTTCAAACCATGTTTTTTAAAATAGTCAACCTAATTCAAATTTATAGTTTCTTTTTTTACCCTTTTAATTCCACACACATTTGTAACTCGAAGATTTATAAAGGAGTATATGCATTGTAAATAATTACATTATATATCAAATATTAAAGTATTGTATGATGCAAAATATCTTTTAAAAATGTGTATTGATTTTCTAGAAGCATATTTTCTTCATTTATCTTAACAGCTTTTGATTTGCTGATTTCACACATCTCAAAATTTTACACTGAAAATTAAATGTACTTTAAAATATTCATTCTTTATACTATTGCAAATATATCAAATTCTTATGCAAAATAGTAAAAGATCAAAGTATATTATTCACCCTTTTACTAATCTTTTATAGTTGTACGTTGATAAATAAATAGATCATCTAAGATTCAATAGGCCAATTGCAGCATGTAATAGCTATTCAGAGGCAATTAAACTGCCTTTTTTCATGCCAGCATGCGAGCCGCCCTTTTACAACCTTCAACTTGATTCGTGGTGATTCAAAATTAACTTAAAAGTCTTGTTTGCTGACAGCTTAAAGCTTAATTGACTGAAAGCCAAATAGAGTGTGTTCTGCATTCAGCACTATGGCTATTGATAAAGCCATGTGTAAATTGTGCGTGGTGAAAGACAGTGATTGGGCTCCTGTTCATGTATTAGGGCACAACTTAGCATTGCTGCACAGTCAGAATTGCTTTGTCGAGTCTTTTATCACACCAGGTTAACTCTCTCTGGAGCTGCCCCAGCAACAGAGCAGTCAAGTATTGAGCTTCCACGGTACTGTGGGCCTGCCGTAATTCTGTTTATTCATGGTTTCATGTAAAAAATATATAATATTGACCTCTCATCTCTGAATAAGACCTCTGGTGGCATTTTTCAGGAACCTTGTGGGTTTGGGTTTTGTTTGTTTTGTTTGTTTTTTTGTTTTGTTTTGTTTTTGTATTGGTCACTTTAGGAAATAGCCAAGTCTTTGGCTTGAGGAGTTTTGAAAATATTTTAAGAAAAATGAGTGTCATAATACTGATATCTCTTACAAAAATTAAATTTAGCCATTTTGAACATTTGACTGGGATAATAATGGATACTTACTTAGTAACCTCAAGTGTAACTATTTCAATCTAATAATAATTAGACTGTAGTATACTTCAAGTACTTTTTACACAAAACATATTTCACTAATTATTGAATCTTACATGTGTATTTTTTAACTGATCGGACACTGATTTAATAGTTTAAAATTTAAATTTTTTTCATATAACACATACTAAAGATGCTTTATAAGTAACATAGTGCAAATTTTTGAGAGGTTTTTTTTGGCACACTATGCATGTTGATATTTAAATATGCTTGTGGTAAATTCTTCTAATTTTTAGGTTAGCTTAATTTTATAGAATCATCTTTTAAAATCAATGAAGATTCATCATGTATTTTTGAATTCTCACTTATATTCATTGCCTATACTAAAGAAATATTTGGATTGAAGTTAATCTAACATATCTTTTAAGGCATGACTTCTTTCAAAAACAACATTCTTGTTTATTTTTTATAATGTAGTTAGCATATTTTTAAAAACTCAGTTTCATTGTTAAAGAGAGCAAATGAAATCCCTCCTTTGTTTTTAGTGTTATTTAAGGAAGAGCTTAAAATTTAAATGTAGGGGTAAAAGTCATTATTACTTAACATAATTATCCTGATGAAACATTTCTTAAAATGTAGGACAGGTATCATAACTTTTAAGTCCATGGTAAATAAGAAATTTTTCTGTTCAGAATTTGAAAGGGATACAAATTATATGGCTAGGCCTTCCAGACATTGCCAGCACTCCTGGCAATACTAAAAATTCAAACTTATTTTGTTAGCCAACCTGATTTAGAACTCAGTATGTAGCAATGTTGCTGTTAAACTGTTAAGCTCATAGCAGCACTGATTTTATAAATTATGGTTTTAGAAGTTCATTTTTGATAAGTCATTATAATAGTAAACTTTCATATATTGCATTTGCTATAAAGAAATATTTTTGAAACTTTTGAGATTTCTGAGCTGGAAAGGTGGAGTTCAGGTCCGCAGCACCCCACTAACTCTGGACAGACTGTTGCCCACTTGTTCTCTCTTATAGTGTTACAGTCAGTTTTAGTTTAATTATGTTTCTTAAATATCCCAAAGAACTTTCTCCTTTTCATTAAAACTAGGCCAGTACCCATTTCAGTTACCCAATTGTTAGTTCACTCCTAAGGAAAAATCTGGACATTTTATATTCCAGAGTGTGCTGATGGAATTCCGAACATTTCAGAGCTGTCACAATGCTGCTCTGGGGCGAAGGGCCTTTAAAGATTATCTGTGTTGACAATAGATTTCTTCTTTAAATTTTTGAATCATGAAAAGTTTTACTAATTACAATATGGTACAATTGCCAAACTATTCAAGTAACTGCACACTTTTTTAGCAACTGAAGCTTTATTTTGGTTTTGTATTATTATTATTATTATTATTCAGAGAAAATGAAAATAATGGATCAAAAACTAATAATCAGAATACTAGGAAATTTTCAAATACTAGTATTTTACATATCTATACTATGTACTTAAAGTTTTAAGCCATCTGACAAGTAAATATATTTAATCCCTAGCATATACCTGAGAAAAGATTAAATCATACTCACTTAAATATTTAAATAATGCCATAACCCTCATTTACATTAAAATTTTTATTAAATAAATTGAAAATGATAAGTTGTGAAACTGTAGATGGGAGCATAAGTATCTAGTCAGATATTTTTATATCAGCTTTATAAATGAAGGACAAATTAATGTCCCAGTGAAATAATATTTTCATGAATATCAACTTTAAATTGAGTTTAGTGTTATACCATGAGAATGTTACTTTGGCCATAAAATGATCTAATAACATTACTAACTTAAGACCATTCTGTTTTATATATTTAACCTTCTAGGTAATAGAAGATAAATATACCTTGATTTTTCTCCCTCAATTTCATAATACTTAAAATAATAATGGGCCTGGTAAAGTAGTTATTCAGGAACTGAGGTGCATATCTATTGAAATTGAGATAATAATTATATTGATAAAGGAAGCAGTGTTTAAAAATGCACTCGAGATCAAAGCAAAGATCACCCACCAATGGATTCCCGACTGAGATGAGTCTAATCCTGCTTGATTTCTCTGTGGGGCTAAATAACATTTGGTGCTGAAAGGTTTTATATGTATGGAACTGTGTCGAACGACTTGATTATAGCGCTGTGAGGTTTTGCCAGTTTCTAACCCAGAGTGATCATTACATTGAAGTCCTCTTTACTAATCGCTTACCGCCTTTGCATGCTAATCCATAGCAAGTGTGTGTTAATATTTGGGAGTATTTTGATGAGAGGATACAGTGTGAGACAGTGACTGAAACATCTACATACTGATGAGCACTTATTTGCTCATCTATACTAATGCTTTAGAGGATGCAGAACAAGTTTAGATGTTAAGCTTTTTAGGAAGAGTGAATGATGGCTAATGATTATTTAATGACAGATCTCTGGACTGAGAGGCATTTAGCACTCAAAGTATACTGCAAAGCCTATTTCTCAAAGCTTCAGACAGGTTTATTTGGTCTCACCTTGAATAGAACAGTGCCATATTGATTTCATTGGTGTGGATTTAAACACACTATTGGCTTAGAATAGCACCGCTATGCAGTAGAAAATGATTGTCCTAACGCTATAGTGACTTGCAGCAATTCTTTCACATTACCATGTGGGCTCCAGAAGGGATTATGAATTATTTCCAATAACCTGAGTTTAATGCACAACTCTGGAAAACATTTGTACATGTATTGTAACAACTAGCAGACATTATTGACAGGAAGGTTTATGTAGAAGTGCCTAAGACTTTCATTTATACTTTAAGTTAGTGACGTTTACTGTCTATTGTATTTGAAGACATTTGCTCTGTGGCATTTGATGATTCCGTAGATGGCACATTGAGTTTCTCTTTCAGGGAAAGCACTTAAGTGCCCAGTTTGTAGATGGGCATGATGCTTATGCCACAAACTTGATTTTTAGTGTTTTAATATTCCCTGTGAATTTCCAAGTAAGACTTACTATCGTTACTTCAAATGTCTAATAGAGAATCCTTCCCAAAGTTTTATATTAACATTATTATGCACGATAGATGAAAAACTTATCTGAAGTTTTTTCTAATTATTTTTGTTTACTTATTGCTTAAGGAAAGTACCCAGTAGCTACAGGGTTACATTGGATCAGGTATTAAATATTAACAAGGCTCTGTGCACTAACATTGACATCTAGGCCAACGGAGATTCTAACATCAGTCTGGATTATGCCCAGTCTTTGTCAGCTTCACCCTGTCACTCAAACACAGAACCATCTAACGTTCTCTGTCTTTAAAATATATATATATATGCTCACTGGGTTACAGCAGCTACTGAACCTCCGTTTCCTGTATACCCCACCCTTAGCTATGTCCTGGACCATGAGATGTTTTTCATCCTTGTCTACACTTGCTTTCTTTTCCTTTACAAATTTTAATATTATTTTGCTTTTTATTAAAAAATTAGGAAAGTAATTGTGATGTGCTACTGGATGGTTGATGCTCCTCACACAGGTGGAATTTGTCCAGCTCCATTATAAAAAAAAAATTAGTCTTGAAAAAATGTTATGGTAGTTTTTAAATGAGGAATTTATTTCTTCAACATATTTTGATGGCATTTTCTTTCTAAGGAAATGTTCTTTATTATTTATTTTGCAGAAATAAAAAACATTGGGTAACGTATTAGAGAAATGACCTTTCCTCTTGCTGATGAAAAACAAGTTACATCTAAGAGGAGTTAACATATTTCTGTTGTGGGTGTTTTTATATGAATCCTTGTATGGGAACTTAGAATACTAAAACTAATGGTCTTGTGGGTTAGTGGAAAGAGTTCTCAGGATGTTTTATCTTCTCTTGACTTAATATTCATTTTTTTCTTTTCAAACAAATTCCTACATCAGTAAAATGATAGTTCAGCCATCTTTGTTATGTGTGTTTACCAACATTAATACATATGTGGTTTGTGATTTTTTTTTTGTGTATGGGAATATGTTTTACAATGTAAATAAAATCAAGATAAGAGTATTTTAGGGTGCTCTCTCTTTTTAACTCCTAAATAGCCTAATAACTTGAATTAGTCAAGAAAAATTTTGAATAAATTGTTGTTTTAGTCTATAACATAAATAGATGGCTTTTAATAGCATTGAGTCCATCAACATGAGTATTTTACTATACACACATATAGGTTGAGACATTAAACTTTTGTGTTAGTATTCATGTTATAAATGACAGACTTCCCAACCTATAGTCATATTGTTTCGAGAAATAAGCAATCCCAGTGTCTCTCAGCATTATGTTAAGATGAACGCATATCAGCTGGGAAAAGTTCAGAGACCCAGAGGCTGCTTGTATTCTGCCATGTGCAAGATTGGTAATGAATTTCCACATTCTAAATAGAGTTAACAATTAACAGGAAATCGTGTCCAACAGCTGCATGGAAGAGAATCAGTTTTAACATCTGCACATGCTTCCAGTTAATAACATAGGTTTGTAGTAAAGGAAACATTTGTGGACAGAAAATAATGTGAAGAAAAAGTGCCAAATAACAACCAAAATTAATTTGATAATCTAATTAGCAATGCATTAAAATGAGGATGTGTAAAACAATATAATAAGTTAATTTAAATTAAAGCCATATGTAATAATCTTAAAAGCACACAGTTCTCCTACATGCAGCTAAGAAAATGACAAAGCCTAACACATATGAAAAGATAAGAAATGAAAATTTTGTGTAACTGTCTATTAGATTCAAACTTTCCAGTTCTTCTCACTGTCTGAAGCTCCTTAGAAATCTCTGGTAAAAATGAGAATTGGCCACTTACCAACACGCATATTAGTTTGGCTTGAGATAGAATAATACTTCTGTGTGAATGATGAGCAGACAGTCAATACTTTGTCAATAGCTCTTCAGACTTTGAACGTAGACACTGTTTACTTTGGTTTGCCTTTTTCTGTAAAGCCAAGTGTTTATATTCCTGTTTATTTATTACTGTGGCTCTTTTAAAAATTCCCAAGTTGCGTTTGAGCCTTGCAGGTTTTTTTTTGTTTTTTTTTGTTTTTTTGTTTTTTTTTTACAGTGTTTCTATATTTAAGCTCTCCTAACTTTTTTTTTTTAATTTACATTTCTTACCAGTCCTCAGGAATTATACTGTATGCTAAGGTTTATCACATTAAAAATTTTTTTTATTAAATTATTCTTGTTACATCTCAATGGTTATCCCATCCCTTGTATCCTCCCATTCTTCCCTCCCTCCCATTTTCCCCTTATTCCCCATATTTCCCTATGACTGTGACTGAGGGGAATTTCCTCCCCCTGTATATGCTCATAGGGTATCAAGTCTCTTCTTGGTAGCCTGCTATCCTTCCTCTGAGTGCCACCGGGGCTCCCCCTCCAGGGGACATGGTCAAATATGAGGCACCAGAGTTCGATTCATCACATTTTTTACATCTCCCAGAATGCTTAGCATCCTGGGAGAACCTCTCTGCTCTGCTGTTTGTGTGCTGGGTAGAGTCTTCACTAGACAAGTTGGCTCTAGGCTGAACCATCACCCGTTTCTCTAGATCTGTGCCCATTAACACTGGGCATTGTGTTCTCCTCACTTGTATCCATTCCTCTTACTTACCAAGGCAGCAAAAGGAAAAGTGCAGTGTGTGATGATTTTTCAAAAGCAGAGGCAGCAAGGGCATTCCCCTCTGTCCCCTGCCAAGTTTCCTCCATGAGAGCCTTTAACAAGCAGGAACTTTTAATCAAATATCATTGTTTCATTATTGGGAATAAAAGTGTAGTAATTTTTAAAAAAGAAATACTACAAATGTTCCATATATAAACAGATGTCCTTGTTAACACTTCATGTGGTTTTAAGCAGTTGTTCCTTTTGGTCTCAATTTTATGCCACTGGTGTAATTTTTATGTGAATCCAATAAGTGCTTTGTCATTTTATGAATAAAAATGACCCAGGTGTAACCGTTTATTTTACTGAGCTGTAATGAACATGTATAAAATCTCTGTAGATGTCCTCTGCCATCCAGGGAATTTGTGTTTTAAAGTCTCCTCAGTCTGTTACAGAAACATAACTTTCTATGCCAATACGTTTTAAATAAGTCTCATCCTAGAAGTTGTTTTTTTTGAGCAACAAATATGAGAAAAGATGATGTATACAAACTATTTTTATGTTTTCAAATCTGTACAGCTTATATAAACATGTTTCTGAATGGTGTCTGCTTTCAAGAAAAATTATTCCAATGTGTACAGCTTTCAAAAAACTTGGTTATATATTTAAATGTAACATTAGAAAGTAAGTGGAATAGAAAATTGAACATGCTCTGGGATAATAGCCTAAAAGTTTTTAATTAATTAACTAGACACCGTAGTTACTTAAGATGTTTTTTAGTCCCTGTGGTTTTTTTTTCAAAGTGAGACTGCTTGCAGTAAAAGTAAAGACAAGAAAACAAATTTGCTTTTTTATTTTTTATTTTTTTGATAAAGGGAAAGAAGAATAACACAAATTATAGAAACCACTTTAATAGTACTATGTAAAGAAAAAGAAATATTTTTCCATGAATTACTTGAAGAGCATGCAAGTTGCTGTCAGCAGCTATTTTTTCTTTCTTTGGTATAGCCTACTGGCATGCAGCAGGCAGCAGTGGCTTAAGGTTTCTAATTATCAAAATAATTAGCACAGGACACCAATAACATTATTGTTTTACAAAGTATTTTTAACATGGTCCCATATTTTGCTTTGATCTGATTTGGTAGGAAATGCCTTCATGCATTTTTAAATGCACACACACACACGTACTACACATTTTTGCAGAGGTATTACTTCAAAATAGGGTTAATCAGTGAGTGGCCTGAGACACACAGGCCTTTGCAGGACCCAGTGTGTTCCAGCAGGGGGCCGTCGTGCATGCACAGCTCACATTAATAGCATGTTTGTTTACTCTGATGTTTTGAGTGGGACTGTACAGCACCTGTAACAAAAGCAGAAACCACATTAGGTGTGGGGGGCCCATTCCCTCCATCCCACCGGTATGTGAGGAACGTGCTGGCAGTGAAATTACAAAACAAAGCAACTGTACTATGTTTTTAGCACAGTGGCAGGGAGAACTAGCCTGCTCACACTGCCATGTTCCTCCTTTAAAGTACTGTAAAAGTTTGAAAGTAGTTGCAGGTGCTCTGTAGCAGTCCTTTTAAATTATCTAGTCTTGTCTTCTTTTTTTTTCTTAAGAGGTTGAGAAGATGTAGAACACTTCTAAAGTCTGTAGGTTCATTCATCCATATATTTCCTACTACAATTTATTTGTGAGGTTTTGTATAAACTAAGTTATTTCAGCAAATGACGATAACATGCAATACTCTCACGGGATCATGTGGTTCTGACAAGGCACTAGATTATAGCACTTACAATGCAAGGCTCCCCAGACCCCCAGCAAGGCTTGTGCAGCCAGATTCAGCACTAGACAAATGGAGGCTCTACGTCGTTCTCACCTCAGATCTATGCTTTTTTTCATTTAATACATTTAACTTTGAAATTCAAGAAAGAAGTGGTAGACTAGATAGCTGAAATTTAATCAGCAGAATGTGATAGTAAATTCAACTTGGTTGTTTTAAAACTGAGTTAATATTAAAAGTTTTTTTCTTTTAAGAATTTTAAAACCTATTATTAAAAACCTTTTTAAAGACCTTTATGGAAGATTTCTATTTTATATCTGGTGAAGCTTGACTTTTTTTTTTTTTTTTTAATGACACTGTATTTTGTCCCTCTTAAGGAATCCTAAGAATAGCAAATGCATGCAGAAATATTTAGTTAATCTTAGGTAGAAATTTTTAGATGGTGAAGACTCCTTAGTTTCATTGTTTTGATATGTAATTCTAAAATGTGGTCAACATACTTTAAAAACCTCAAAAGTATATCTGTAGCTCATTCAAGTATAACGTCTTGAAAATCTCACTAAGAAAGTGATATACTTATGTCTGGAGATATAATCACAGGTATTGAGTTATCTACATATAGAAAGATAACTTAATTAGCAACATATAATGAAACGGTGCACCTGAAAAATGGAGCGTTAATATTCCATGAGGCACTAGGTCCGTCGGTTAGGATGTGAGTCAGTCAGGAGGAAGGTGGTTTTGATTAAAGGACATCTAAGAAACCGATTGACCAACACTTTGAAATCTGATTTGAAGGCTGCTTGATAGCTGACGTCACTGACATGTATCATTTTCAGCTCACCTTCACCTGATGTACCGTTTTATATCCTTTTTATGGCCAATATTTGCTAATATTGTCACATGACATTATAAATGTCTTCAGGCTTGAGAAGCCAGAAGTAGATAAATTGAAAATTTTAGAAGAATATTTTACTAGTCAGAAAATAAAAATCTGTTATAGCTCTGGGAATTCATAGTCCTAGTGCCTCGAGTAGTGTGCCAGGACAGACTGTTCTAATGCCACACAGACATTGTAAAAATTTATTATTTTTCTTTAACTATTAAAGTGAGTATCAGCAAAAACAGAACAAAAACAAACCCCAAGCCTTATTGCAAATAAAACAAGCTTGTAGGAACCAGAATCCAAAGTATTTCCTAGCTTAATCCAAATTAATTAAAATAATTTCACCAGCTGCCATAAGTAGATCATAAAACTCATGGTTTTCCTTTCATTTTATAAAACATATTTTGGATAAACTATATAATAATATGTCATTGTTTTTACTTTGTTAGATACCACATTTTCTCTTATACACACAATTCCAAGATATTAAGACTAAAGAAAAACATTTAATATCTGTCTCTATCTATCAAAAAACAAAAAGATATTTCTGAATTTCCAAAATGAATTTTTGAGTACACTTTAATTCATATCAGATTTATAAAGTGTTCATATTATTATGAGGGTCACTTGGACTCTATTGAGTACAGAAGTGCCAGACAAAAAAATTTGCTATTCTGTGAGCAGTATTAAAATAACATATTGGCTTTTAAAATCCGAGTGGTATGTTTGTGAAGTGGGTCATGTTTTATGTATTGTTACAATTGAAGGGAACCCCAACTGAATTCAACTACATTGTTCGTTAATTTTTAACTAGAACTTCCTAAGATAAAAGTCAACTAAGAAAACATTATGATATTCAGTCCTAAACAAAGAATCAATTTTTAAGAAACAGTTTCCCCCTATCAAACCACAGAGTTCTTAAAGTATTTTATCAGGGTAGTAAATTGGTGGTATCTACTTATCTACGGTTTTAATACCTAATACAATAACAACCTTCTATCAATATATGGCTAATTGCAGATATAAAGTATCCACTGGATGTCCATCTCTCATAAAAAGCGCCTTTAGCTTTAATTCAAATCCATTGATTCCTATTCCAGTTAAAGCTGAAGAAGTTAATATGTCTTTTAATCCTTTTATTGTAAGCTAGGATAAAATTAATTTTACCCCAGAACTGCACAAAGCCAATTAACATGATCTTTAGAGTTATTTAGTAAAGTGCTTCAAATTGTTAAATTTATCTTGACCTCTCAGTTGCACTCTCTGACTGCTTTTTAAATGAAGTAATCAATATCTCGCAGCCCTTTTAATAGCTTAAACTTCTCAAATATTTTACCTGTGCTCCAGTTAAGCTGTAAGCAAGTGTTTATTCCTGTTCCTGTAAATCTGGAGTCAATTATGCTGAATCTAAAGACAGCTATGTCCTTTTGAGAAGCCCTAAGAATTAAATGGTTGTTTTAATAAAATCAGATCCTCGTGTTGTATTAAAAGCAGCTCAGTCATCAGGAAGCATCATGTTCACACAGAATTTGTTTTCTGTTTGCAACTTCAGTATAAGATGTCTATGTCCCTTGCCATCCACTTCCTTCTGTTTTTTGCACAGGCTAGTTGAAGGTATTAATTTTCTTACTGTGATAGGGTGATCAACCGTCCTGTCAAGAAAATGGATCTCTATGTCACCCTTTAGCATGATTAAACGGAGCCATGTCTCTGTGGGGAAAAAAAAAATACAGATCTTCATGAAACTGTAGAAAGGCTTACTTTTAAAGAATTATTTTATTTTTAACATCAAATCTCCCTTTTGATTGGCAGTTTCATTTATAGGAAAGCATTGCAGCTAATTAACACAATATTTCTTTTTAACAAAAAAATGCAGGCCAGACCAATAAAGGAAAGACTCTTGCAAATCTGAGAAACTGAGCGAGGGTTTGCTGTTACTTTTAGGGTAGTGCCAGGGATGCACCTGGCACCTCATGCCATCACTCATCAGTTAGTGTCTCTTTTAGTGGCTCTTCTTTCTCTATTTCCTTGTTCACAAAGAGCTATCATTTTACATTTCAGTGATTATAAAAATTAAATACTGAATTTCAGCGCAAGTAGTGTCAATGGCTGTTTTGACAGTGTTACTATGAGCCCAGGCACATGCCAAACTTTATATTTCACCAAATAATGTAATTAGGATTTCATATTCTGACACTTAGCAGAGGGCACCTGTTACAATACTTACTGTTAGTTTAGGGATAAAATGTATAAATGGCTGATAGAAAGTACCAAATTGAACTAGTGTAAAGTCTTAATTCCTTCCCTAGGAGTGGGAGTTACGACAAGATTGAGGTAATTAAACAGAAGGAACATAGAAAAGGTGGGGGCCAGGGCGAGAGTGGGACTCTCCAACTGCCCCTTGTTTAATTTCCTCCTGGAAGCTGACCGCGTGGACTGCTGCGCCCCTCCCCCTCCAGCCTGGCGCTGCCGGGGCTGAGCGGCTGGGGTCAATGCCTTGCCTATTGATCAGTATCCCTGCAGTCCCTTGCTCTAGCAGCTGCTTCATCGGCTTCTTTCAGGGCCTGCTTCAGTACATTAGAATAGAAATCCATAACCAGAGCTGTGCTCATCCAAGCAGGGGAAGAAACTAAATTAAATGGTATAAAACAATCTTGGATCAGGAGTTTGTGCCAATTCATCTTGATCTAAGATGTCACACCGGGCTCTCTGTCTGAGCACCTGGGCTAGAGGCAGCCATAGTGAAAATAGATGGAGCTGCGATCATTCATTTGTCAGCTAAGGAGCAAGGCAGCAGTTAGCAATTCCCTTCTGCAGAGGTCAGCTGACAGAACAATCAGTGCAACTGCAGAATAGAGCTTTCCTTTGAACTATTGTTGGGGAGCATGCTCCTGCTGAGATGGGGGAGGGGAGCGGTTGCTTCCTATTTCCAGAACGCTGGGTAAAGAGGAAAGCACACAGTGCTATAGAAGACAATTCTAGATGTAGTTGCCTGGTGCTCTTACCCCTTGTGTCTGTTAAGTTTGTAAATAAGGTTGGTTTTCAATGAAGGCACAGAAGTCTAGGTTATCAACCTGTTAAATATGGCTTTGTCTAAAATGAAGGATCCGTTGAACACAGAGGAAGTGACTACTGGTGTTTCTTCTCCTAGTGCCCTGGAGCTTTTTACATTCTTTCTAACTACTTTAATACTTGTTAATGTTTTTAACAAATATTTCTTTTGTCTTTAAAAACAGAAAATTTCTGTGAAGTGGGGAAATGTATGCTATAGTACAGATTGGATATTTTTCTTCGTAGAAAATGCTTTTAAGCATCCAAGACGACTGTTTTATATGCTATGTAAGATATGAGATGTGGTTTTTCATGGCCTTAGAAGTTACAAAGTCAGTTTGTCACATGGTGGGAGCCTCATGATAGAAACAGCCTAAATGTGATCTGAAATAAACACATAAGATTACACATGGTGTTACAAGGGGGAAATAACTAAAATTTTATAAGGAATTAGTATGGGTAAAAAATAAACCTATAAAGATTTGGGGCTTTCTGTACTCGGCTTGAGTGCTACTAACAGGGTGTTTCCGTCTCTGATTCAGTGATGTACTCTTGACCCATCCTGGTGTCCCAGCAACATTTTCTGAAAATAACTATTCTTTCTGAAGTGCATAGTCTAGAATGTTCTTCTAAACATATATTATTTTTGTATTATATTCTTTTAATTTGAATTCCTATATTTTGGTTTTCAGGTTGCTTATCAAGTGTTCCACAAATGAAAAAAATTTCTACATCTTATGAAGAAAGAAGAAAGCAGGCCACTGCTATTGTTCTCCTGGGAGTGATAGGAGCAGAGTTTGGAGCTGAAATTGAACCACCAAAACTGCTGACTAGACCTCGAAGTTCTAGTCAAATTCCTGAAGGATTTGGTTTGACAAGTGGAGGCTCCAACTATTCCCTGGCCAGACATACTTGTAAGTTCTCACATTTCTGATGCTGCGCAACTTGGTTTTTAAGACATATTCTTTGTCACCAGAATGCCAGAACATTGACTATATTCTGAGTTTTTAGCATACCTGTGATACTAAGTGAAATTAGGAAACTGTACCACATTCTAGGCCATTGCTCTTTAGTTATAATTGCCTGAGTTTCTTTTAAAGTTAAAACTTCATGTTTTCAGTGCTTCTTTAGAAGAACATATTCCTGAGATTTGTGTTCTTTAATTTTTGATCAAGATTCTTCCCCAAAATTTATGAAAGTGCACACATACGTACACACATGCACGCACATGCACGCACACTCACAGGCACACACATATGCATGTATGCATGCATGTCCTCTCGTGCAAATTTGAGTGACAGTGACGATGGTCCAGAGAACACAGAGCTGGGTCACCCAGGTCCCATGCCTCCTGTGGAAGTGTTTCATGAAGTTTTACAGTAACAGAAAGAAGAAAGTCATAAATCAAGGCAAATCAAAAATATAGTGGTAGCCACATCTGCAATGCAGCTATAGTCTACAGAAAGCTCTCTATCTGATGACACTCTTAGCTGTTCAGCTGGTGGAAGCTACCGGTAGCATTCTGCTAATCTAATAAATTCCAAAGGTTTCTAATCTCTTAGGCACAGTGTTCATTCTGGCAGGAAGGCGGGCAAGCAGTGGCTACGTAAAGAGCTAAAGCTAGCCCAGAACAAGATAATTAGCCCCTGGATCTGTAACAGTCTAACCTCTAACTGCCAATGCTCTATGAGTTCTAATGAGTCAGTCAGTATTTTCAGCTTTCTTTCCCTGGTGTCCTCACTCACAAAAGCTAGTTTCAGTTGAAAACTTTTAAATTATTGCTGAAAAACTAAGTCCCTTGAATTGGACATAGGATTTGAAAAGTTGGAGATAGAATAGAAAAAGCATGAATGCCCTCTGTAATTTAAAAACACATTTTCCATACCTGTTTTTAAAGTGATTCAACTATTGCAATTGCTCTCATGGGTCTTGCTCATGCAACTAACTGCCTGCAGTCTTATGAGTGCTGTGGGTGGGAACAATGGGTCCAAGGTGTTTTGTATTGAGGCCTTTGGTGTTGAAACTCCTTCAGGTAGGACCAGACTGTTTTTTACTGTGTCAAAAAAGCCTTTCTAATGACTTGGGGCATCTTTTTATTTATATTTTATTTTTGGAGACAAGGCTTTATTATATAATCCTGACTGGCCTGAAACTCATAAGATCTGCCTGCTTCCTCCTTGGGAGTGCTGGGACTGAAAGTGTTCCTTACCAGCCCCTGATGAATTGTGACATCATTATGGGCAATCTGGGATCCTACTGACCATATCAGGAGATGATGTTCTCTAAAAAGATTTATTTTTTAAATGTTAATTTGTATTTAAACTATGTGTCATAGGTAGCGTATGAGCACCTGGGGTGCCTTGGAGACCTGGAGCTGAAATTACAGATGGCTGGAGCCACCTAGTTTGGCAAGCACTTTTAACCACTGAGCCATCTCTCCAGTCCTATTTATTTATTTTTGATTCATGTGTACATGTGTGTGTCTGCAAGTGTGTGTATACATGTGTGTGAGGAGTTGAAAGGGTGTTGGGTCCCCTGGAGCTGTTGGGAAGCCCTGATGTGTTTGCTGGGAACCACACTGAGTTCCTCTGGGAAAGCAGCAAGTGATCTTAAGTACTGAGCCCTCTCCCCAGTGCCAAAAGAGATTCCTGTAGAATAAAGCGCTGTGGGATTGACTGTTTATGCAGAAGAAAAGGGTGTGTGGTGCTTTGTTATCATCACAGTTGAGACCATCACTGGACCTTTGTTTCATACTTTTGCTGTACAACTGAAGCTCATATTCATTTTATTATAACCCTGGCCTGTAGATTATCTACTCCTCTGTGCTTTTATTCAAGATCTCTAAGTCAACCAACACTTATTGGTGATAACCTCTTCGTTCCTAGTGACACTGAGATTAGAGAGAAGTCATTCCATCTCCACTAAAGCAACTAATGGCACTTTCTTTACGTTCTTTTATGGCCATTAACTTAGTCGTCATGTTGGTCTTGTGATATCGTACCTCCAGCATACAGCATCTCTTATTTCTGCACTGAGGACTGTTCTGGAGCTCGTGTTTTGGCCGTTCTATAGGGCCAGTAAAAGAGGACTGAAGGAAGAACATGGACCATATAATTGTATCATTTAAGAAAAAGAAAAGCTCTTTTTGCCTTTTCTTCTTCCCTCCTTTGATCTTCAAAGTAGATTTAAGACTTCTTCATAGTGGCTGAGCCAGGAAGTAGTGAAAACTGCCTGGATTCAAGCTTCTCGTTAACTGAAAAATCCTGCCTTCTCCATCTCCTCCTAGATACACTGTGGGAAACTGCATGGCCTCTCCACAGCGTGCTCCACACTCCACCCCTGCTTCTCGGTTATAGCCCGCTTACCTTTCATAAAGCTGCCTGCTTTCCATTCCTAAACACTGAAAACACCATAGCAAAATGGCAGAATTCCAAGTATGGAACCATCTGCAGTGGAGACAACTGGTCTGTTTTGGTGTTTAGAGGTTAGAAAAGTTCTGTATGTGCTGACCAGTTTCCAAACTGGGTGACTCTCATATCTTTACCAAGAGAAAAATGCTTTATTCTTTTCATAGTTTTTGTTAATAGCATACATTTAATCTTTTTTCAAAAGTTATCATTTTGAGAATTTTTGTTTGTTTGTTTTTCGAGACAGCATTTCCAGAAATTTGTGGACAAATGTTTGTATCTTTAAAAGGTTTGCATTGGATTGGCCAAAGCAAGAGGTTCTTGAGTTCAAGGCTAGCCTGTGCTATGTAGTCATTTTATACAGCCTTGTCTGTGTACAGACAACCTGTTTCATAACAGCACCCCCAAAATCATCTTGTATAAATAACCTTTACTAGATATTTCTTAACATTCTGTCATTTGAGGTTGGCCATATTCTTTGAAGAGACTAATTCTGTCCAATGTGTTTTATAATTCTTAGACATAGTCTTTTGTATTGACCATTTCTCACAGTCTAAACATTACAAGTAGTGTGTTGCTGATTTGATTTCATCCATTGATTGGTTATACCATGGATTAATTTATATCTCATTATTTAGGATTTCTAAAGTATTATCTAGTGTCATTTTTTGAAAGATTTATTTATTTATTATTATGTATACAGTGCTCTGACTTCATGTACACCTGACCACCAGAAGAGGGCATCAGATCACATTATAGATGGTTGTGAGCCACCATGTTGTTGCTGGGTATTGAACTCAGGATCTCTGAAAGAGCAGTCAGTGCTCTTAACCTCTAAGCCATCTCTCCAGCCGCCTAATGTCATTTTTTTTTAAACCCATGATTTGCATATACAAATTTCTGGGATTTATGCATGAGCTTCCATATGTCTTACTTTAAATGTAATAAATCCATTTGCAAACTATAAAACTATAACTAAAGAAAGAGGAGAAGGTTAGGGGGGAATTGAGGTCTATAAAATAATTGTGGCAAAATAGAGAAGGAGATGTTCTCTTTCCAAAGAAGTTTTGAGGATTTAATAAGGAATTTTAAAGGATGTTTATATTAGTCAGGGTTCTTTAGGGGCACAGGACTGAAAGAAAGGAAAAAAGGAAGAAAGGAAGAAAAGGAAGAAGGAAGGAAGGAAGGAATCAGTATATATGTTAAAATATATATTAAAGACAAGATTATTAGAATGGCTTATAGGCTGTGGTCCTGCTAGCCCAATGCTGGCCTTTCACTGGTGCCCTTAAGGGTTGCTCCAGCAGGATGTAACGCTGCAGTTCACCACTCTGAGTGGTGCCTACACACAGGCCGACCCACCTGTAACCCAGGACCTAGTTTTTTCCTCAGATGAGCTCTGTGGCTACTTAAAAGAAGATCCTTTCCAGGGCATACTTAGAAATGTTTAGACTGCATGTCTGAGCTTGTCATGTGTCACTGAGTTTATTCTTCTTTGTCACTGTATCCTGTGATGCTTGATGTTGGTTGATTTTATTGTGGAGCTGATTCTCAGCATGCTAGAAGCAACCATCCAGCTTCATTATTTTACTTATTTTCCACAAAGTATCAAAAATTTCATCTATAGTGTCACTAAATTCCTTGTGCCTCCCAATAGGTAAATCAGGATTATCAAATCCATTTATCTTGATAAGTTCTTTAAATAGTTCTCAGCGTAAATTTTTAGTGCTCAGCATGCTTCTAGAAGAGCCTTCAGTAACTGTAGATGTCACAAATTGGAGAGTCTGTCCAGACACTTCAAAACCATCTTTATGCTTGTGTTTCTCTAGTAGCCCTACTGTATTAGTCAGGGTTTTCAGCCTGTGGTCGTGACCTTTCTTGGGGTCATACATAAGATATCCTGAATATCAGATATTTACATTAAAATTCGTGACTAACAAAATCACAGTTATGAAGTAGAAATGAAATAATTCTATGGTTGGGGGTCACCACTACATGAAGAACTGTTAGAAAAGTTGAGAACCAGTGCTCTAGAGGAACCAGATTTACAGAACAAATGAATATATACATACATACTCACATACATACATACATACATACATACATACATACATACATACAACACATACATACATATATACATACATACATACATATGCATATATTGAATTTATTTTTCATGGGGATTTTTGTATTTTTTCAAGACAGGGTTTCTCTGTGTGTAGTCCTAGCTGTCCTGGATCTCACTTTGAGAACCAGGCTAGCCTCAAACTCAACAAAGATCTGCCTGCCTCTGCCTCCCAAGTATTGGGATTAAAGGCATGTGCCACTGTGCTTTGCTCTTTTTTTTAAAATAATTTTTATTTCATGTGCATTAGTGTAAGTCTGTTTGAGGGTGTCAGATCCCCTAGAACTAGAGTTATACAAAGTTGTGAACTGCCAGGTAGGTGGTGGGAATTGAACCTGGGTCCTCTGGAAGAGCAGTTAGTACTCTTAATGCTGAGACATCTCTCCAGCCCTGTGTATGGAATTTATTAGAGTGGCTCACAAGCTGTGGTCTCGCCAGCTGAACAATGACTGTCTCCAGTAGTTATTTACAAAGCTGGGTGTCCCAATAGGTCTTCAGTCATTGTCGGAATCCTGAAGAAGTTAGTTTCCAATACCAGTGAAATGAAACTTAAGCAGCAGCAGGACAGACAAACTTGTCAGTCAAAGTGAGGGCAAGTAGGCAGCCCTTTTATGTAGGCTGCCACTAAAAGGGATGGATTTGATCTTCTGACCTCACATGATCCAAATCTAGAGAAGGTCTTCTCACCTCAAACGAGTCAAGAAAGTCCCTTACATGTGGTGTACCCCACGGCTGGGGTTTTAGTTGATTCCAAATGCAAGCAAGTTCATGTCAAGTTTAGCCATTACAGTGCTAGTACTGAAATCTCACTGCTAAAAAGCCAGGAGTGGACCTAACCTGTAAAGATGCCAGTGTGTTTCTTTCTGGCTTGAAGGAAAGCAGGGACTGCGGATGCTGCAGTAGGGACTTTAGCATTGTCCCTCCCTCGCCGCCCAGAGGATGACTGACAAAAGCTACGCAGACATTTTAACAATCGGTATGTTTAGAGCCAAGAGTACTCTCTGAGAACTTTGCATATTGGACTGGCTGTAGGAAGAGACGAAGATTCTGTTTCTTTAGCAAATTATAAGTATGTATATTTCGTTGATAAAAAATGATTGATTTTTAAGAGGTTTCTAGCAAGAAGTCCTACCTAAAATTATGTAGTACTGCTTAGATCTGGTTGTAAAATGCTTTTCCTATTTTTTTAAATTAGAGTTACCTTATATTATTTAAATAATCATAAAATATTTGTATGTATGTGCATGTATATTTGTATGAGTACACATGTATGTGGATACACGTACATGTGTGAGTATGCTAGAGGACACTGTTGGGTATCATTTCTCAAGGTCTAGCTGACTTTTTAAATTGTTTTGAGACAAGCCTTTTACAGTCCAGATAGGCTGGGCTGGTGCCAGTGAGCTTCCAAGGGCTGCTCGTCTGCACTTCCCCAGAACTGGCCTTATAAGCATGTATCTCCATATCTGGCCTTTAAAGATGCAGAGTCTGAGGGTTTACCCAGGTCCTTGTGCTTGCAAAACAAACACTGTACAAACTGAGGTATCTTCCCAACCCAGATGTGAAATATTTCAAATGTAATTGTGGACTTGTTCTTAACTTCTATTGCATGACCCTGTATTTTATTCAAAGGTCTCACGTTCAGCAGTGATGAACATCTTATATGTGTATGGAAATAACGTTGATGAAAAGCTGGGTAAACTCTGAAATTAATAAGAGGCCTAGATTAGGTCTCACTGTTTCCTTATATTCTTGAGTAATTTTGTTCCTTTTTGTTTGCATTATACTCTGTAGAATAAGTGAGGGAACCTGTTTTTACTTTAATGCCACCATTGGCCCAACATGTCTGCTTCCAAGCGTCAGACATCTCAGAAAGTTCACTTCCATCTCCTCTTCTCCTCCTCTTGTAAGGGTAAAGTCACCCCCTTTTTTAAAATAATGAATTCAGTGGAGATCTTTCTTCTTCTTCTTTTTATATTTTTTTTATTAATTTATTCTGGTTACATCTCAATGGTTATCCCATCCCTTGTATCCTCCCATTCTTCCCTCCCTCCCATTTTCCCCTTATTCCCCTCCCCTATGACTGTCCCTGAGGGACATTTCCTCCCCCTGTATATGCTCATAGGGTATCAAGTCTCTTCTCGGTAACCTGCTGTCCTTCCTCTGAGTGCCACCAGGTCTCCCCCTCCAGGGGACATGGTCAAATATGAGGCACCAGAATACGTGAGAAAGTCATACCCCACTCTCCACTCAAGTGTGTTCTTTTTTTCTAATACACAAATTAGGGCTCCGAGTGTTTGAGAAGATTATTTATGGTATTACCTTGCAGTTCTTTTGCTCTGTTTGTTCTTTGGTCTCCTCTGTTCATTTTGTAATTGTAGAATTATGCTGGCACATCTGTAGTAAATCTGCTTTGATCTCTCATTGGATTCTTTACTTTGGGCAGGTGTCATAAGTCATTTCCCTAGGCGGCAGGCTCAAAAGCTGATTTGTGTCTGGGCCTATTCGTGTGATCAATAGTTTGAAGGGAGGGAAAGGAGAATTGGCTAGGGGAGAGCTGAGTTTTGGGTGCAGAAAAAGCCTTTGCTGATCTCAGGGAACCTTGGGAATGGGTGACCCTGTAGATTTTCTTCTACTGGGCACAAGTCTCAACTTTAGTAACTTATGTTACTTAGTCATTGAACTGGAGGTCCTCTGAGAAGAGGCTATGACCTATGATGCAGACTCTGCAGAAGGACTTAACTAATACATGTCAGCTATTAAGATCCCCAACACTTTGCAGGAGTGAGTCCTCAGTCTGAGGAGTAGAAGTGGACAGTTTTCCCAGGTTCTGCTCAAGTTATTAGGTCTTGTTTGTGCTCTGCTTTTCCTCTTTGTCATAACAGAAATTATTAGAGGAAGCGGCCTTTTAGTTCCAACTGTATACATATATCTTGTTACACTTAAAGGTAACTATTTTTTCTCACCGGACACAGTATGAAGCATACTACTGATGGGTTATGAGTGAATATGTTCTTTTTGCTAGGTGTTGTGCTCCACACTGCAAATGTGCTATTTTAATGTTATTTCTATTACATGCTTGGATATAGGGCCATCCATAAAGCATAGGCAGTCTAGCAAGGGAACCTCCCTAAAGAAAACTGACTTTTTCTCCTCTTATGGCCATCAGCTGCCAATAACTCCACAGCTAAGGAGTTTGTAAGCCCCTCCACCATCCATGATGGGGTTGGGATGACTTGATTTTGTACAGGTCTCGTACATGCAGCTGCCATGAGTTCATTTGTGTGATGGCCATGTCATACAAAAAGTAGTTTCGCAGTAATCCTCTTCTCTCTCTTACTCATAATCTCTCTGACCCTTCTTCCCCTGTGGTCCCTGAACCTTCCAAGAAGCGGATGTGATATAGGTCTCCCATTTAGTGCTAAGCAGTGAACAGTCTCTAATTCTCTGCATGCTGACCAGTTGTGTGCCTCTGAACTAACCGACATCTACTGCAAAAAGAAGCTTCTCTTTTAAGGGATGATTTACACACTAATACATGGGTATAAGACAAGCTTTTAGGGAACAGTTAATATTACATCCATTTAACAACAACAACAAAAATATAGTAACAAGTTCCCCCTAGGCCTTATGACCTACCGGCCACAGATACTTGTCCCACTTAACAGTACCAAATATGAATTCTGTCTTGTAGAGTGCACCTAAACTCCAACCAGAAAGTAATTAGTTAACCCCACAGTGCCCATGCCACTATTGTACCAATAGGCACACATTGCCAGGCCAGTCATTATTATAGCTTTCAGGGCTCAGAGCTGGGTAATAACTGTTGACTTTTCTTCCCCAGTGGCATGCCTGGTACCTTCTAGTAGTATGAAAGCTAGTTAGTAGGAATGAAGCTTTCAGGTGAATGCCCACTTGATTTCTCCACATTTTGTGTTACAAGTACATGTTGTCAGTAATAGAGTCTTACCATCAATTATGGAGGATAATCTAGAAAAATGTAAATATCCTATTGGGGGTTGTTTGTAAGACACCACTGGCCAGCAACTGGCAGAGAGATCACCCACACCCAGCACTGGGCTTTTGTTTGATAACATCAGACAGAGAGAGAAATTGCTCCTTCTTCCTCCCAAACATGGGCTAGAACACCTGTGTTCAAACTGTAATGGAGAGTATACTCACCATTTCACAGCTGTAAATAAGCAAAACTTAGATGTGCTGCTGCAGAAAACGAGGGTGTTCAGTGATTACCAGGCTATCTGCAGATGTGAACATCTGGAATTTTTCACTTAGGCATGAGCTGGTGCTGACAAGATGCAAAAGCACATAAAATCTACATACATCTTTATACTTTAAAAATGGCTTCATCTTTGGTGTGAAAACTTAGATTAAGGAAAGTTTTTTTTTCCCCTCTACCATTGGTCATTATACATACTGCATTATCTGTGGTATATGACCTCTAAATAAAGCATGAACAATCCCATAATGATGTGCTTTTGTTTTAGGAAATGACTACACACATCTCACTCAGTTTTAAAAGAAAGTCATTAAAATAATAGTGAATAAGGACTACTGTAAAAGTTTGTAAAAAATTTGTTTTTTTATTATCTTGTATTGTTTGAGATTATAACATAAATCATTTCCTCCTTCTCTTTTCTTCCTCTAACCCCTTCCATATAACCCTCCTGGCTTTCTTTCAGATTCATGGCCTTCTTTTTAATCGTTGCTGCATGCATATGTATATACAAACATATTCCTGTTTAGACTGTATAATGTTACTTGTATGTAGGCTTTCAGGGCTGACCTTATGGTTTTGGATAATCCGTTGGTGTGCCCCTCCCTTGGAAAGTATTTCTTCTTCTCTCAGCATTTCTTAGTTTTATTCCTTAGTTGCCTATAGTTACAGGGTTCAGTCCTCTTGGGGCTCCTGCAGTCCACATTAGCTTGTCTATTGGTGTTGACCTTGTTTGGGCTGTGCTTACATAGCCAAGTTGGAGAGACTTAATAGGTGTAGCTCCTGAAATTTCTGGGAGATGCGATTTCACAGCAAACTCCCTATTCCTCTAGCACTTAGAATCTTTCTGCCACCTCTTCCACAATGATCCCCAAGTCTTAGGTTCAGGAGTTTTATTTTAGATGTTTCCTTTGAGATTGTGCCCACAATTCTGCATTTTAGCTGGTTGTGGTTTTCTTTAATGGTCTCTGACCGTTGCGAACAAAAGGATCCTTTGACTTTCAAAGTTTCATTTGAGAAGTCATCTGTGGTTCTGATGTTTCCCTTTATATATGTCATGTAGTTTGGGGGTGGTTGTTGTTCGTGCTTGGTGTTTTAACTATGATATACTGTCAGAATTTTTGTTTCTCATCCTATCTCTTTGTTGTTCTGTGTGGTCTTGTATGTGTATGGGTGCATCTTTCCTTGCATTATGAAAGTTTTCTTTTATAATCTTGTTGAAGATCTGACCTATGACATTGACTTGGGATTCTTTTCTCTCTTTTGTACCTGTAATTTTCATGGTATACTACATTATCTATAGAGTACTTTCTTTTTTTTTACTTTTTAAATATTCTCTGATTATTTTATCTACATCCTATACTTCATCTTCTAGACCTGATATTTGTTTTCTGCCTGGTTCATTCTACTTGTAGGACTTCCCTTTGAGTTTTCCAGTTAAATTGTTGGGCTTTCAATTCCATCTTCATTTCCTCTTGAACCTTCTCCAGTATTCTAGCTCTTTACTGAATTCTGTTTTCAAGTCCTGGATTGTCTTTGCCATTTCCATCAGCTTCAAGTTTGTGTTTTCTTGAGCATCACTCATTCATTTTTCTTATATTCCATTTTCTTACTTTAATTTAGCTGTCACTTTGTATTTTCTTTAAACTTCTTGAATTCTTTGATGAAAGATTATGATTGTTCTTTTAAGTGCTGAGTCCTGGGGCTCATCTAGGTAACTTTTGTTGGCCAGCATTTCTATATAACTGGTACATTTTGGAGGGGAGATGCTTGCTTGATATTTCATATGGTTTGTGTTTTGTCATAAGAGTTGGACATGTACTATTTTTGTTAGTGCTGTGTCTGGTATGAACAAAGCAGGTTGAGGCAGTAGAAAGGATATGCTGGAGGGTAGGACTGGAGTATGCGAATGGCTGTGGAATGAAGTTGGATGGACACTGGGGCTTAGGCTGTTGCGCAGCAGATGTAGCCTGATTCAAGCTTGGAGTGTGGGGATACATCTGACCGGGTTGAGAGGTTGGATGTGGTGGGGAGAGGGGCAGTTGTAGGTAGGCAGATTTGGTCCTCATGGGATCCTAGAGATGAGTTGTGGAGCAGGCAGGGATGGCTACAGGATAGGCTGTAGCACTGGATGTCAACATGAGCTAGAACTGTTGAGTTGGTGAGGGTCATGCAGAGTCACCTAGCTAGACCCTGGAGAAGGATGTGCAGGATCTGCTGGGTATACAGGTTGAATAATTGTTTTTCAGCTAGGGGTAGAGCCATATCCCTCTTGATGAACTAGCATACCAACAAATGAGAGCATCTGCTAGATGCTACCAAAGGAATGTCTTAATTTTATGAGTTTTATGCTTGATTTTGTTTTGTTATAGTCTCCTTTGTGAGAGTAATCATTTAGATACTTTTTGTGCTTTTTAATCCTGAAGAATATATCAAATGAATATATCAATAAGGATTCAGATTGATTTTATAATGGATCTCTTTCCTAAATTTTATTATATATTTAAATGAGAAAAAAGCTAAACCAGATCTCAAATAAATCACCTACGTGTGTATGTGTGTGTGTTTTGCTGAGGATTACACAAGCATTCTAGCACTACTGCACATACAACCCTCCATCTCAAATACTTATCCACAAAAGTAAAGCCAAAGTCATTGAATTACAATTACAAAAGCAAAACAAACAAAAAACTAGTGGTATTTGCAAGCAACAGAAAATTAACAATAGACACACACACACACACACACCAAAAAACAAAACACAGATGCAGTTTCTGAAGACAGATAGTTGTAAAAGAGTGGATATTTTCACTGTTCAATCATTAACATGTTATTGAGCTACTGCTGTGACCATGGAGATCACATATTATCCTTTCCTTTTAACTCTGGTTTGTAATGCACCCTGCAATTTGTTCTGTCTCCTCCTTAATGCAGTATCTCAGCATTCAGTGTTTCTTACCATCTCTTCTCATCTGTTTTTTTCTCAACACCTCCCTCCATTCTCTAGCTTTGGATGTCACTATATTGCCTTTAGATCTCTTGAGTGTAAGCAAGGAATTTCCAGTCCATGCTGCTCTCAGATCACAGCGAGGGTGCGTAACAGTGGGAGGTATTAGACAGTCAAGAGTGAGGGTCTCGGGATCTGTTACTTTCTTCTTGCTATTTTTTCTTTCTTTTCTTTTTTTTCTTCTTGCTATTTTTTCTTTCTTTTCTTTTTTTTTCTTCTTGCCATTTTTAATATAGGTTCTCATTATCTAGCCCAGACTAGCCTCACATTCATATTGTCTACTTGTGTTAAATTTCTGAATTTGGGGATTGTAGGAGAGTTTCCCACACCTGGCTATCTGTGCTAGTTTTAACTTTTTATGGGTAATTTTTATATATAGCCAGAGTAGAAAGCTTAATAGAATATGGAATCTTTTATAGTTATTTTAAATTGAGTGTTTTATGGTAGGAGTTCTGACCATTAAATTATCTTAATGCACAGATTATGTATTTTTGTGAGATTTTCAAAGAGAAGAAATAATGGACACTAATCAGGGTGAATACATGCCACTTATACCATCCTCTGAGCTAATTAGTTAGCTAATTCAGCCATTTTTATTACAATTTAATTATTCTGAAACCTAATTGCTTTGGTTGAACCTTGGCCTAATCACTTAGTAGCTACATGATCTTAAGTTCTTTCTGTTTTAGTTTCCTTAACTAGGGAATGTACTGCACTTATTTTCAAAGTTATTGCAAAGTTCAAGTAGCCAGTGCATGCAAAGTATTTACTAAAACACCTGAGACAAAGTTCTTTTAACAGTTAAGGTGTTATTATTGTTCCTACTTATATTTTTAGAATGAGGGGACCTCCTTTTAAAGTGTGTTCACATTGGCTGAGGGTGTGTCTCAGTCAGTAACGTGCTTGCCTACCATGCATGAAGTCCTATTATGTTCTATCCCATATAGACCATATAGACTAGGTATGTGTCACAGGACTGTGATACCAGTATTCCAGAGGTAGAGGAAAAGGATCAGAAGCTCAAAACCATCCTTGGTTGCATAAGGAGTTCAAGGCCAAGCCTGGGATAGAAACTGTCTCTAATACTCTTTTAAAAATATTCCTGTGAAATTTATGAGTAGATTTTATTATAAACACATTGTATATTAATTAGGGTTTCTATTGTTCTTATAAACACAGTGACTAAAAGCACTTGAGGGGTTTCTTTAGCTTTTATTTCTTTTTTTATTAAATAGTTTTACATATACATTATATTATTACAAATATACACAATAAACTACCTACAGCAAGAAGAACCATAAAACAATCAGGAATTATATAAATGTTACATTCTTAGGGTTTTGGCTATTTGTGTTTGGCAGCCTTGAAGAAAACATCTCTCCTATCTTGGTATGTCTAAAATTCTGAATGTAAATCAATATCTATCATATCTCATCATTATCAACTTAAAACATCTATCTAGACCTAAGAACTTCTTTACCCCTAAACGACTAAGCTTAACTGTAAAACTAAACTAACTTGAGATGGAATAATATTGATTACCTGAGTATACCAGGAGTCCAGGTTAGAGGCTTTCCAAATGAGATGACATAGACAGTTTCTACCTGAATAATCACCAAAAACTCTCCATAACATTGGAGCATCATGTTCAGCCTTCTGGCCCAATATATCTGACAAACATATTTGTGAGGCAGGAACTATGGAGAACTTTCTTACCCTGTCTTGGCAGAGTTTTGCTGTCAACTCTGCCTGTATCCAAGCTTGCCCTTTTAAAGGCAAAATCCTGTCTGTGGTGGAAATGAGGAAATTTTGCCCAGTAGCTTGTTTGCCACTTTTGAAGCCATTTCCATAAGGAGGTTCTTTGATGCTCATCATCTTCTTTGAGGTAGGCTGGGTGTTGCTAGAAGTTAATCTGTTTCATTGTCAGTGAATCTTTAAGATAATAAAAGCATTTTTAAATACCAGATTCTGCATGTCTCTGAAATGCTGGACCAATTGTGATTGGAAGCTTTCTTCGAAGGTGTCCTGGGAGCTGTCTTGTTCTGATGAGGCACAGCAACTGAAGCACTTGGTGCTGGAACATGAGGGATGCAGGATGTCAGTGTCCATCATGTTGAGAGGAATGAATCCTGTCAGGTCTGATCCAGCATTAGTGTCTGGTCCTTTTGTTCTGAAAACACAATTTCTCATAAGCATTATACAGCCCTAAAATTATAAATGAATAAGGTGTGTGTGATGCACAGAACAATTAAGGCTGTTCTCGGCTCTTTGTATGAGCAGAAAAAAGACATCTATAAATCGTTATTCATGCCATACAAAGAATGGGATCTAATAATAATTCATAAGGATTCTGTAGCCAACAGGAAGTATTGTCCATGCCTAGACATTCATGTCTCAGCCAGTCTCAGCTATTCCCATATAGTGAGATTAGCAACATAAGTTTCCTGCTTGTCCTATAGTTTAAACTATTCACATCCCAATTATATCCCCTTACCTTAACCCCTCCTGGTCCTCCTCTCTCCCTCATCCCCTCTCTCTTTCTTTAGTTTCTAGATCACAGTTCATTACGATAAGTAGTCAGAACAGAAATTCAAGGCAAGAATAAGAAGCAGGAAGTGGAGCAGAGATCAGAAAGGAATGCTGCTTCCTGGCTTTCTACTCATGATTTGCTCAGCCTACTTTCTTATACAACCCACGGCCCCTGCCCAGGGCTGGCACTATCCCAGTGAACTGGGCCCTCCCATATCAATCATTAGTAAAGAAAAAGCCATAGAGATTTGTCTACAGGCAATGTGATGCAGGCATTTCCTCAACTGAAGTTTCTGTTCCCAAACAACACTAGCTTGTGTCAAGTTGACAAAAAAAAAAAAAAAAAAAACCTAACTAGGAAAACTGACCCCTTGACAGTTTGACACATGGATTGATACATTACCATTAAACTATAACCTTTCCTTTGTTGTTTGTTCCCAGGATCTTATATTTCTGTTAGTATTACAGAATAAAACATAGTATAAATTCAGTCTCTTTAAAATATCCTAAATCTCTTTAAAATTTTAAAGCCACTTAACATTGGTCTTCTATAAACTAAAAATAAGTTATAACTTCTTATTATAAGATCCAGGGTATAGTCACAATCTGAACAGGGAAACCCCAAGCTCCAACACTGTAAATTAAGTCCTTTAGCTCAGTTCTTCACCTTGGATTTATTCACTATCTTCTGGGATCCAAAGGACTTAGGAATCTCCACCTCTCAGTCGTTGCCATCCTCACCACACACAGCGTGTCTCCTAGGCTTAGACCATCAGCTCTACTCTACAGCTGCCACTGTTCTTGGCAGTTGTCCCATAGTCTTAACCATCTCTAATATGCTACAGTCTTCCGGGCTTTACCTTTACCAAGAGCCTCCTGGTCTGTCTGCAGGGACTCCAACCATGCCACATGGTGCCAAGCCATGTCTTCAATCCCAGGGTTTCAGCATGACAAAGTGCATAACAATGGCTGAAAACAGCATAACAAAATGGCCTCTCATTGGCCAGTCCTCAGCCACTCTTTATGACCTCCCTAACTGTAGGCCTCATTCTGCCCAAAGTACTAACATTTCGGGAGATTCTTACACATTTACCAAGTTTGGCTGATGGCATGTGATGTAGCCTTGGCCTCTCTTGATCACTGCTTCCATGTGCTGATCCCAAGGAAACACTTTAAACACTTTAATACTGAGTTCTTATGCACATACGCACAACTGATTTCTCAGCCCCAGGTTACCAGCATCAATTGTTCTCATAAAGCAAACATTTCACTTCAGTGGCACTGGACTCTTGATAAATACAACTGATTCTCTACCCTCAGCTGACTGGAACCTCTGACTTTTTAGTTGTAAGTATGAAAACTAGAAGTTATTCCTGATATTCTCCTTACAAACCTGTCCTCCTTATGGCTCCATCTGTCACAGGCAATGGTGTTGCATAGTATTTCTTTGACATCAAAAGGACAAAGAAGCAATTCCAACCATGTCCAGATAGGTGGGTGGCGCAGTGGTTCTTAGGGGCTACTTACAGGAGCATGAATGACTTAAAGCAGCTTCATCACAAAAAAGTTTCTCCTCAGCACATGACAGTGATTCTTGAGCTCCGCATCACTGGGGTCCCTTTGACAGTATCCCTGCAGCATCCTTAGGCTTCCTTCTTCCAGGAGAGAAAATTTTAATGCAGAGGAAGCAGCTGCATAAAAGTTGTTTGCTTCTATTTGTTTATTTGTTTCTTTATTTTCTTCAATTTGTAGCCAATCCTCATCTTTCTTACAAGCCTATGTATTACACTAGAAAGCCTTATTGCCTACATCTTACAAATAGATCCAGAATGTATCCATTTCTTTCTGACCACATATGATTGGCTGCCTGTTTCCTTATTCATATTATTGGCAAGCCATTCTACTTTGTTCTTAGCATCATTGACAGTGATTCTTCTCATCTGAAAGTTTGGCAGTGTTCCATCAGTCCAGTTTGAAACCCATTAGAATTGACACCTACCACTTCAATATTGTTTCCTGCACTTCCATTGCTCCTTCTCAGATGTGACTGATCTTTCCTTTTGCTGGAGTTTTTCCTGTCCCAATGCCTGCACTCTTCATTTATGCCTTGGCGTAGATCCCCCTTCCTCTGAGAGTGTCCATACCATGTTTGATTCTGTAGCCTATAGCCTTCCCTGTTTCATATCCAGCCCCTGATAGTTTATGCTTTCTGAAGTCCTGGCTGCTATCTGACTACACTATATAAGTTCCCTGATTATAATAAAGAAGCTCCACTAAGAAAGAAATCATTGTCTATTTTGTCATCTAATGACTAAGTGAGTGGTAAAGTAGCTTTATGGTATTTTTCACCTTAATCAAAACGTTCTCTTTTATTTGACATTTGAGATGACTTTGCTGATGGTTTTTGGAGGTTTATCACCTATTAATCTATAGTTATGGTATGATATATCCAATTTTAAGAGTATCCGTGAGACTAAAGGGGAAAAAAAACCTACTGTTAATTTCAACAAAAGTAAAACTTGACATTGTATCAATAACCTTTTCTTCAGAAGATCTCTTAATTGACTAAACTTCTTATTGAGGACTTTAAGCTGGACCTGAAAGCCATGTTATTCTTAATTGTGCTCGTCCACAGTAGATACTGTCTAACAGGTGATATTTACTTATTTATTTGCTTATTTTCTTTCTATCTATCTATCTATCTATCTATCTATCTATCTATCTATGTTTAAGTAAGAGTCTTAGTATATGGTTGGGCCAGCTTAGAACTCACTGTGTCGACCAGGCGGGCCTTAAGTCATAGAAATTCACTTGCCTTTGCCTCTTCTGGGCTTACGCCACCATGCCCACCAATTTTAAATTTATCATACTTATTTATGTGTGCATTTCTGTGTTTTCACAGGCACATGGCATGTCATTTATACAGAGATCAGTGGATACCCTTAGGGATCTTGTGTTCTTCCATCACAAAGAGCCCAGGGGTTGAACTTGGGTTGCCACACTTGGAGACAAGTATCTTTACTCACTGAGCCACCTCACTGGTTGAGTACTATTATTTAGATGAGAGTTGTGGCAAATTTAGCAAAACAAAAAAAAATCACAAATATTGAAACTTTATGTTGTGTATTTGGAAACTCAAGAATACTCAAATGGCCAACACATAATAGAAGGTCATACAGAAATATCACTTTGGAATACATCTAACAAGACCCAGAATAGCAGAAAGAAAATTACAAAGCTGTTTCCTCTACCCCACAAAGATTGTAAAAAGCTACAGATAGTAGCCAGCTTCAACTTAGCGAATAGTTAAAGTAAAGGGGATAGAAAGGATTTATTAGATAGATTTATTTTGTAACAGTTATTTTTAAAGTGAATGGATCTTCATATAAAAATTAAAGGTCTTCAGATTTAAGAACTAACATACTAAACAAGATACCAGGTTGGAATTAGCCAGTGGTAGAGCACTATCCTAGCAAACACAAGGCCTTGGGTTCAGTTTCCAAGAATTAAGATAAAAAGACTAAAAGGTGTTGATAATTTCAGCAAGCAGGTGCTGTCTCAAACCCATCAGTAAAATTAAGAAATACAGAAGAAGACACAATATTTTACTGATCTGATGTGATGTTTGAGTTGAAAAGAAAGTACATAGAGCCTATGTGAGTAAAACAATTCTATAGGGTAAATACATGTTCTCAGTTAATTTATAGGTTTTATATTAATACCACCCAAATATCAGTATCACAGTTTAAGTAGGCAAAGTTACAAAATTAACATGGCATAAATAAATGGAATATATGATTTATTTTGTTTTACTTAATAAATACATATAATGCTGACAACATATAAGTTATGCTTTTAGGCTTTCAGATGTTAACTTATGGGCCCGCTTGCCATTCCTCTGACACTACATGGGTGGATACCCAGTCCTCAAGGGCAGAAGAACACCAGCCAGAAGAACAGAGATCCCCTGCTGGGCCATAGAACATGCTAGCTGCCAGAAGTCCAGCCCCAAACTGTGAGAGAGGCTCCTAATCGGACCTGCAGTCATGCCAGCTGCTAGAAATACAGACCCCAAAGACCAGCAGACCAAAGAGGAAACAGAAACCCAGGAACAGGACACCATAAAATGAAAACAAACTCAGAATTTGGCTCTAGACCTATACTCAATCCCAAATGTGCATTAAATTCTCACTATAACCCTAGGAGGTAAATAGTAATCTGCTACAAAAATATCAAATCCTTAGGTATGACCTAAAACACAAATTTAAGACTTATTTGAAAAATTGGGAATGATGCTGAAAGAGATTTTAAAAGATCTAAATAAATAACAAAGGAATAAGTATATAGTATTGTAAGGATATCAGTTTTCTTCCTTTTTTTTTTTTTTTTTTTTTTTCCTTTTAAAACAGATACAGCTTTCCCAAAGCAAACCACCAATAGGACCTTTGTCACTTTGGTTTTGGTCATTGTTCTTAGCATTGTGGTCTTTCAGATGTGTACTAAAGATATCAGACTTGGATAAAACAAGCCCTGACACTACTAAGGAAAGAAAACAAAAGCAGGAATTTCTATATCTATACATCAAAGCTGTTATAAATTTACAGTAATTAGTGTAGAGATCCTCAGTCTCATAAAACAGCATAATACAATGATTTTATAAATACATAGAAGTGTGATTGTAGATCAGTGGAGTAATTGATAAAACTTAGTGTGTCTTTGCATGTGTGTATTCTGACATCCAAGTTCATGGCTTTATGCACTCACTCTAGGAAAGTACCCCCAAATAAATAAATAAGGCAAGTAAGTTTAATAGTGCTATAACTTATTTTAAACTTTTCTCATTATGACAAAATGCTTGATAGAAACAACTACCAGTAAATGACATGAAGAGTCTCAGCCCATCACTGCAGGCAAGGCATGGTGACGGAGCCTGTGCTGAGACGCCTTACATGGGGCATAACAGGACACAGAACTAGTCAGAACTAGGCTCTCTTTTAGGGTCAGTGAACTGCTTCTGTTCATCACACGCACCTCCTGAAGGCTGCACAGCTGCCAGAATTGCACCCTGTGCTGGTGTACACACTTAGAACAAGAGCCCATGAGGGACGTTTTAGATTCAAACCATGTTAGTGATCACTGGGTTGCTGTAAAACACAGTAAAATTAAATTTCTAATGTCCATTGTCACCTAAGGTCAACCCATGTGCGCTTATCAATTTTTATAGAAAAGACAAACATTTCAAAACTTTTTACAGATGATTCAGGAGAGTGTGACTTTGGAATAAGGGCATTTCCATAAATAAACACTAGAAAGCTAGCCAAACCATAATGAAGATGGATAAGTTCAACTATATTAGAATTCCGAACTTCTATCAGAAAGTAAAAAGTAAAACCACAGAGAAGGAAAGTGTTTACAGTGTAAGTGAGGAGAGGTGATGAAGTGCTTGTGTATAAAAATCTCATAAAGAAAACCAGAATTATGTATCAGAGAAAATGGGTGAAAGAGCTTCTGAGAAAGGAAACTAGACTGACTGACTAAACCACCAGGAGCTGTTGAGCCTTGACATCAGTGACATGGAAACTGGAAGCACAACGTGCTGTCATTTCTTACCTGACACATGGAAAGCTTAAAGGTCAATGGGGTCAAACTTGCCTGAGGGTTTTGAGCAAGCAGAGCTCTTCTATTTTTATGAAATTTAAAAGCACATAAAATTAATTTGTTCTTGCAAATATATAAACATATGGCAAGAAGATAAAAGCTAGGAAGCAAGTTTACAATTCAGAGTTCATTGGGACAGTCTGGTACAAGGAGGGTTTCAGGCACCCCTTGAGTACCACGGAGACACCAGTAGTCCTCATGCAGCATGACAATCATGAGCAGTTTCTAAGTGGACTTCACAGACACACAAAAAGTACACGTCATGACTTTGGCTTAGGTGTCTTGGTAAATGTTCAGTGTCATTGGAAATTCCATCATATCTCCCATAGATTACTTCTCTTGGGCAAGATACTTTGGAGAATGCTTTTAGCACCTGAACATATTATTACATTTCCGTTTTGCAACTCTTCTGGATGAGTATAAAAGCCTATCCCTAGCACACTGTGTTTAAGAAATTACTTGGAGATAGTCTGACGTTGGATCCTGGAAATTGTTGAAGGGAGGGAGATAAGAAGTTAAGGTGTACACTTCTTCCCCAGAGACACAGGCTTCATCAGTTATCTGCACAGGGAAATCAATAGAACATCACAGGAGAAAGTAGTGAAATACTACTAGATGTTACAGTGATGCTTTGTCATATTTTCATTAATTCTTTGAGTATTTCCTACAATGTATTTTGGTCAAATTTACTTTCTTCTCCAAACTCCTCCAAGATCCAACCCCACCTCCCTATAGTAATAACTTTGAGTTCTCTTTTAAAAAATAACATTTTGTTCAATTTGTGTTTCCATAACCACTCTTGAGTGTGGGGCCTGCTGTGGAGTGTGGTTGATCTGCTAGGTATCACACCAGTATAAAACAAAAACAAAAACAGACCCTCCCTCTTCCTACAGTCATCAAATGCCAGTAGCTCTTTGGCTATTTGGTGGAATTTCATGCCTACTTTTCCTCCTTCATACTATGATTTAAAAAAAAAAAATCTGGCTTGAGCATGCGCAAGTCGTATGCATGCTAACACAATCACTGAGATCATGTGTGTGACTACCCTGTTATGTCCTAAAATTACTGTTTTCTTGATCTTATCCAAAACCTCTGGCTCTTAAAATGTTTCCACTGCATCCTTGGTGCATATCTTTCTGAGTTTTGGAGGACAGGATATATGTATCAAATTTAGTGTTGAACACTTCATACTCTCCTATTCTTCATGCATTGCCCCATTTGGCAAGGGCAGGGTTTCTCCATGTTAACTGTTATCTACCACAAGGAAAATCTTTTCTCTTGAGGGTTGAGAGAGGCACTGATATGTGGGTACAACAATATGACATTTGGAGTCATTTTATTAATATCTCCACTTAGCAGAATAATTAGAGTAGATTCTCCCTTCGGGATTATGACGTATCTAGTCATAAGCTGTTTGGCTTCGTTGACAATGCCAGGTATGGGTTCCATCTCATGAAGTGGGCATTATATCCAATGTGAAAATGGTTGGTTACTCTGGTAACACTTGTTCCACTTCTGTACCAGTGGGCATATCTTATAAAGCCAGTCATTGCTATAGCTGTCAAGATTCAGAGCTGGGTGAGGGTGATGATTATTTTTCTTCTCCAGTACTGTGTGTGGCACCTTCCAGCTCTGAAAACTAGCCAGTAGAGATGAAGCTTCTAGTTCAGTTTCCACTTGATCTCTCTATATTTTATTACTCAAGTATGTGATGCCTTCATCAATAGGGTCTTATTGTCAAGTTCTGCAGGGTAACTAAGAGCAATGACTATAGCTTGTGATGTTTGAGGCTCTATGGGACTCTACTGGTTATAAAGAACTTACCCATTCCTTGACTTGGAGTTAAAAGAGACTCTAATGGACTCAGAAAATGTGTGTACAAAATGCCATCTGCTCCTTTGTCTCTCTAGGACTGAGGAAGAATAAACAATAAGGGTTAGGGATAGACCCTCTACCACAACTAGGGTTAGACTTCCTCAAGCACAGCCCAGATTCTGAACGATCAAGAAAGTGGCCAGAGAGCCCAAGTTGAAATGTTATACTGTGGTCCTTGAGCCTGAACAACTTGGAGCTGGTTCAGACACTCATGAAAAGTAGGAACAGGTACAGTTTTTGATGAATAGCACAGGGTGGTGTGAGCTGCTATAGGAGCCATCTGCTAGCTCACAAAGCTTGAGTGAGCTACACGACTACCTGGGAGGGAAGTAGCTTTCTCTTTGTAGGATGATTATAGCAGCTTTATGTCAGTGCCTGTCTTTTCTATAGAGAAGTGCAGTTGATTGGAGTGAGAGGCTGTATAGTGTCAAGTGGTCCAGGAGGAATAATTTACTCTTACAATTCTAACTATGGATAAAAAACTGAGGACTTGCTGATTTCTACAATTTCCCTTTCTTTTTTATTCCTTATAATGTTAATGATAGTCTCCATAGAAGTGATTTTTAAATTAAGGGTTTATGTTATTATCTATATTTCAGAGACCAACAAAAAAAAAAAATGTTTCTTGGCACTGTAGAGATGGCTCAATGGTGAAGTGCCTGCCAGATAAGTATGAGGACGTGAGCTTGCCTCCGCAGAACCCATGTAAAAACCAAGTGTGGGACTTTGTGTTTGTATTCCCAGCACTGAGGGGGATGAGGCAAGCCAGTCCCATGGTGGAGCTTGCTGGCCAAAGAGTCTGGCCTAATAGATGAGCTCCGGGTGTAGTAAAAGACCCTGTCTCAGAAAGTAAAGCAGAGAGTGATTACAGAAGACCCTTACATTGATCTCTGTCCTCCCCACACATATCCCACCTATTGCATTTACATAACGACACATACCAAAAAAGAGGTTTCTGGTTTAAAATGGTTGAGGGGGGAGGGCAGGGGAGATGGTTCCGTGGATAAAGGTGCTTGCCCTTCAAGCCTGGTTAGAGTCCATAACTCATGTAAGACTGGGATAGGACAACCAGTACCTGAGAGTTGTTCTCTGATCTCCGTCCCCAGGCTGTGGCACATCTGCTTGTACACACACACACACACACACACACACACACACACACACACACACACACACAC
>OU015744.1:23896055-23917543 GCA_907169655.1 Acomys percivali | reverse complement strand
CACACACACACACACACACACACACACACACACACACACACACACACCACAGTAAATAAATAAACACAATTTTTATGTTTCTTAAATTCCTTCCTTCTGTCTAAGATGTTCATTATATTCTGTACAAGAGTAATATGTTTCTGTACAAATACAGTTTCGTAGCTACTGAAAGAAGTAGATTTAAATGGAAAAGAACCAGGCCAGTGACTAAACCAACTGTGTTCCCTGTTTTGCATTTACTGATGAATGAGTGATGGTGAGTAGCTGTTGCCCCCCAGTGTGCATCTCAATGGCCTCATAAAGCCCGATCCCTTCCCAACTACTGCAGGAGAATGTTAGTGATAAGGAATAATTAATGATTTGTTAACAAGATTAAATCTTTGATTAGAATGTACAATAGATATACAAATTCTATATTTAACTTTTATTTGCCTTTTAATTGCCATGGCCTGCTATAAGGTACTTTATCAGGCTGGAGAAACAGTCCCTCTAATCTCCTTTCCTCAGTCCCAGTGGACAGGACGATGTATTTTCTCCCAGATAGAAAAGGCAGTACAGTTCCATTATATGTTGTAAAATGTTGCAGTGCCATCCATTTTAGCTGTGGTTGTCAGTTCACTGGGACAGCGTTCTGGGAGTAAGGAACGAATAAAAATGGCAAGCAGAGGGACTGACTTGTGTTTTTGTGCTAAAGAGGGAATATTATTGGCAGGTGGAGAATTCTTTGGACTCTTAAGCACTGAAAAAGAGTTTCTGGCCAAGAGAAGGTAATGCATTAAACCCAAACCCATTTAAAATTCTGCTTTGTCTGGCTGACCATCATATTATGAGAACAGCCTGCTCCCAATGTCTCCTCTGCCAGTTCTGTGACCTTCCCTCTGCCTCATGCAGCCATTGGCTTGATTGGAGCAGGCCGCTGTGCTTCTGGGAAGAGCAGAGTTCTGGGCAGTAGCACAAGTCTTCAAATATTGATGTGGTCGCTCCCCAAGTACGGCTGCATTATATACTTTTATGCAGAAAAGTCATTTCAACTCCTGTCCTCACCAGAAGTCATAATGCTGAAGCTACAGATTGCCCAGGAAGATAATTTGGGTAACCACTGAGTTTGCTTTTTGGATACTTATATAACACATAAACACATACATATGCACATAATGTATACACTCAAAAGATGTAATAATTTTAATGCTAAACAAAGTAACTATTTTCTATTTTGTATCTTCCTTACATCTGTCATCTAAGTTCATACATGTGGAAGAGCCATGTAGTTATTCTGTTGGTCAAACATAGCCTAGAGGTAGAAGATGCAGCATGTATGAACTCGTACTGTATGCAGTTGCCAGCTTGAAGTCAAAGATGGTGAAATGGTGGCAGTTTATAGGATCCAACCTAACAATGTAGTATCAGCTGTGCAGTGATTTGGGAATGTACCAAATCATTAAAGCAAGTTACATATAAGCCTGAGCCCAGATTAACATCTGTGCAGCAGACAAACAGAACCAGCTCTCAGAATGGTTCTGAGTTATTTGTGCCTCAGTTTGTTCCTCAGTGGCATGAATTTGACCATGGTATTAACAGAACATATTTTGCTCAGCAGATTATTCAGTGTAAATCAAGGGTCTTATGGGTAATATAATAATTGTAGACTAATTCTCCAAATTTTCTTATGTGGTTGCCCTCCTGGCATGGCATATAGCAGTTTTTCTTCAAAGCTCTGTTGTTTTACTGACTTAAAATCAGCAAGATCAATGTCTTATCTATTTATTAATGCCTTAGGTGGTGGATGAATGCTTGCAATGTAAACCTTGCTTAAAATGATAACAGAAAGTATCTCATCCGCCATGAATATTGTGCTGCTTTTATTGGTCTGTCTTATGTCCTGTTCATTTTTAAAGATTTTGAATTGTGTGTATCTACCTACGTCTATTTGTGTGTGAGTTATACCATGTCTGTAGAGCTGGAGTTACAGGTGACTGTAAGCTACCTGATGCGGATGCTGGGAACCAAACTGTAGTCCCCTAGAAAAGCAACAGCACTTTTAGTCACTGTGCGATCTTCCTGGCCCCATCCTGTTTGTTTTCAAGAAAATAATTCATTGTGGTCTTTGAGTTATTTTAATGAAATTGTAATTAGTTTGATATATATATATATACTAATTCTCAGTTCCTAATACAGTATGTATTTCAAAGTCTCAACATTTAGAGTAGCTGTTTTAGCACCTAAGTTTAATTGCTTCTAAATTTGATAGCATGTGACTTTTGGGGGTAGTGATGTTTTCCATAGCCTTTGCTTTTAAAAGACAGTATCGATTAAGAATTTCATATATTAAAAAAAAAAAGAATTTCATACATGCATACAATGTGTTTTCAGACTACTTCCTGTTGTTACCTTTCCAGTTTCCTCCCTATTGCCCTACACTGTGTCCTCCCAATTTCAAGAGTTCTCTCCCCGGCCCCCCACTGGAGTCTACTTGGTGTTGTGCGTGGATGTGAGACCATCTGCTGGAGCTTGAGCAGTCTCTCAGGGACCCTGTCCCTTAGGAGCATGGACCGTCTCTCTCCCAGCAGCCATTAGCTGCCCTTAGCTCCTCAGCAAGGATGAGATTTTTTTTCAGCATTCATTAAAAAAATATTGGGTAATTCTACGTGAAACATTACCAGTTTTTTTTTTTTTTTCCATTCATGTCCCATGGAAAGTGCAAATCAGCCGTCATTTTTACTTTCCCCACCTGGACACTAGAGTTAGGTATGTGGCTCTTTCCTGACAGAAGGGAAGTAGCTAAGGAGTTTGGCTCTTACTGAAAGGACTTTTCCACTATGTAGTCTTGTACTGGAACACTCTGTCTTACTGAAAAACTTCTCCCTTATTATCTTTTTTTTTTTAAGCTTCTTTTCTCAAAAGTGCCAGAATCTTTGTGGATGAATTGTGCAACAATAGAACATTGTAAAGTTTTCAGTGTTTTATAGAACAATGAAAGGATAGGAAAATTAAGGAAGTTGAATAAATATTAAATGAGTACAAAATACATGGAACTATTAAAATATAATGAGAAAGTACACACATGATATTGTAAGTCTATTTACTGCCTGGGCAGTACTATGTGTGGAAGGCAGATTTGGTGATGGAAATCTTTTGTTGTTGTTGTTGTTGTTTAGTTTTGTTTTTTGAGACAGCGTTTCTCTGTGTATCCTTACTGTCCTGGACTCACTTTGTAGACCAAGCTGGCTCAAACTCACGGTGATCTGCCTGCCTCTGCCTCCTGTGTGCTGGGATTAAAGGCATGCACCATCACCGCCTGGCAGTGAAGCAAATCTTAATGCCAAAGGAAGCTTAGACTTTGAAGTGTATTTTATCTCCAACAGTGGTGGAATTTCTGCATTGTATTAATTTCTTTTTATAGTAGGGAAGCTTTAGAAAGTAATGGTCTGTATTTTATCTAGTTTTTTTTTGTTGTTGTTATTTAAAAAAAATTTTTTTTTGGTGAAGCTAGAGAGTATCTGATAGTGCTGCCCTGGTAGCTGACAAGTCAAAATGATTTTTGTTTGTTTGTGTGTTTGTTTAGCAGCAATAAAACCTACTTGAGTTTTATTCATACTTATTGTAAAGAAATATGTCTCTGTTATATAAAATCATACAGGTGCTAATAAAATGTAATCTGATATGGAAATGCCTCCATGCACAGTGATTCACAATTTAAAAGCAATTTATAAAACTGAATGAGCTCTATAAGGTATACTAAAATTTGCTTTAAGAACATAGCTACTACTCCAATGAAGTCAAGCAGAAATATCAAATCTACTTTGATCCCAAGTTCAAAATGACACTAAGCTTTCTGAGACCATATACACTTCAATGCCATTTTTTATTTTTTTATTTTTTTTTCAATGCCATTTTTTAATAATTTAAGGAATTACTTTCTTACTTTGGAAGTTGGCCAGTTAAGAGAAGTAAGCATTATTCTGTGTTTTTATATGAATATACCTTGGTGTAATCAAGTGGTAAGAAGAGGAAATTCTGTAAGCTTTTAAATGTTTAAAAATATTTTTATTTGTACATATGTGTGAAAAAGAGATAGACAGCAATACAGTGTAGAAATATATGTGTGGCATCAGGTCCAGAAGGTGGAGCTACAGGTAGTTGTCACTCACCCAATAAGGATGCTGGGAACTGAACTCCTGAACTCTGATCCTCTACCAGAACAAAAAATGCTGAGCCATCTCTCCCATCCCAGAAGTCCTTTATTATATGTTCTAGCCAATAAATGAAGGTGAGATGGTAAAGTGCAGTTATGTTATTCTGCTAGTGAATTCACAGTTCCTAACTCCACTTTAAGACAGTCAGACAGAGTCCTATATGTCTGCCGAAAGTGCACCATTCTTCAAGTAGAATCTACTCAGCCACTCTGTAGGATATAGAAATCAGAGATCTGGAAGACTGTTGGAGGCATGTCCTCATCGGAGCCAGACTTAGGAAACTCCATGATATGAAGGAATTGATGCGGGTAGAAGATAAGCAAACTACAGATTTAAAAATGCAAGAGACATTGATTTGCCTTATAATTAGAAGAGACCATAAAAATAGTAGTGAAGAAAAGGAGAGAGAGAGAGTGTGTGTGTGTGTGTGTGTGTGTGTGTCACACTAGATGGGGGAAGATAAGTAGAGGGGGAATGGAAAAAATGGACACAATTGTAACTCTGACAGAACTTGACAATTTAAAGAATTGATTGTTGTTCCAGACGTGATAATAGTTTTGTGGTTTGTTTTTCTTTTAAATGTCTTTAAGACAGCCATGATGAAATATTTATAAGTGGGATTCATTGCAAAGTAACTCAAGGTGCTAAAGAGAAAGAAGCCAAGAGTAGTTCATTTCATGTGGATTTATTGCTTATAGTTTTGGAAAAAGGACATCCACCATCAAAGTGGCAGAAAGCTTGGTGTATTGTGAGGACTTGTACCTCATAGATGGCATTTTCTAGTCTATGTTATGTGGCAGGAGGGATGAACATGGTATCTGAGGTAATTTTAGTACAGGGCACCAATTTCTAATCCCCTCCCAAAGGTTACACCTCTTTTTTTATTAATTATTTTATTTTTGTACATATACATTTATATTATTACACATATAGATTACCTATGGCAAGAAGAGCTGTGACACGATCAAGAATTTAATAAGTGTTACATTCTTAGTGTTTTGGCTGTATGTATTTGACAGCCTTGAAGAAGACCTCTTTCCTATCTTAGTGCATCTAAATTTCTGAATGTAAATCAATGTCAATCACATATTGTCATTATCAACTTAGAACACCTATCTAGACCTAAGGTCATCTTAACTCCTAAACAACTAAGCTTCATTGCAAAACTAAACTACCTGGTCTTCAACTCCCTCAGAGACTTGAGAAGGAGTAAATTTGATTATTTGAGTATGCCAGGAGTGCAGGTTAGTAGCTTTCCAAGTAAAAAAATGACATAGACAGTTTTCTACCTGAATAGTCACCCCAAACTCTCTATAACACTGGAGCATCTTCTTCAGCCTTCTGGCCCAATATATCTGACATATAACGTGAGGAAGGAATTATTCAGGACTTGCTTACCCTGTCTTGGCAGAGTTTTTCTGTTGACTCTGCCTACATCCAAGCTTGCCCCCTTCTAGGCAGAATTCTGTCTGTGGTAGAAATGAGGACCTTTTGTCCAGTGGCTAGTTTGCCACATTTGAAGCCATCTCCATAAGGAGGTTCTTTGATGCTCATCATCTTCTTTGAGGTAGGCTGGGTATTGTTAGGAGTTAAGCTGTCTCGTTGTCAATGAATCTTTAAAGTAATAAAAACGGTTACACCTCTTAACACTTTCACTTTGGATTTCTGCATAGAAATGCTGGGGGGCAGAGACTTTCAGACCATAGTAGCATCTACACAGGTGGACAGTGTGCTGTGTGAAGAATCTATGCAGGTGAACAGTGTTGTGTGCAGCATCTATGCAGGTGGACAGTGTGCTATTTGTGTGGTATCTACACAGTAGACAGTGTGCTATGTGCAGGGTTTTTTAGTAACCATGGAATCTCCTTGTGGGGTATGCTTGGGTTTTTTTCCTGCCTCTGTAATACAGTTTTATGCATGTGCACTTGACTGGTATAGTTAGATTCTTTCCATGAAATCGAGTGCATGCTGAGCTCCTTTACTGTCTCAGAGCAGAATTGATCTCACTTTCACATTTGATTCACCCTCTACAGATTTTGAAAGGAAGAAAAATGGTATCGCCAGCTCAGTTTAACTAGGCCAGAGTTAATAAGGGGCAAGCTGGAAGCCAGTTGAGATTTTTGCTGCCTTTTCCTGCCTTGTTTGGATGTGCTAATGCAGTTGAGATTAGGTGAACAGCCAGCATCCTGGAGGGGTTGACTCCTTCATTCTCCTTGTGGATATGTGGAGATGAGTGTTCTGACTTAAACTAGCGTGTCGCTGTGCAGTTGTCAAGAGAGGACAGCGTGGCATGCTTCATTTGACATTTCAATCATAAAACCCCTTTGCAGATAGCATCCGAAATTGTAGGATATAACGTAGATAACTTTTTTTTTTTTTTTTTTTTTTTGTCTAAACAGTGTACCTAATTTGGATAGAATGTAGCAATTCAAGTCAGGAAACTTCTTTCATCTGGCTGTACCAAAACTGTGCCATTAATGGTTTCTGGAAACGTTTTTTAAATCACCCTAAAAAAATGAAGCTAGTATTATATTCCTCACAGAACTATTTCCAGAGTAAATGAAATAGTACATGTCAGCACACAGCAGCTGCCTGCTGCCTGCCAGTCAGGGAGCAAATACACTTCCTTTTGTGCATGTCTCCTTCCTTTCTTCCATTTTCTTGTTGTTTACTGAAATGTTTTTGAGTGTTTTTAAAGGATTCCTGTGCAATAAGTTTTCCGCTTTAAAAAAAAAATCCATTTTGTAATTTAAGTATAATTTACAACTAAATATGTGTAGGCTTGAAGAAAATAAAAATAGTTTAAATAATTAAAAAAGGTGGTGGAAGGAGAGGAGAATGGTGTGTAAAGAGCCTTTCCTCTGTTTGCAGGGCATCCATTACCTTACTGAATACTGCAACCATCCCAAGGCACAAGTCTCATCCAAATATTGCATCTTACTAGATGCTCACCATGGGTGCCTTAGACCTCTCTATAGTTACCCGTAGTATTTTAACCAGTAGAGAGACAACAGTAGGCTTTCCCTTTCAACTGAAAGCAGATGGAGGAGCAAGGTGTGGGGTGAGAGAAAATGCCGGAATTGTCTGAAGGATGTTGTGATCATGGAAGTATGTCCCCCCTAATTTTGACACCCTCACCCTGACATTTTAAAGTGTGGCTTGGTGCTGTCTTATTCTCAAGTATGTAAGAATAGGAAAAATGATGAAGCATATTGTTCTGCTGTGCATTCCTAGACACACAAAAAAATGATTAGATGGTAGCAAATTAAATCCATACATGGGTATAAAGCCTTAACAATATTTTGGTGATCTTATTTTTCATTTTTGATCCTAGAGGATTTGAACTCTTTTTCTTTCTTTGTTTCTTTGTTTCTTTCTTTGTCTCTTTCTTCCTTTCTCTCCTTTCTTTTTGTTTTTGTTTTGTTTTGTTTATAACAAGCAATTGCTATTTATGCCTGTTTCAGGTTTTACTTAAATGTCAATGACAGTAAAATAACAGAAAAATAAATTTCTTAGTTTGGTTTATATTATTACTTCTTTCATGTCTATTAAAAATGAAGATTAGGTTGTAGCCCTCTTTGGTTATACTGAAGAATTAACTGATGAAATTAGTCTGTATATAGCTGTTTTGCAAATTGAGTGAAAAAGAGCTATATTTGAGAGAAAGTTGGTTTTTAACATTAAAATTATACATTAGCCAATACAGAATGAACCATCTAATTGTTTCCTGTCCCTTCCAAAATTACTCAGCCTGAAAAGATAGCACATATTGATTTACTGTATAGTAAATGTTCAGTGTCTCTGTTCCTCTTAGAAACACACACACTCACGTGCGCGCGCACACACACACACACACACACACACACACACACACTTACATACGCTGTAGGGAACTGCACATCAAACCCTTGCTTTCATCAAACAACACATAATAAGGATGCAATATCTTTATCCTCTATAAAAGGAAATGGCATTAAATACACAAGATGAGCTGCAATGGTAGTCTGAGCTTCACATGTAAAGTCCCTGTTTGCTTATATAATCAAAATTAAAACAATTTCCAAAGGCAAAATCCCTGAGGATGTATCATCAGCCTATTTATATATGCACATGTATCTGCTCAGTCACCTTGTACATGTGACAAGCCATGGCAAACTGTTGCATGTGCTCTATAATACTTTTAGAAAGTCATATAAATATTATGCAGATTCCTATTGTTTTTTTCCCCATGCTTTTGCTTTATTTCAGGAGAGAGAATAGGGTTTTATTCATATTACATGCTCTGGATTTCCAACTATATAAATCTTTGTTATCCTACCTGTGATTTTTCTGTAAGCATCTGATTTCACTCAGCACAGACTGAGCTACTAGTTTTAATTGTCCTGAAGTTAACTCAGTAAAGTTAGCGAAGGTTCCAGCAGGGGTGTATTAGAGGGCCAGCCATAGGCAGTCTCTGTGAGCAGCAGCCTGCAGAAGCAAGATACACTGTGAACATTTCTTCTCCTGCTAAATGAGTGTAAATTGTCATCTAGGATTATTAGTCTGTAATGTTCGTTGCTTTGAGTGTTTGTGAGATCAACATAGGTTTTCCTTTGTTACGACTTCTGTTACTTGATGTATTGCCTTTTATTAGAAGACAGAGAAACCTGAATATTTTAAATGTGTTGGACCTTCTCTATTTGGACATTAATGTCCATGCCTAGATTTGTCTGGAGCTCCTGTAAACACGCTGGCACCTTTGCATTCTAGAGCTGTGAAGGTAGACGGAGCTGAGCAGGGAGGCTGGTGTCTACTGGAGCGTTCCCATTAATGCAGCCACCACTTCTGGCTTAGATAATGGACTCAAAGGTTAAGAGCGGAGAATTTCAACAGCTCCAATCAGCAGGGCCTTCCCAGGGCTAATTACCTCTTTACTGCGCTGACTCTAATGTGACATGTTTATTGCTTTAACTAACAACTCATTAGCTTAGTTGATGTTTTTGTCAATATTAATTCGCTCATTTAAGCCAAGTCAAAGCTTAAACAAAGATGTCCAGACTGAGAAACGGGCAGCCAAGTGACTTTTGTTTGCCCATCTTCCACAATCTCTTATTCACATTCAGTAAAATAGATGTGTAAAGAGGGAGTGTTTGAAGTACATGTATTGAGAAAGTCGAATTTGTCCCTTTCCCAGCACCTAGAAAATTCTGAATGACCTTCTATGCTGACTGTAGTCTGCATGCTGCAGCCTTTTTGGTCTTTAACAAACACTGCGGGAACAGCCTTGGTGATGGTCTACTATATATCTGTGAAAGGTTAACATGCAGCAGTTCTTTGTTCCAGCTCTTGCTTTACTATTATTAGAAAAGACCACAAGTAATTTTTCATAAGATTTTATTCTTCACTATGCCATCATACGATTGCTTTAAGATTTATCTTGTAATGATAGTGTAACTTCTTTAATTATCTTAAATGAATTATTTAAAAGAAGATGCGTTTTTTATTTTATTTTATTAATTTATTCAGATTACAACTAGATTGTTATCCCATCACTTATATCCTCCCATTCCTCCCTCCCTCTCTATTCCCCTCCCCTAGGTCTAAGACTGAGGGGGACCTCCTCCCCCACTATATGGTCATAGGCTATCAAGTCTCATCTTGGTAGCCTGCTTATTCTTTCTTTGAGTGCCACCAGGCCTCCCCACCAAGGGGAGGTGGTCAAATATGGGGCACCAGAGTCCATGTCAGAGTCAGTCCCTGCTCTCCACATAACTGTGGAGAATGTCCTGTCCATTGGGTAGATCAGAGTAGGGGTTCCACTTGTATTGTCCTTGGTTAGTACAATAGTTTGAGCAGACCTGCCTGGGCCCCAATCCACCCGTCAAGATGTTCTTCTTGTAGATTTCTAGGACCTTCTGGGTCCTTCTTTTCCCATCTCCTATATTTCTCTTACCTAAAGTCCCAGTGGGATGTCCTCACATCTATCCCAATCTCCTGGTAAGTGAAGACTTTCATGGGACATGCATTTTGGTCTAGTGCCCAATTATAAGTGAGAATATACCACGTGAGTCTTTCTGCTTCAGGGTTAACTCACTCAGTGTGACCATTTCTAGTTCCATCCATTTGTCCACAAATTTTGGGGTTTCCTTGTTTTTAATAGCTGAGTAGTAGTCCATGGTGTAAATGTACCACAGTTTCTTTATCCATTCTTCAACTGAGGGGCATTTAGGCTGTTTTGCCTATATATGTTTGGGCTCCTTGTGTGTGCCCATTGCTTGAAGAGGTCAGAGGAGGTTTGGGACCCCTGGATTTGCCTGGAACTGGAGTTTGGGTGGCCATGAGCCACCATGTAGATGCTGGGAATCGAACCTGGGTTCTCTATAAAAGTTACAAATACTCTTAGCCACTGAGCCATCTCTCCAGTTTCATTTACCTTTAAAGAATAGTTAGAGTCTTCATGCATTATAGCTGTGCAAATGGACAAACTAACTGAGTATGTTCTTTGAACAGAGTAGTAACTTCAGAACCTGGGATTTAATTGCAAGTCCCCTCCACCTGATGTTTAATAGCGCCGGGATGACAAGAAAGGGCTAAAGTGCAGTCCTGTGGCAATCAGATGTGGATAAAGTGGGACTAGCAGGGGATTGCATCTTGCAAAGGCCACCCTCTCCATTAAAGGCTAGAGCCTGCCTCTGACCGTCCTGAAAGATGCTCAGGCCTAGAGGTGGCTGATGAAGATGTGCATAGAACACAAGACCAAAGCACTTAAGTCTCATACATCATTCTCTCCCAGTAGGAGGTTACATAGATACCAAATTATCAGTAATCATGGGAATTATTGTCATAGGAAATAAAAATATTTTCATTTGGGTAACTGTATACATTCTATACTAAAAATCCTGACCATATTCAGCTCTGTAGCTTTCTCAGCTACCATCTTTTGTGCTGCCTCCTCAGGATCTCTTACCTTTTACTCTACTGAAACCTTATTACCCTCACCACGTGTGACATGATGTGTTCGAATCCCCAGAGTCTATCTAAAAGCTAGACCTGGCGGCATGCATCTGTAGCCTCAGCAATGGTGTATAGAGATGGAAGACAGAGACAGAAATTTCCTTGGAACCTTGTGGCAAGCTGGCCTGCCATATGCAGCTGCAAACAATCAGAGACTCCGTGGACATCAGTGTGGAAAGGGAAGACCAGCATCCAAGCTGCAGGAGGCCTACTACTTTGGCCTCCACAAGTGTGCCATGGCACATACATAAACAGTGTGTACATATGCAGAGAGGGGAGAGGGGGAGAAAGCCATAGAGAGACATGTCCAAAACTAGACTGGATTTCTGTCCTCTACTTAAAACAAGCAGGCCTCCCTGCTCATACTTGTTTTAATAAACGTAACCGCCATTCATATAAGCTGTCAGTGCCAGAATTCTTAGACTCCTATACCCTTTCTTTTTCTGTCATGAAAATAGCCAATCCCTAAATGAACCATTAAAACAACTTTTTTTTCTTTCCTTTTTTTTGGGGGGGCTTGGTGTGGGGAGATTTCGAGACATGGTTTCTCTGTGTAGCCATGGCTATCCTGGAACTCACTCTGTAGAACAGGCTTGCCTTGAACTCACAGCGATCCTCCTGAGTTCTGAGGTTAAAGGTGTGCGCCACTAGGCCCAACAAGACAACTTTTTAAAATCTAGAACTCATGCGGTTCTTGCTGGTGCATTTCCTTTTGCTGAACTTTTAGAAGCTGCCTCCTGCTAGCCTTCCTGTGTAGTCTGTGCACAGCTCCAGCTGTTCTCCACGGTGAAGAGACAAGGCCACTCTCCTCACCCCAACCTTCCACAGTTGCTACGACTGTGCCCGCATGTCCTGCTCCTCCCTCTCCTTGTCCCCTGCCATTCAGTCACAGTGGTTGTCACTGTCCCAGGTATCCTGTACAGGCACCTTCCTCAGACCTTTTGTGTTTCTCCCACAGCAGTCACAAGCTCCTCTAATTCTGCTCTGGCCTCTGAGTCACCGTCTGTCCTCTATCTCTGTCACTCCCAGTCTCCTGGGCTTTATTTTCTTCCCAGCCCTTAGCAGTAGTTAAGGTATCTGTTGGCGCACCTGGCTCTTACAGAAGTGTCATATAAGCCTAGAATTTGGGGGCTGGGTTGAAATAGTACCTAGTTCACTGATGGTCATCAGTAAAGACTGTGTATGAAAAGATAAGGTAGCTACTGAATGCATGGGCCAGCACTTAATCGACAGGGTCCCCTCCTGTCCCTCCCTCATGTGCTCTCACTGATCAGCCTTTCGGTAGCCCTTCACCTGCTGACAAGAAAATAAAGAAGTATCTGGATTGGTCAATATTCAGTAGATTAGAGATTTTTAACAGGTCTCTGATTTTGTAAACATATGCTTGTATTTTACTTCTTCATTGCTGACCCACAGCTGTCCAGCCATTGGCACTTTCTGCTTCTCTTAGGCAGAAGGCCATGTGCACTGAGCAATACCCCTTTTTTGTAGGATGTCCAGACTATCCCAAAGTTTTGTTGTCCAAAATGGGCTACACCAAAAGCCAAATGAGACTGACTTCCCCGTATGGCTCAGCTTTAATTTGTTAATTTGGCATTCAGTAAAACAAAGAAAAAGATTGTACTTTGTATCATAGAGAACTGGGACTTTATACTCTTCATTGTTAGAAAGGAAACAGGTAATTATTTTAAATTAGGACTATTTTGGTTAAACTAATGCAAGACTAATGAGTTTTAAAATATACTTGCTAGTTCTCCAACTTAACAGAATCCTTTTATGACTCTTATTGAAAAGAAATGATGGTGTATTTTTTATGCTGTACAGGAAGTAAAAAAATTGGCCTCAGGGCTGTTTGTTTGTTGTTTGCTTTTTTGTTTGTTTTTGAGACAAAAACTCATGTAGCCCTGGATTGGAATTCACAGAACTCCTCCTGCCTCTGCTTCCCAAGTCTTACAGTTAAAGGTGTGTGCCACCAGCATCTAGTTATAAAGATGTTTCTTAAGTATTCTATACTTATAAGTAACACATACTATCATCATCTTTAATCAAATAAAGTACCTGTGTGAAGCAGAGGAATAGAATTCTCCTGGCACTCTGCCATCCCTGTTCACTGATGGCCATAGCAACTGAGAAGGGATTCATTCACTAGGTTACACTTTGAAATAAGTGGCCAATCATTATTTATTCATTTTGCACTCATTGTAATGGCATAAATCATAATAAATTCATTTGGTTTAAAGTGTATATAATATGCTTTCCCTCGGGCATTTTCCTGTAATTGAGCTATTAATTAAGGTATTTTAAAATATGCCCCCTTTCCCTTCTCTGCTATTCTGACCCAAACATAACTGGTGGCTGCTTCTTCGTCAGTGACCCTAACCAAATAAGGTTGTTATAAGTGGGACCATTGCCCTGTAGGAGTGAGCAGAGCCTCGATCATGTATGTGGCTATGACCATTGCTGTGCATGGTCTCTGAGGGTGTGTGGAAAATTCTCTGAACACTGTGGTATTTTAAACCAGTAATAAAATGTGGTTTTGTTTTCCTTTGTTAAAGTCTGGTTTGATGCTGACTTCTTTTTTAATATCTAATTCTTATTTTCTTTCTAGCTAATACTTTCCCACTAACATTGGCTGTTATAAAACCTAAACTTCTTCCCTAAAGCCCGGAGTTGCTCTGAACTTGATGCCTCCTCCCTCTGAACTTGGTGCCTCCTCCCTCTGAACTTGGTGCTTCCTCCCCTTACACTGTCTTCCCTTTGTCTGCAGCCTGTACTTAGCCAGTGCAGCTGTCACAGTGTGACAGGCGCTGATTGCCAGAGGGCTGTGGCAGTGAGTTCTAGACACAGCTTAGGTAACCACGGGAGTCCTCTGTGGTCTCCAGATTTCAAAAAAGAAAGGATGATAAATCTTAGGCAAAAATTCTAACTAAGGGACCCTAAAAATCACAAATGAAAGCTAGGCAGTATGTCACCAGTTTCATACATTTATAAGGATCTTTTCTTGTTTCATGACATTCTGCACAAACTGGGTTTTTAAAAAAAAAGTACTCTACAGTTTAAGTTTGTGTCTTGATAGAATCTGATAAATTGGCTGCGGAAAATAAATATATAGAGAAAGTACAGTGTTGTGCTATCATGTATAGTGGGCATGTGGCTGTGTGGGGTGCTTGTGTCCTGAGTGAACCAAACAAGCCTGCTTTTCTCCATGCCCTGTTATATTTATGATGTGCTGTGAGGAACTGAAGGTCTCTCTGAGATTCAGTCAGTGGGAAAAAGAGAAATAGTAGTGTATAGATGTTATTTTTAAAATGATGAAAATAGCACATTATGTCCATATAAGTATATAACTATAGTTCTTTTCAGCTAATGAATTATTTTCATGTAATATTATGCATATCATTCTTTTATAAATTCAGTCTTTGCTTTGTAATAAATACATGTTTCAGAATATAAATTCATTAAGTATTTTCTGTAATATCATTATAGCACAAATGCATTCATGTGCCTGTGTGCTATGATTTGTTTACTTATTTTTGAAAGCTATCATTACTAGCCAGATACTACAAAAATATTTAGGACTGGCGGGTTATTTTTGTTTTGTTGTTTGGGCTTTGGTTTTTCTTGCCAGTTTATGATTGAATGGTATTCCTCGTGCCAAAGCAGCGAATGGACCATAATACAATACTGACCCGGCTTAGAGGGGCTTTCCTTTGCTGTCTTTGTCTCAGCCTTTTCCTCAGTTTTAGTGTTTACTGTTAGAGCAAAGGATAAATATTTTTCTTGCACTGTTGCTCTTTTATAACACTTTTAAAGCCATTAAGATTAAAGTTGATATCCATCAAAAAATGAAGTAAAATAGCACTAAACTATTAGCTATTGATATTACTGTTGTCTGCATGTTGGCAGAATTTTCTCACCAGCCAGAGGCTCAAAGTTCATTGTGATTTATCAGTGCTGGGCTCTTGTATGTTCCGCTTTTATTTTGTTTCTGTGGGTTCTGCATCTGTCTGCACTTGGCAGTGTGGTGATAGTGACAAGTGGCATGCTTGTCTGACTTCAAAACTGCTACCATCTATACCACTCACCCATTTAATAGGTAAGGAAAACTAAGAATTCCATCATTTGGCCTTGATTGTAGCTCCAGATTGCAAAAAATTAATGCAGAATTTCAGTCTAAGGCGAGTTGAGGTAGAACTCCGTAGTGTGTGCAGTCCAGAGCCAGAGGCCAGGAGTGGGGCTTAGTGCCTGTGAGTCATAGATGGAGCATTCCCTATAGTTCCTCATGACATCAAATCTCTCGTAAGTGTCTGTGTTTTGCAATGTTTTAAATAATAAAAGCCAGTAACATTTCTAGAATTATAATATTTGAGGAAATTTAGGAGCGTTTCAAGTTTTATTTTGTTTTATACAAAAATGCTGTTGTACACATAATTCTATTTAAGATTTTTGTATTCCATCACAAGTGTAAGAAGATAATTTTGCCAAGAAAATAGTAAGCCTTATTACCTTAAGTAAGCATTCTTTGCAGTTTACTAACTTTTCTTTTAGACAAATATGTCATTGTTTGTATTTTTCTCATTTTACCATAGAGCCACAGGCACTGGGCCATGGGCTAGGCCAGGCCTGTGTGTGACTCTTGGAAACTAGGATTGGTTGACTATTCTGCACACACACGGCATAAAGTGTTTGCCAAAGCTACACTGTTTATGAAGCAGTGTGCTAAGCCTGTGCCAGGGAAGCAAGAACTCTTTTACAATTTTACATGACGAAGGAAAATTTAAATGTTTACGAGATTAAAAAAGAAAAGATTAAATAAAGTTACCCTTAAAGAGAGAACAAATGTCTAGACTGGAGATGTAGCTCAGCCTTTAAGGCAGTGGTTCTCAACCTTCCTAATGCTGTGACCCTTTAATACAGTTATGTGTGGTTGTGACCCCAACCTTAAAATCGTTTTGTTGCTGCTTTGTAACACTTTTCCTATTGTTTTGAATCATAATGTACATATCTGATATTCAGAATTGCTGATAGCGAACCTCAAAGGGGTCACGACCCACAGATTGAGGACTGATGTGTTAAGACAATGTACTACTCCTGCAGAGGGCCTGAATGTGAATTCCAGCTCTACCTGGGAGGACTTACAACCTCCGTCAACTCCAGTCCCAGGAGAACCAGTGGCCTATTCTGACTTGTAGCAGACCACACCTACACATGTAACAATGCCAGCACTCAGGAAGGCAGAGCCTGACAGTCTCTGTAAACTCAAGACCAGCCTGATCGACAAACTGAGTGCAGGACAGCCAAGGCTACAGAGAAACCCTGTCTCAAAAAACAAAACAAAAAGAAAAACAAATCTAAAAAGAAGCTAGAATACATGCCAGATGGTAGTATGCTGTTCATTAAGTACTTGACTGTAAGCACTGCATAACATGGGGCTAGTAGTGTGGGACTCATTGGCAGACTGTGTTTTGCATGAGTGAAACCCATTGTCAGTCCCGAGCCCCTGAGGCGGGTGTGGTAGAGGGAGGGAGAAAAAGAAGAATTTCATTCTAATATAAGCAGAGTATCTATACCACTTTCAGTTTGGGTAAGCAAAGCCATGCAAAGCTCTATGTAATTCCCAGATCTTGCTAGGTTTTTCTTCGTGTGGAATGTTTTCTTCCATTTTCCTGTGCCTCATCAGCTAATCCCTACTAACAGTTCCTTGAAGCATTGGTGCCATTATTCTTGGCTAATAGAGTCTTCAGCATAGTCACTGACCAACATGTCTTAAAACTGAAATAGTTAATTCGGCAAACCTTCATGGCACCTGTGATTTACATTTGTTGTTTTGAATAGTTGTCTGGGACAGATGTGGAATTTTGGCATTTGTATGTCTTTATAATTCCAAAACAGATCATCAAAAAGAAGTAAATTTTCTTATTAAAATATTTGAAAATTTGTGTGTGAAGATGACTATCACCCTCTCTTCTCCTTTGATACCTTCCACATTAGTTCCACGTGTGAAATTTGCCCTTTTCTTTGTTTTCTGAGACTATGGACCAGCGTCTTCAGAGACTTTCCAGTTTCCCCTCCCTGCTTTTCCATCAAGGTTACATGGTCACCTCTTCTAGGCTGCCCTTCCCACTGCACCTGGACAATGATGGGAAATACCAAGAATTGAGCCTCTTACTGATTCTTTTTACCTTCAGGAAGAAAATGAGGTGTGAGGAAGCTGTTCTAGCATTCCCAGATAGAGACCGTTAGAGAGCAGCCAGGTTCCACACACACCACCTGTCACTTAGTGCTCATCTGGCAGCCTGTGGTGAGAGATGACCACTGAAATGCCGTAAAACATTATATCTAGGAAACTCATTCCCCCTTTACTGAGACTGGAAGCCATTCCTGCTGGTGCAGGTGCTTTAGGAAGTGTGCCGAGAACAGCAGGCTGGCTTTCTCTGTAGCTTCTACAACTTCCTGAAAACAAGCTGCAAGGTGACAAGTTTCTTGCCAGTTTGCACCAGCATTCTAATTCACCGCAGTAGAGAGCTGCACTAGAAATGTGCATGTGGTCCAGGCAGAGTTGAATCCATGATGGGTGCAGAGCATGCGCTGTGCTGAGGAGTCAGAAGATACAGAGAGTTACAAGAAACACGGTTCCTCCCGGTTAACAGAGGGCAAGAGAAGCACACAGATAGTTCCTATGGCAATGAGTCCTGTGGCCAGAATGCAGAGCACAGTGGGTTACTTTAAAAGAAAGAAAAAGGAAAGCTGGGCATGGTGGTGCATGCCTTTAATCCCAGCACTCAGGAGGCAGAGGCAGGAGGATCTCTGTGAGTTCAAAGCCAGCTTAGTCTACAAAGGGAGTCTAGGACAGCCAAGGCTATACAGAGAAACTCTGTCTCGAAAACAAAAAACAAACAAAAGGAATGTATTCATTCTTTGTTCCAAAAGTAAAGCATAAAGGTTTATTAGTTAATTGACCTAGTCATACATGGGTAAATTTCTAAATCTCATAGGAAGTACTTTTGGGGTGGATTTTTTTTTTTTTCTTTCAGAGACGTTCTGAGTATATTTTGTAGTTTTGTGCATGGATAGTGAACCCTCAGTCATGGCTGCTTTGTCATTTTGACACAGGATTGGAGACACAGGATTGTCTGTGTATATAGTGTTCTTGGGGAAGCTGTGGCATCCAGCAGATACATTAAAACAAAAACACAAACAAGCTTTGCTTCGCTTTTCTTTAGCGAGCTATTGGTTTTGTTGTGGCACTTGCACATGTATTTTGCTTATTCTCCCACCCCATTCCTCTCTCTGGCCTGCTGACTCCCCTCTGCTGCCCTTCCTTCCCTCCCCTTCTGTTTCTTGGGTGTGGGTGTGGGGTGTGGGTGGAAGCGTGCCATGCCACTGCACACGCAGTGTCAGAAGACAGCTTGTGCAGTCGGTTAAGATCCACCCGGGCTGCCGGGTTTTGCAGCAGGAGCTTCCGTCCCTTCTGTTTTTCAGCCACGTATGTCCTCTTACCCTCCCTCCCAAAGACATTTTTTCCCTGCTGTCATGGTTCCTCTTCTAGTTTTGTGAGCTACACCCACACCCCTAGAAACGTGTATAAACATTAAAACCTAAGATCTGCATGTGAGAGAAAATGTGGCATTTGTTTTTCTGAATTTGAGTTACTTCACTTAACATGCTTTCCAGTTCCACCCATTTCTCTGCAAATGTTATAATTTCATTTTTCTTTATAACTGAATACAATTCTATTGTATGTCTGCACCACATTTTATTTGCTCATTTGCTCCAACAGAATTTTATTTTAGTTATTAATTTATTCTTGTTACATCTCAATGGTTATCCCATCCCTTTATCCTCCCATTCTTCCCTCCCTCCCATTTTCCCCTTATTCCCCTCCCCTATGACTGTTCCTGAGGGGGACATCCTCCCCCTGTGTATGCTCATAGGGTATCAAGTCTCTGGCACTCAGAGGAAGGATAGCAGGTTTCCAACAGAATTTTAAAGGGCTCTGCCGCTAAGAAGTACAGAGCCACCAGTACACAGAGCTCAGCTATAGGCTGTGACTTACACAACTTTTCCTTTTCACCTCTCTCTCAGCCACTCTGCTTCATAGTTGACTATTGAAGATTAATTAATTTTTGTGCCAGATATATTAAAGTTCATACACCATGTTCTTTTTAGAAAACAGATGAGTGACATAGCTCAGCAGGGAAAGGCACTTGCTACCGAGCCTGGTCACATTGAGTTTGATTCCCAGCAGTCTCATAGTAGAAGGAGAGCACCCTCTCCCAGGAGTTGTCTCTGTGTCCTTCCAAACACACAGTAGATACAGAAGGAAGGAAGGAGGCAAGCAGGCTGGCAGGCAATTATAAGCAGCAAAGCAGAGGCTGATTAAACATGTAGTTCAGGAGCCCTGCCCGCCATGTTTGCAGCACTTAGTAGCGTAGTTGGCTGGGTAGGGCATTCTGTCATGTAAGCACAACCCACACTTATACCTTTCATCAGAGAAAGATGCCATTTTTTCTTCTTCAAGGACAAGCGTATTGAGGCCCAGTGAGTAACTGAAGTCCCAGGCTCCAAAAGTTAGGAAAGCATAGTTAACCCTCTGTGTGCGTCTCTTTCTCAGCATGGGGTATGTTCTGTGATCTAGGCACTGACTCCTGACTTCCCCTCCAGAGAACAAACAAAAGCCTCTCTTCAAAATGAGTTTTCTTAGCCTCAGGTGGTGATGCATGCCTGTAATTCCAGCCCCTGGGAAGCCAGCCTGGTCTACATAGTGAGTTCAAGACAGACAGGCGGGGCCAGATAGAGACTCTGTCTCAAAAAACAAAACAAAACCAACCTAGATAGATAGATAGATAGATAGATAGATAGATAGATAGATAGATAGATAGAATTTCTAAAATTTATAGTGATTTTCTTTATGAATGTCAGAATGTGTTTTGAAATGAATGGGCCTAATACCTGCCAAGCATGGGTGAGCAAACTGTCACTAGGCCCAACCTTCAGCATAAAAGGAAACGCACATTCAAAGCAAGATTGTTTGATCAGATTTAGAATTTGTATTATGCTGTCTTTACACTTGTATAATAAACTTATATGAAGAATGTTACTATAATTGTACCAGAATGAGGAAAGAAAAGTCTCAGCCCTCAGCTCTTACATGGTGCCTCCTCTAGCCCTTCTGCTGACGTTGTCTCTAAAGACAAGTCCTGCCGATGGAAGTGTTTGCCTGTGACCCGTGTCAGATACTATGGAAAGGTTGAAAATGTTACATTCCTACATTACAGTATTTGAACCATCTTTAATTTGCGATGCTGAGTTGAAAGGAGCATTGTACGGGAGGTAGGCTACTCACAGTTTAATGTAGAAGTATATACTTTTATATACTGTGATGTAATTAAGCACTAAAGAATATGCTATAAAATACGGTAGCCTAACTTCTGAAAATATGGAGCTAAATAAAGTATAAGTTCAAATCTTTGATTTTGTTGTTCAAACCTTTTTTGGGGAAAAAGTTGAAGTATCCTTATATTTTCAAAGTACTTAATATTCTGATTTTACTTTATTTTATTTTTTTTAGGCAAGGCTCTGACATTTCTTCTGCTACAGCCACCAAGTCCCAAACTTCCTCCTCATAGCACCATCCGGAGAACTGCCATTGACCTGATTGGGCGAGGGTTCACCGTATGGGAACCGTACATGGACGTGTCTGCTGTCTTGATGGGCCTTCTGGAGCTGTGTGCAGATGCTGAGAAACAACTCTCCAAGTACGTGTGCATCCCAGTGGGTTAGCGTGTTCTGGATGGAGGGCTTAGTTGTCCTTTAGAAACTCTGTGTATTTAATCAGCAGTAAATCCACTGGACACGATGGGCATGCAGATAGCCCTGACTCAGGATGCCAAGGCAGGAGGATTGCTGCGAGTTCAAAGCTAAACAGGGCTTTACAGTGGTACTCTGTCTCAAAAACCATACAAAACTCAATAGAAAATTGAGATGTAGCCTTGAGACAGTGAATTATCTATGACATAATTTTCAAATTATGTGTATTATACCTTAAGGCATGACTAATAAATAATTGTATAAGCATGCTGTTTATAAGGAAAATACGTACTTGGTAACTAGATCAGAAGTGTTTCACTAATAGAAGATGGAACTAGACAATTTGGAGAAGTGCTCTTCTACATTCAAATTAATATTTAAATTAACTTTATTGGAGTTTCTTTTACATATAGTCAGTGACAAGTTATATGAAGATTGTAGATGGGATGGGAGGATGGTTCACCAGGAAGGTGTTGCCACCCCCAAGCCTGA
>OU015744.1:23852861-23887220 GCA_907169655.1 Acomys percivali | reverse complement strand
TTCTTCTTCTTCTTCTTCTTCTTCTTCTTCTTCTTCTTCTTCTTCTTCTTCTTCTTCTTCTTCTTCTTCTTCTTCTTTCTCCTCCTCCTCCTTCTCCTCAAGATTTTAAGTTTCAGCCAGGCACCGTGGTGCATACCTGTAATCCCAGAACTCTGGAAGGCAGAGGCAGCCAGATCTCTGTGAGTTCAAGGGACCAGGACTGACAAAGCTACACAGAGAAACCCTGACTTTGAAAAACTAAAAACAAATGAAATGGAAATTGGTCTAGTATTCTCTTTGTTGGGTCTTTATATAGTTTGGGTATCAGGATAACTCTGGCCTCATAAAATGAATTTGGCAATGTTCCCTCTGTTTCCATTTTATGGAATGATTTGAGGAATATTGACATTAACTCTTCTTTGAAAGTCTGGTAGAATTCTTTGTTAAAACCATCTGGCCCTGGGCTTGTTTGCTTGTTTGTGGAATTTTAATTATTGCTTCTATTTCACTAGGGGTTATAGGTCTATCTCAGTTGCTTATCTGATATTGATTTAACTTTTGTAAGTGGTATCTATCAAGAAATTACCCATTTCCTTTAGATTTTCCAATTTGGTAAAATATAGGTTTTAAAATTATATCTTTTTGATCATCTGAATTTCCTTGATGTCTTTTGTTAGGTTCCCCTTTTATTTCTAATTTTGCTAATTTGAGTAGTCTCTCTCTGCTTTTTAGTTAATTTGGATAAGGCTTTGTCAATGCTATTGATTTTCTCAAAGAACCAACTCTTTGTCTCATTGATTCTTTGTGTTGCTTTTGTTTGTTTGTTCCTATTTTTTATTTCGGTCCTCCATTGCATTATTTCTTGTCATCTACTTCTTTGGGATAGCATTTCTTCTTTTTGTTTTAAAGCTTTCAGATGTGCTGTAAAGTTACTACTATGAGAGCTCTCCATTTTCTTCTTCTTTTTTGTGGTCCTTCTTACTGCTATAACCTTGTCTCTTAGAACCACCTTCGTTGTGTCCCGTAGGTATGGGGCTGTTTTGGATTTTTTTGTTCAGTTCTTGAAGATCTTTTTCTGTTTTGACCCGGTTTCCGTTCAGTAGTGAATTGTTGGATTTCCATGAACTTGTAAACTTTCTATTGTTTCTGTTATTGTTGCTATCCATCTTTAATCCAGAGTGATAAGATAGGCTGTAGCGTGTTATTTAAGTGTATCTGTTGAGACTTACTTTGTGACCGAGTGTGTGGTCAGTTTTGGAGGAAGTTTCATGAGGTGCTGAGAAGACTGTGTATTCTTTTGGGCCTGGCAGAACTGTTCTGTAAACCTGCCTTAGGTGTATCTAGTAACATCAGTTATCCCCAGCACTTCTCTGTTTAGTTTTTGTCTGCATGACCTTTCTGTTGTCGATGGTGGAGTACTGAGGTCTCCAAAACTAATGCTTTTTAAAGGTAGTGTGGTGGAATAGGATTCAGGTCTAAGCATTACAAGGATGTTGGTTGTTTTCATTTCAATAGAAGGCAGTTGAGTACTTGGACAGTGGCAGAACACTGTGGGGTGAAGGTAAGAATTGAGGGGTTAGGCCTGATGAGGGTGTGCCAGTGGAAGTAGAGGAGAAAGGAACAACGTTAGAAAAAACATGGAACATGTAAAAGGGATAGAACCTGAGGGACCAACTTTGAAATTAGAGCCTCTTGAGCATTAGTAATGAAAAGATGGAGTTGAAAATTATTATGGAGGGTCTTGGAGTTTAGGAGTCTTCAAACTCACACCAAGGAGTCACAGCTCATACCACCATACCCCCACCCCCACCCCTCACCCCACACCCCCACTGAAGTGACATGGGGCCACGGGAGGTGTTTAGGTTAGGTAATCATGAAATAGAGTTGATAGTTTGGAAAGATTTCTCTGATGGCAGTACGCTGTCTAGTCTAGAGGACAAAGCTTCCTCTTCACTATGCCCTAGAAAACTCAGAGCTTTCACACTCAGCCCTCCCACTTTTATAAGATGAGTAATTACCTCAGATGTTCACTATCCACCAAACCCAAAGGGCAGTGTGAAAATATGTCTTTGAGTAACTTTCTTCTCCATTGCCTATAGCTTTTTTTCAGACTATACCCTTAACCAAAGCTTAACATTTTTCTTACCATAATAAGTCTGGGAATTTCCCCCCAATTTATATGGTCTTTTACTGACGTAAGAAAAGTACAATATGCTCCCTTTCCTTTTTCTTTATAACTGTGTGAGCTGTCTCATTACAAGAACCCATCTATTGTCCACACATGGCTCTGTCTCCTCTTTTCCTTCCTTTGATTTCTTCCTCTCTTCTCTTTTCCCACTAATAATTTCTCCTCCATCCAAAGAAACTGAGGCAGGATAGAAGTGAAATTTTCTGCTATGCCAGAAGCCAGCCCGCCCCAGAAGTCCTGCTTAATGCTAGGGTTAGAGGCAGTCACTGAGACTCTGGGTTCTGGGATCCAAGTTCTAGTCCTCGTGATTGTGGAACAAGCGATCTTACCTGCTGAGGGGGCTCTCCAGCCCGTGGCTTCTTGGTTAGCTGAATTTGATCTTTTGAAGATCTTCATAGACCCTAGTTCTGTGACTTATCTCCTTTCAAATAGTATGCTGGACCCAATTGACCATATTTCATTTAAAGCACTATTGACCCTGAATAAAACAAGTGAAACCCAAGTATCACATCATATTCCTACAAGCTTCTCTCAAGAAAGCAGTCTAGCCATTCACCTAAAGCCATTTGGTCATGTTACCAGTTCATTAATCTAGCTCACCGCAGTGTCACCATACCTGGCTGTGGGGATCAGGAACTGTTGGAAGGTAGGTGAATGGTGATGGAACCCACCCAGAGTCCCATGAATCAGACTCCGTGACGGACTCAAAGGTGCAGATCTAACTTCATTGTCAGGTTGAAGGACCAATCAGACTATCCCATACTGGCCTCAAGCACCAATAGCAATCAATCAGGTTGGTGTGGCTTTGAGGAAGTGTGGGGGCTGTGGGACACAAGGTCACCTTAGGAGACTTCTGTAAAGAAGGGGGAAGCAGTCACCACCCTAGCCTTAGATCCATTTTGAGACTTCACCAGTGAGGAGTCTTAGATGCTGTTTCACTCGCCATTTTCTGTGGGCCTCCAAAAGGGTTCTCTCGACACTCCCCACATCCCGATACTTTCTACAAAGGTCAGTGATTCTGAAAGACAGTAATTTCACATATCTACAGGGACACATTCTAAGACTCCCAGTGGATTCACAAAACCATGGCCATCCCAAACTTTTTGTTTGTTTGTTTTTGTTTTTCAAGACAGAGTTTCTCTGTGTGTACACTTGGCTGTCCTGGACTCGCTTTGTAGTCCAGGCTGGCTTTGAATTCACAGAGATCCACCTGCCTCTGTCTCCCAGAGTATTAGAATTACAGGCATGAGCCACCATGCCCAGCTGCCCCAAACCTTTTATATGCAGTGTTTTTCCTTTACATATGGACCTGTGATACAGCTGACTGTTTAAATTATGCACATAAGATATTAAAAATAACAATAAAATTGAATAATCATAACAACATACTATAATAAAAGTTATGAGAGTATAGGTTCCCCTATCAAATATCAAAATTATACTGTTTCCTGCTTGTTTTTCTTTGAGTGGGCTTGTGGTATTTATATGAAGAGAACTGTGTAAGGTGAACTGTGATACAATGTTATGTATTTCCAGAGGGCCACCTGCACCCAAGCACTGCTAACACCTTCACAGTGTACTAGCAAAGGTGATACTTACTGTATACTCAAGACAAAGACATGATTCACTTACCAGGCAATATGCAGCAAAAGATTTCATCACACTATTACATGTTTCATACCATTTAAAATCTATTAATTATTGCTAGAATTTTCCATTTAATCTTTTTTAGGAAACCCAGAAAACAAATACGAAGAGACAATTCTTTGAACTGATTTTTTCATTTGTAAACTGTCTGCATTGCCTTTTGGGAATGTTGGGGGCATATCCAAGCAGGCATGAAGTAGCGCTCCAGCAAGCCCAGCTTCCATCCCAGACCCTAGGCTCTCTGTCTGCTTCTTTCCCTATTGAGCTTTCCTGACGTGGGATGGGCTTACCAGGAAACAGATGTGCCTGCTCCCCACTGTCTGGTTTTATAAAAGTTGTGATTTTACAAAAATTGATTTAGGTTTTTTTCAGAATTAGTCCATTAACATACACACACATCCCCATACTCCTCATCCCCTATTAATCACAATTTGTTGGGAAAAAAAAATACAAAGTATCTAAAATTTTTAACTAGCATTTGAGATTTTAAGGAAATTGACCTAAAATATGGTTAGGTAATATGAATTTACCAATAATTACTAACCAACTCACTCTGAATCCCCAGCTCTTCAGGTAGTGAATATGTCCTTGCTGAATTTGAAGTGGTGAAGTTTAGCAGGGAGAGACTGGCTAGCTGCTCATCCTACTTAGTACTTTCTCTAGCCCTGCTGGGCCCCAGGAGCACCAGGTCATGCAGTCCACACCATCTGTTTGGTTTTGGTCAGGATATGCGTTTGTTCTCAAAGCTCACTTTTTATTTTATTTTTATTTTTGTAAATATCAAAGAAAGCCTCTGTGTATTCTTCTCATCTGAGTCCCTACTTTGTAGTGATCCCCAGTTTGGAAAAAACACATGCAGAAAGTTATTTATTGTCAAACTTTTAAGCAGTGGTTCTCAACCTTCCTAATGCTATGACCCTTTAACACAGCTCCTCATGTTGTGGTGACCCCAACCATAGAATTATTTCATTGCTACTTCATGACTGTAATGTTGCTACTGTTAAGAATCGTAATATAAATATCTGATATGCTGGGCATCTGCTATACACCCCTATGAAAGGGTTGTTAAATCCCTAAAGGAGTCACCATCCACAGGTTGAGAACTGCTACTATTAAGTAACACAGTAGTTGCCAAGTATTAAAGCAAAATTTTCTGTCATCAGTTGACCTCCTTTCATGTTAAGAGTAACCATGTAATTCATCTTGATTTTCAGCTAAAAATTAAGATAACTGTTCTTAGGTCAATTATTGAGAGACCTAAAAACATTTTGAGAATTTTTTAAAAACATAATCTAGTTTATATATAGAATACATTCTGATGGATCTTCACGTGTTCATTTAAGTTAAAATCATTTAGCTAGATAAAGTATAATTGAATGTAATAAAATACTCTGTATAGTAATTAATATGTGGCTTCTTGACTACATTTTATTCAAAAGTTTTACTGTTTTTCACACTTATATATGTGTGTATGTATGTGTAGGTATAAGTGTTCATGTGTGTATATGCATATGTGTGTGCATGTGTTTTTATGTACATATGAACCACACAAATACACAAAGTGAGCTTGGTAGTAAATAAAACTGGTGCCTTCAAATGTCAGAGATGGGAAAGCATTATCTACACCATCGTATAAGGATCCCACACTCTCACAGTCTAGAAAGATTCAGTTCATTTCGTACGTCACTTTATGAAGATTATTTGCTGTCTCTTCTTTCTGTTAAGAAAAATAAATACCAGCGTGTTTGATTTTTGCTTCAGTGTTAAATGAGTGTTAGTGGTGCGTGTGCTTAGTAGTGGCTTGTTCTGAAAATACCGAGAGTGGGGAGACCAGCAGTGCTGAGGACATTTCAAACTAAAAATATTAGCCAACTAAACTAAACTAAAAATATTAGTCATCCTCAGTTCTTTTTATAACTTTACAAACAGGAACGCATTGTTTCCTTTCACAAAAGAGCCTCAATTATAGTTCTTTTTAACATGACCTTATGAATAAATTATCTTTAACTTAACCCAGGAAAAACTTCAAAAACATCCAGTACAATATTCGTCCCTACCTTTTTTTGAGCTTTGTGATAGGTATTCAACAGTAGCTCTTGATAATTTGTTAACAAGGCATTTTTAACCTTTTGGACAGATGCACATACTGTTTTCAATCTTCATGGTTAATAATTCGATTTTGTATTTGATGCCAGAACACCCTGACTCTTAATCATGGCTCATTGTTGCAAGTCTATTATAGTCTAACTGTTTGAGTGCTCCCATTGACCTTGAGCTGACATTATAAGCTGTGTCTAATCTTTTCAGTCTATATTCTAATGCTGCTTTTCTTCTTCCTTGTTTCTGATCCCTGTTTAGCATCACAATGGGGCTACCCCTGAGCCCTGCAGCTGACTCTGCCCGCTCTGCAAGGCATGCCCTTTCTCTCATCGCCACTGCCCGGCCACCCGCCTTCATCACCACCATAGCTAAGGAGGTGAGCAGCCATCTTCATGTGTTCCGTCCACCCTCTCAGAGGAATTCCTCCATACTGTACCTCAGGGGTCAGACCCACAAAGAAGCCTGGTAGTTTTTAATCAAAACAAGTTAATATTTTAGTGCTGAAATGAATGTACCATGTCTGCACGCCCTCTGCATTCCACAGCTGTGTGTTCAGGACCTGTGCTTTCGAGGTCCTCTCTGTTCTCAGAATGAACACCCTTGTAATAATGACAGTACCTTTCTAGAGGAAATACACTAGGTCTATGTGAACTAAAAGGTATTCACATTTCTCAAGTGTAAGCAAATACTCACAATCAAAACTGAACTATTTAGCAGTGCCTCTCCAACTGTATACAAAAAAAAAGTAAGCCATAAAATTGCTGATTGTTTTTCCTATTCTGTGTCACAGATAAAGACTTGAACGTCCATTGATTCCCGCATTGCTAGGAATTAATTGCTCACATCCAGCTAACAAACTAGTAAAGAACAATGAACCAAGTCCATGTTCTTTCCTATACATCTTAGTAGTGAGGGAAAGAAGAAAGGATAAGTTCCTACATATTTTTAAAGCATTGTTCCATTTTGCCATTCGTACTGCACAGCTCAGTGTCCATAGGCTCTGGGCTCCATCTGAACTGCTTTTCCTGTGGCTATGGTGAACTTTTACAAAAGCAAACACCTCTGAGTCTGCTCTGAAACCTATTGGGTCTGTGCCTGCCCCAGAGCCATCCTTCCAGGCAAGCTGTGAAAGTGGCTAGAAGGGAGGGGCGATGGTCCCTTTGCATGGCTGATTAGGAAGCAGTGGAGTTACGAGCTGAGCTCATACCTGAAGTAAAGCTGTGGACCACAGGTGCGAGGACAGCAAGCTTCCAGTGCGTTTACATTACACACACATTTAATGTCTACTTGTAATGAATGTGTGTGCTGTTTGAACGAATAGTTTTATTTATTTTGGACATTTACATTTCTAACCAGTTTTCTCCATGTATGGAATGTACACAGATGGTGATATTGATTACCTTGAGGAAGCTTTACATTAGTCTGACAGGTCTTTATATTAATTATATTTCTAAGCGTTATTTTGTATTACTTACGAAATATTTTTGAATGAAATGTTAGGATATTCATAATGAAACATTGGGTTGGAAAGATCATGGAAAATATTCTAATTAATCATTTCTTTCTTTCCAAACAACTTGGCCACTGCAGCTTTTAGCCTAACTGCACTATGGTGTTTCTCATTGTCATCCGTGTTTGCTGCCCTGTCCCTGGGCCCACTGTTCCTTAACTCACCCTGGACATGTCCAAGGCTGTAAATGATGATGACGTACCATACTTACTTAGTTTTTATTATATGTAAAGTTCTTTTTTGTGATTAGAAAACAATTCCTGGCCTGCCTTGAGTGATTTCTTTTAACAGTTCTGGTTTATTGTACATTTCATTTTTTTGTACTAAGTGAAAAGCAAACCAATGACTACAAATGTAAATGTGTGTGGAGCAGCAATAGCATCTACAGTGTGGTGATTCTTTTGTAGGTACACAGACACACGGCCCTGGCAGCAAATACCCAGTCACAGCAGAGCATACACACAACAACCCTGGCAAGGGCTAAAGGGGAGATCTTGAGAGTCATTGAAATTCTCATTGAAAAGATGCCTACCGATGTGGTGGATCTTCTTGTGGAGGTGAGACCGTCCTGCGCCCAGGATTCCTGCCCATGCAGTAAATACTTGAGCTTAAAAATAAGGGACGAAGAAGAATAGCGGGAGGAAGAGAGAAGGGATGTGTAACTAAGTAAATAAGATTAGTTAACTTCTGTGCCTTAATTCTGTTTCCTTAAAACTAAAACTGATTGCTATAGCCATTGACCATTCACATGGAATTTATAGACTCAAATGGTATATACTCACTTATATCTGCATACTAGCCCAAGGGGCATGTCCCACGAAAGCCTTCACATACCAGGAAACTAGGACAGAGGGGAGGACACCCTATTGGGACTCTAGATGAGAGAACCATGGGAGAATAGCAATGTAGAAGGATCCAGTGGGTCCTAGAAACCTACAAGTAGAACGTTATGAAAGGCAGATTTGGGCCAAGGGGTCCCGCTCAAACTAAGGCACCAGCCAAGGACAATACAGGCGATAAACTTTAAACCCCTACGCAGATCTAGCCCATGGTCAAAACAGTCTCCACACTTGAGTGGAGAGTAGGATATGACTTTCTTACGTACTCTGGTGCCTCACATTTGACCATGTCCCCTGGAGGGGGAGACCTGGTGGCACTCAGAGGAAGGACAGCAGGTCACCGAGAAGAGACTTGATACCCTATGAGCATATACAGGGGGAGGTAATCCCTCTCAGGAACAGTCATAGGGGAGGGGAATAAGGGGAAAATGGGAGGGAGGGAAGAATGGGAGGATACAAGGAATGAGATAACCATTGAGATGTAACAAGAATAAATTAATAAAAAATAAATAAAATAAAATAAAATAAAATATTTTAAAGGCTTTGTTGTTGCCAACATTCATTGTAAATAAAATCGCTTATCCCATGTGCTTGAGTATCAGCCCATTTTGCACATGAGCTAAGTTAGTTTTAAAGGAAATGAGTCTATTACTATAGACAAGACCTGTAGTGTCCATAGGCTTAAAACAATTTTTATTCTTTGTAAAGTAAATACTAAATCAAACTAGAAGGACTTACATAGACAAAATGAGGCTTAATGGAATCATTTTAATTTTAGAATGTCAAGCATTTGAAACTACCTTTCGATTTCTGTCTCTCTTGTCAAAGGTCATGGACATCATCATGTATTGCCTTGAAGGGTCCTTAGTTAAAAAGAAGGGTCTTCAGGAATGTTTTCCAGCTATCTGCAGGTAAATAAGTCTTCACCAGTATGCAGAATAATTGATTTTTCGTAACAAATAATTTAAAAATTTAGTGAGGCTAATTGAGAAAACCAGGTATTAATCATTATTTGCTTACTTTCTAGAATAATTCTGACAGCTTGTGATAAGAACACAAAAATAATAGAACTACTTATTTAATCCGTTCACAAGGACATTTTGCTCATGTCTTAAAAGTACATTGAATATGTCTGTTCTCACATTCTACTCAAGTTGTTATTTGTGTTAAATAACACTTTGACTCAGGAAAAAATATACTTTCCAGCAACAGAAATCACTATGTCCTTTTCACTCACTAGTTAATTTTATTTTGAGAATAATGTGAATATTTATATTATGTCTTCTTAGTATAAATATTTCCCTGTGCGGTAACAGAAAAAGAAACCAAGAAAGCTAAAGCTTTGCCAATGGTACTAAGTATATTAAATATAAATTAGGAATGCTGTTTTATATAACATATACATTTATATAACATATGGAATGAAGATTGCTTTTACATCAAAATACAGGACATTGGGGCCTTTGTTGTTACTGATTTTTGGTCTTTCGTTTTTGCGTTTTTGGGTAAATGTACTTGTCTCATGAGCCTGACAATCTGAGTTTGATCTCTGGGACTCACATGGTGGCGTAAGAGAACTAACCCGGCCACTGTTCTCCCGCTTACATCATCATCATGATGCACAGAATAACTTTTAATTGGCTCTAAAGTTGTTCAAGTTATTTTTATATAAATCTGTGTCTGTTTCTAAGTTTCTCTCTTAACCTGGCCATCACACAAATAATTGGGGCTCTATTATGTTATTTTAACAAGCTTCATAGCATAAGAACTGAGCAGTTGTTACTCTATTCTTAACCTTCTAAGGTTAAATTGCCTTCCTCCCGGCGTTCATCTCAGAGATACTTGAATTTTATAGCTTTCCTTGCTGAGCTCTCTCTCCTGGTCTCTCCTGGACATCTGCCTGTGGGTCAGTCTCCTGACTAAACCCCCTACTTCCTCCTCTAACTGCTCCTCCTCTGGCTGGCAGGAAGTCTAGCCCTATTCCTTCCCCTGCTCAGCGACTGGCTGTAAGCTGCTTTATTGGCATATCAGGGGACAATTGGCGAGCAGAATTTATGCAGTATTGAGACAGGAGAGTCTCAGAACAAGGTTTGCAACCAGATATGGGCAGAAATCAGCATTTGAATTATATAATAACCTTATGCCTATATAAAATATTTATAGTTTGGGGCACTTTATTTTCTTGTTTTTCTGTAATCTATAGAAATAGTTCTCGAATCTGTCACATGTACTCAGTTACTCAAAGTTAGATATAATCTGAACATTTCTGCAGCTGGTTTGTTGTATGGCTGTGCTCTGCTTATCTTCCATATAGTCTTCTATAAGCAGTGGAACTTACATACTATTCCTCTCATTTAGCAGTTTGATTTTTTAGTTTAACACCTAGATGTTAAAATGTGAGCGCAGATAAAGTCATGCTGTAACACACATGTAGAGATGCTGTAGCACATGTGTACAGATGCATTTTCTTCTTGTTACATAAACAAGGAAAATTAGAATACAGTCATTATGACCCCACAAAGTTGTCATTTCCCAGCTGATTTCTTTCTAAAGAAACAACCACATGAAAATGGGTGTCACTCCTGGGGTCCTGCTCAAACTATGGCACCAGCCAAGGAAAATATAGGCAGTAAACTTCGGACCCCTACCCAGACCTAGCCGATGGACAGGACATTCTCCACCGTTGAGTGGAGAGTGAGGTCTGACTTTCATACGAACTCTGGTGCCCCATATTGGACCATGTCCCCTGGATGGGGAGGCCTGGTGGCACTCAGAGGAAGGCTAGCAGGTCACCAAGAAGAGACTCGATACACTATAAGCATATACAGGGGGAGGAGGTCCCCCTCAGTCACAGACATAGGGGAGGGGAGTAGGGGCGAAGCGGGAGGGAGGGAGGAATGGGAAGATACAAGGATGGGCTAACAATTGAGATGTAATATGAATGAATTAATAAAATATTAAAATAAAAGAAAAAAAAGGAAATGAACGACACTGGTCTGTTGCTAAGTGGAGATGACAAGAAAGCAGTTGTACTGGCTTCTTTTGCTAAGTGCTGAGGGTGTTCCTAAAGCTCTAGGCACTGCCACGTAAATTAGCTTCTGGGAGCTCGTGTGCATTCACTAAAGGACTGTTTTCCACCTTTGCCCAGAGCCTTGTCCACAAGCAGCTCCTTAGGTTGCCGTGCTCTGCTGACACCCATGACTGTTGACTAGGTTATCCTGGAAAAGGGAGGCTTGAGCTGGACGCCTAGTAGATTTGTCTTTACTGAACACCTACATGTTTCCACCTCGGAATCAGCAAAATGCCGCTGTACTTTGTTTATTGATTCAGTAGCATTTTATTGAACAGACTCGCTGTTCTCTGTAGAAGGAAGGGTAGATTAGGTGATGCTGTGCTCCAGGATCACAGTGGCTAACGCGGAGAGATTACATGGGTCCTGTGCTCTGCAGTGTTCCTGCTAGACTACCTACCAGGGACTGAGCACGGCAGTAACTATAGTCCCTATTCAGGATGTGGGATCTGAGAAACATTGTAAGGAGAATGTGGAGAATAATAGTTATCTGTTAAAAATGCCTTCACACAAATGGCTGCCATGTAGGGAAAGAGATTGGTCCTCTGAGAGCACCTGAGTGTTGGCTCTTACAAGAGCAGTGCAGTGTCATAGGAACACCGATGTGCAGAGAGCTGAGCAGGTGGGCTTTGGGAAGTAAAAGATGTGTGTCATCATAAGAGACAGCAAGAACCAGGCCGCTGTGTGCTCGGAGTCACAGAAGTGCACAGCGAGTTCGGCCATGCTGTGTAGTCGGTGGCTAGAATGGAGGCTTCACATGGAGCTACAGAGCCAAACCAGGGCTTGGGGCTCCCCACAATAGAGTGTGACCTTGATTGAATGAGCAGTGGAGAGTTAGAAAAGTTTAAGCAAAGCGGTAAAGCGATAATCATAGATAAGCTGCAACAGTTCATTATAAAGTAGGTACTTATAGTTTTTAGTAAAATAAAAGACTATTTTACACAGAAGAGTTAGAAGTTCGTGTTTTCAGAAATGATTTAGCTTTTCTTAAACTATGTTATTATGTAGACAGACTGATTGATTTTCCTTTTCAAGTAAAAAGCTGAATCAGCTCATTTCACCTTAAATGGGCACTTAAACTCATGTAAGCGACTGCGCTGTCTGCTGCAGAGCACTGCAGGAGCTCTCTTTCAGGTGACTCCTCCCGACTGTGGTTTGCTCTTAGCCTCTTCAGTGACAACAGCAATGACCATAGGACAGCTTCTTCCATAGCTTCCAGGAAAATCTGAAATTAGTAACTATTTTATGCTAGGATTTGATTCTCAACCCCTTACTAGTAGGAATCTTTTTCATTGCTTTACTCCTATTCCTCACAGCTAAAGGAGGGTGTCTTGTAGTATTAAAAGTCTCCATGTTAAAATAACAAGGGGAAGCTCAGTTGTGCAGCAGCAGGCATGCGTGACTTGATATTATCAAGTAAATGCATGGTTATGTGACTCTACATCTTTTATCTATATCCCACTGTACAACAAGAACAGTTGATGTTAAGGTTATTTAAAATAATATAAAGAATGAAAAATTAATCTGTGTATAGTGGCCCACACCTATAATCCCAGCCCTTGAGAAGTAAAGGCTTAAGAATGAGGGATTCAAGCCCATCCTTGCCTAGTTAATGAGTTCTAAGCCAGCTTGGGCTACATTAGACCATCTCTCAAAAAAATCAAAATAATAAAAAAAAGAACTAAATTTTATTTTATTTGAATTAGCAGATCTTGTGGAAAAGCTAAAGTAATTTGTAATTAATGTAAGATTATACTTGTAGCCAGGTGTGGTGGCACATCCTTTAATTCTAGCAAGGAAGAGTTAGGAGAATCTCTGAGTTCAAGGCCAGCCTGATCTACAGAGGAAGTTCCAGGATGGCCAGAGCTACACAAAGAAACTCTGTCTAAAAAAAAAAAAATGTAAATAAATAAAAAAGATTATGCTTGTAAAGCATAAGTCTTTAAAAATATATAAATTTAGACTATTTGAGGATTCATTTATCCCATTTGTTAGAATAACATTAGTCACCACTTATTGCCATAACTACTAACCCTGTTAGTTAGCACTACCACAGTGAGTAGTACAGATGGTGATGGTGGTGGTGATGACTGGTAACAAGTTAACATGTTATTTGCCATGGATAGGGCTCACTGAGTATTTTACTAATAGGAACTCATTCCTATTTTCTACAGCTATAGTAGGTATTGTTCCCATTTTGCAGATGAAGACACTGATGAATTGATAATTAAATAACTTGCCAAGGTTACACTATTAGTAAATACAGAACCAGACAATGAGGTTCCCATTTCTCAACCATTACATAACATTGAGACATGCCTAGTAGTTTCTTGTCAAGTATTATGCCCTGTGCACAGCCTCACAGGAATTTCTAATCCTTTCTTCACCACTCTAGCCACAGTATGCTATGGTGTAATACCACCACCACCACCACCACCACCACCTGGAAGGAACAAGCCACTCAGCAAGAATTATTTATTAACTACTTAAATATGTAAGATCCTGACTGGGAAATAATGACTCCAAAGCAGAATTTTCCAGCATCACCATCATGGACTAGAATATCTGCTATTTGGCTAGAATTAAACACTTCTACAAAATGCCTAGTCATGTGTACTTCCATGATTGAGGCCTACACCTCAGACCCTGTTTATGGTACTTTCTCTATAGCCATTTTCCATACCTATAAATCTTGCAAAAAAAAAAATTCACACAGCTTGAAGGACTACAATTCTTAGGTGCAGGAATGAAAACAGTCTATGATGTCCCAGACAGTGTTGTCCTTCATTGCAGCTGTCGCATCTCTGTGACTTGTACCCTGAGGACCTGAAGACCTGAGGTTTTTAGGGTTGAGATATCTACAGTGCATGGCTTTCAGAAAAGCTCCATGGCATCTACCCAGCCAAGAGGCATAGACAGTTGCTTGTCACTTGTACCTTCTTGTGGTGTGAGTGGACCATCCTTGCTCCACTACAGAAATTTTGTCACTTTTTTCTTCAGCCCCAGTACCTATGTTGGGAGTGAAATCTTTCTTCATGGATTACAGAGAACACATCATGAGTGTCTCAATCCTAGTCAGTCTGCATGACAAACAAAGGGACACAGTATTCTTCTGAATAAATTTAAGGAAGTTTTCCTTACATTATTAATAAAGCTTGCATATGCTTATCCTGCAGAGTATAAACATATGGATCAATCTTTTAAAAATGCACACAAATTAGAACAAAAGTGCAGTGCCATTTATTTTCCCTCTTATTGAGAAAAAAAAAACAACAAGAAATTTGATACCATTTGAGGGTGACATTTGGTGAGCATTTTAGGAACTTGGCACTGCCTATCTAAATTATAAGTGCACACAATATTTAATCCTACTTTATTTAATCTTTCCAGCAAAAATATTCACCTAACTATACCAAGATTCATGACATGACATAGCATAGGCACACTCACCAAATGCAGTGCAGCTGTGAGGAAGGCCACTTGTGAACTATGAGCACTGGTAGATGAGTGTACCCCTGCATCACAGAGGGAGACACTGCTCTGCAGAGTATGTATATGATGCTATTGTATTAAAGGTGGAAAACACTCCTGGAAGCATCTCTAAATAATTATGAGATTATTCTTAAGGTGGTGGGTATGGGAAGAAAAATCTATTTTATTTTTAATTTTTAATTTTAATTGTCTGTGTTTATAGAGCATAATTTATGTTTATAATTAATAATAATGAAAATAAAGTAGTTGATATTTCCATCTCTTTAAACATTATTTATTGTTGCTGTTGCTGTTTTGTTTTGTTTTTTGTTTTGTTTTAGAGACACAGTTTCTTTGTGTAGCCTTGGATATCCTGAATCTTACTCGTAGACCAGAATGGCCTCAAACTCAGATATCCATCTGCCTCTGCCTCTGCCTCTGCCTCTGCCTCTGCCTCTGCCTCTGCCTCTGCCTCTGCCTCTGCCTCTGCCTCTGCCTCTGCCTCTGCCTCTGCCTCTGCCTCTGCCCCTGCCCCTGCCCCTGCCTCTGCCTCTGCCTCTGCCTCTGCCTCTGCCTCCCAAGTGCTGGGATTAAAGACATGCACCACCATGCCTTTTAAAACTATTTTTAAACTTTTGATTAATGCATAATAATTATAAATATCTGTTCGGTGAAATGTGACATTTACATTTTGTTCTTATCAAATCAGGTAGGGTTTCTATTTGTCATTACTTCATGTTTGAAGCCTTTGAGCCACTGTCTTCTTGTTATTCATAAAGTATGCAATGTTTAACTGTGCATTCTAGTCACCCTGCTGTGTCACTATATTGTTCAACACTAGAACCGTTCCTAGATTCCTGTAGTTTGGTAGCTATTGCCCAAGTTCCCCCATTCCTCCTTGCCCCCCATACTCCCCAACTTCTCGTCATCACCATTCTGCATTCAGATGGTCATTGTTGGCATTCTCACATGTATTTTTCTCTACATTTGACTCGTTTCACATAATATAAGGTCTTCAGTTCCATCCACTTCACTGCATATGGTAAGACACCATTCTTTTTTATGGGTGAAGATATTCCAGTACATGAATACAGCACTTCTTCATGTTCTCACCCAGCGTAGGGCACCTAGACTAATTTTTTCATCTTAGCATGTGTATAGTTGACCCGTGTTGGCCCTGTTCATGCTGCTTCAGTCCCTATGACCTCATGTTTCTTGATAAATTCATTGAAGAGGGTCTTAATGTCCTTCATCCTTCTGGCTCTTAAAAATCTTTTCACTTCCTCTTCTTCTGGACCTCCTAAGCTCTGAGGGGACGGATTTGATGGAGACTATTTAGACTCTGTCTGTTTCTCTCTGTCTCTGTCTCTGTCTGTCTGTCTGTCTGTCTGTCTGTCTGTCTGTCTGTCTCTCTCTCTCTCTCTCTGTCTCTCTCTCTGTCTCTCTCTCTCTCTCTCTCTCTCTCTCTCTCTCTCTCTCTCTCTCTCTCCATATTGTTTGTCTGCAGGTCTTTGTATCTGTTCCTATGTGCTGCCCCAGAAAATCTCTCCAGCAATAATTTGCTAAGACAGTGATCTATAAGTATAATAGAGTCATTTTATTGATCTTTTTTTTTTTTTTTAAAGACCTGTAGTGTTTGGTTCTACCCTAGTTCTCTGAGCTATCTAGTCTCTGGTTCTTGGTTACCAATCAGTGTTGGGTATGGGTTCCTTTTTGTGGAAGAACATTGGCTGGCTGCTCCTACAGGTTCTGTGGCACAATTGCCCTAGTATATTTCTCAGATAAGAAAGCTTGTAGGTCAAATGTTTTTTGGCTGGGTTTTATTTTTAATTAAAAGTTTTTTATATAATATATTTTGTGTTTTTCCTGTCTCCCAAATCCTCCCAGATCATGTCACCTCCCTAACTACCCTACTTTATGTTAGTTATTTTTATAAAACTGTGTTTCTCAGTTTCTCTCTTAACCCAGCCATCACAGGAACAACTAATACTCTTTTATATTAATTTATCAAGTGTCACAGCACAAGAACTGAGCAGTTATTACTCCATTCTTAACCCTCTAAGGTAATTTGGTTTCCTCTCAGCATACAATCTATAGATATTTGTACTTGGAAGCTTTCCCTGTTCCAATTCCTCTCTCCTGATGGCATCTGGACCTCTCCTGTGGCTGAATCCCCTACTTCCTCTTCCAACACCTCCTCCCCTGCCTGGCAGGAAGTCCTGCTCTATTCTCTTTCCTCCTTAGTGATTAGTGTAAACTGCCTTAATGGCATATCAGGGGGCAATTGGGGAATAGTGTTCACAGAACATTGGGGCGGGAGATTCTCAGAACAAGGTTTGCAACCAGATATGGGGATACAGAAATCAGTATTTGAATTACACAATAACCTTATGCCTATAATTTTCTATGTACTCTCTCACTCTCTAGCTTGCTCACTCTCTCAAAAAAAAAAAAAAATTAAAACAAGTAAGCAAAGGACCAATAAAACAAAACAAGACTAAAAGTCCACAAAAATATCACCAGGTTCATTGTATGATGGTCATCTACTGCTGAGCATGGGGCCTGCCTGGGAGTGTGGTTGATATAGCCAGTGACATTCCATTCAAGAAAATTGAGTTTTTTTCTTTGCCAGCAAGTATCAATTGCAATATGTTTCTTGGTTAGAGATAGGACCTTGTGTCCACATCCCTCTCTTAGCACTAGGACCCCATCTGGCCTGAGTCTGTGCAGGCCCTGTGAGTGCTGCCACAGCCTCTGTGAGTCCATATGTTTATCAGTCCTGTGGAATCTGGAAGCTACTGCTTCTTCATCACCTCTGACCCTTAAAATACTCCTCTTGCTCTTCCCCATAGATCTCTGAGCCTTTGGGGAGGGTGGGTGTTGATAAAGACATCCCATTTAAGGATGAGTGTTCAAAAGTGCACACTGTCCAGTTGTGGGTCTCTGATTCCCCCCATTAACTTCAATAAAAGCTTATGTGGTGGTTCATTGGTCTATGGGTATAGTAATTCATCATTAGGAATAATCTTCTGGCCATGTTCCTTTTATTTTGAGGCAGTCTCACTATGTAACCCTGAGTGACCTAGAACTTACTATAAAAGAAGAGATTGGTTTCAAACTTAATGAAATCCTTTACCTCCTAAGTGCTAGGATTACAGGTGTGTACCACCATATCCAGTGAGGACCATTTTCAATAAAGTATATAATTCAAAGACAATCATCAATGAAATATGCCACAGCTATTTGGAAGTGAGTTGTGGAGCAAAGTGAGCTCTTGGGCTAGGGTTCACATTATGTTTTGTATCACAGACTACCCCTTTGGTATGAGTACCCCCCACTGTGATTTGCTCTTGAACAGTTGAATTCACAAATACAACTTTGGAGAACTGAATTGTACCACTTCTCCACAATAGCCTGTTTTAGTATTTTATACTGAGTTTTAATTATGTTTTGTGTGACAATCCTGCATTCATTGAAATTAGTGTGTGGTAATATTAGTATTTTATGCATTTTTAGAATCATTTTTATCCCCAGGCAAATGAAAACACATTACATTTCATTGCACATATCATTATTTAGACTACTTATATTCATCTTTTAAATTTTCAGCCTATGCAATTTTTCTAGCCTAATATGATAGTTAAGCTGTAATTGTCAGTTTTGTGCTAAGGTAACCAGGCTCCTGGGCTTTATCATCAGAAAACATATTGTAAATATGCCATCATTTATCCTCATCAAAAATATTATTTTAAAATGATCTCCAAGCAGTGTGTGTAATTCTTGATTTCTGCTTGACTCTGGGACAAATTTTATTTCCATGGTGTTTACCTCAATTGTCATTTTAGACCATATGGGGAATTAATTCATCTTTAAAACTAACATTAAGCATAGTTCACCTACTGCTCAGCGAAGGATAAGCATTGTTTGGTGCTTAGCTGCATTAAGCTTCTTAAGGTTGCATCTTGCTTACTTGACCTTTAGTTGTTTTTAAGCCCCAGTGAAAAGCAGTCTTTGATGAAGGAAAGAAAACAAGCAGATTTTGATTTATAAAAAAGCAAAAATCACTGTTGACTATTTCAGGAGGCTATGGATAAAACTTAAAAATAGCTTGTTAGGTTAATGAGTAGCAGGTAAGAGCTACAGTTTTAAACAAGGTGGCTTAAGAAGACATTCTTCGTTAAGATAACCTCAGAATGGGGCCTTAGAGTAATGAGTGCGTGAGCAACGGGCTGTTGGGTCACTGAGATGCTTCAGGTTCCAGGAGCAGCAAGACTTAACCGTGGGAGCACTGAGAGAATATCCAAGGGTGTGGAAGGGGATGGCCCCTCCTAGAGCAGAATAAGCAAAGGTGAGGTCCCCGTGCATCAGGGCTTTGAAGAATAGCTGTGGACAAAAAAATGATGTGACATAATTCATGGTTGACAGGTCGTGAGCTGTGTTTGGGCAATAACCAGGGTCTGGAGCCAGTATCTTTAAACATTTTGCATAATGACCACCTTGACCCCAGTGACAAATACCTTTTCCATAATACCCAAATCCCTTTGCTTGCTACTGCTGACTCTGATTGGGCAGTTTCCTTTGAGCCCACCTGGTAGATGAGAAGTTCTAGAATAACTTGGTGTGGTAGTCCTGTCTATCACCTGAGAACACAGTCTCAATGAGTAATCATCTAGAACAGGTTGCTGTGTGGCCATGTCTGTGGGGGATTGTCTTGATTATAGTAACTGATATGGGAAGGCCAAGTCTACTGTGGATGACACCATTCCCTAGAGTTGGTTTCTAGTGCTGTAAGAGTGGGGAAAGTGAGCTGACTGACAGCCATGCCTTTGCTCATTTCTCCGTGTCTGAATTGTGGATGTGATGTAACTAGCTGCCTTAAGTCCCTGCCACCTTGACTTCCCTGCTGTGATGAACTGTAACCTAGACTTGTGGGCCACAGTGAATCCTTTCTCCTCCGAGTAGCTCCTTGCTGGGGCGTTTTATCACAGCAACACAACTGAAACTGGGGCCCTTGGATTAGCAACAGAAAGGCTCTTGCCAGTTTAGTAATTGCCACCTCAGTGTCTTGTTACTGTCACAGTGACCTGAATACTAAGATACCAAAGTTCTAAAGAAATTGGAGACTATTCTGGGGGTTGGGCAAAGATGAGAACAATATTAAATACTCTAGTGGGCTCCTGCCATCAGAGATGGGACCAAATGATGCCTGTCTGACCATCCTTAGAACTGGCAGTGCTCCCATGCAGAACTGTTTGCAGAAGTAAGTAGTCTAGAGGTATGTGGTTCCCCAGAGGCCTCAGCAGTGGTTGGTTTCCTGCGGCAGCACCAAAGTGGGTTCCATTGCACAGAATGACATGTATGAGTTTTTTTATTATTATTATTATTATTATTATTATTATTATTATTATTATTATTATTATTACTATTATTATTATTATTATTACTAATACTAATACTACTACAACTAGGAAGGGAGTTTTAATACAAAATCCTTGAGCTAAAACCAGGCCATGAGACTGTCACTGCCCAAATATCTTTAAAGTGTTTTTTAGAAGTGCTAGTCAAGTAGTAAATTATAAAGAATGAAAAATGCTAGAACTATAATATATGGTCCTTTCAGGCAAACCAAAGATTTGATACCAAGAATAGATTTAATCTTTTTTTGTCCCATAAATAATGGTGTTTCAGGATGATATAGAAGGATGGGGTTGATATCCAAAGCATAAAGAGTAGGTAATGTAACAAAAACCTTTAAGATTTTGTCACCACAACTGTGTTTTGTCTTGAGAAATGTTATTTTGAAGGTGATAATATTGTTTTGCAGTAGAATTGGCAGTATAGCTATTAAATTTTTGGAAATAATAGATAAAATGCCACTGTAAATTTTATTTTTCTGTAGTCATTAACTACAAAGAATAAATGTTTGTAAAAAGTTGTGTGAGGTACTAAGTTTCATGTTACTGTAATAGGATGTAAATTACATATGGTGTATATGTGCAGAGATGGATGTTGATAACAACACAGATATAGCTATGAGGACACCCAATACTCAAACTGGTAGAATTACTAATAACAAAACAGCCACTGTTTAAAAACTCTTCTGAAACATATTAATTTTCAAATGTAAAAACATTAGCACCACCTGCCTAGGGGTGTCATCACCATCTGCAGTGGGTTAGGTCCTCTGATATCAATCATTAATCAAGAAAAAAATCCCAGGGGCAATCCAATGGAGGCAGTTCCTCAATTGGGATTCTCTTTTCCCAGATGACTCTAGTTTGTATGTATAAAGCCAATAAAAACTAACTAGCACAAGAAAGTTTATTACATTTTACTCTGTGTTAAAAGGGCCCTCATTTTCTTATTTATTAGCCTGTTTCCTTTTACAACTCGGGACCACCTGCAAAAGTATTGTGCCATCCGCAATGGCCTGGGCCCTCCCGCATCAATCACTAATCAAGAATATGCTTCACAGGCTTGCTTACAGCCCACTCTTTTTTTTTTTTTCATAAAGATTATATTATACTAAGCTATTGCACAATGAGCTCCAAACAAAATTATTGTTAATATGGGACTTCTTATAATTGTGCATCAAATGTCAGTAAATCAATCCTCCAATTTGCAGTCAGTTACATGTAGCCACTGTCTGAATTAAAATGAAAATTATCAAACATCCAGATATAACCAGACCTGCTAATTTTTATGCTCAATCTTCTTTATGACTTTAAACATCCAAACAGACTTTAACTAGTCATTTCTACACACTTTATCAGCTTTGGTAAACCCCTGGATATTCCATGAACTCACAGCATGATTATGCAAGCTCTGCAATTTTTTTCAGAAGTGGGTTTTTTATTTATTTATTTATTCATTCATTCATTCACTTTACATCCCAATCGTAGTCCCCTCCCAGTCCCACCCTCCTTCTGTTTTCTCCCTATTTGCCCCCTACTCCTCAGGAAAGGGGTGGCCCCCCAACCCACCCCAGCACATTGAATTGCATTAGAACTGAGCTCATCCTCTTCCGGTGTGGCCTAGTGAGGCAGCCCCACCAGGGGGAAGTGATCAGAAAGCAGGCAACAGAGTCCCTGTCAGAGACAGCCCCCTGTCCCCTCACTAGGGGACCCACATGAAGACCAGGCTGTCCACCTGCTATATCTGTGGAGGAGGGGCTAGGTCCAGTCCATGCGTGGCCCTTAGTTGGTGCGTCAGTCCCCACAAGCCCCTCTGGGCGTTGGTTTGTTGGCTCTGTCGCTCATCTTGTGGAGCTCCCATCCCCTGCAGGTTCTTCTCTCCTCTCACTTTTCCACAAGACTCCCTATGCTTTACTCAATCTGCAATACCCAATATGGATATGAGTCTCAGCATCTGCTTTGCTCTGCAGCTGGATGGAACCTCTCAGAGGACAGCTATGTTAGGTTCCTGTCTGCAAGCAAAGCAGAGTGTTGTTAGTAGTGTCAGGGTAGGCTCCCTCCAATGGGTTAGGTCTCAGATTGGTCCAGGCACTAGTTGGACATTCCCTCCATCTCTGCTCTATCTCTTATGGAGCCATTTTCTCAGCTGAAATCCTTCTTCCAAACTGATTCTAGTTGATATAAAACTAACCAACACAGAAACCTTATGGGAACAAAGGAAGACACAGCAAATAGTGTGATCGGAAAAGATGTTTTCAAATAGAATATTTAGTGTAGCCGTCTTACCCTGGATAGCTCACTGAGACCTTAGCTACTGAGATCACATGACATGGGAAGTATATTTAAAAGTGTGTTTGCAAACATAAAAATCATGCCTGGTTTACCCTTCTGGTACTGTCCTTACCCATCAATCCCAGGCATACGGATTTGAAATCAGGACAACAGAGCTTAGCTCAGAAATCCAAGTACTTAACCTACTCCTGAGAACTAACCCAGAAGTAACAGTAACAGTCAAGTCTAACAACCGTCCTGCCATCTACTACTATTCAGGGGAACAAGAATACCAAATGTGCTTGTCTGTGCTGCCTGCTACTCCAGTAGTAGCCACAGTAGTAAATGTGGAAGATCTTGAACAGTTTTGGGATATTCCCTCCTGGTTAGTAGCTTTCTAATGTCATTTAAATTACTGATGAGAATTTAGGAGACATGCTATTTATGTAGCCTTTTATTATTGTACAGTAAGAATGCATATTTCATTACTAATTAAATATGTGAGCCTTTCAAATCCTTCTCATTTCTGCTCAACTAAAAATGTTTGTGTAACTTGTCATAAGAGGTGGATTTTCACACTTAACTTTTTTTACTCTGACCCTTTGCACCTCAGACTTTCAAGTGTATTTATGATTGTAAATTGTTTCCTATCAAAAATAATTTTCTAAAGATACAGTCTTACTCTGTCTGTAGTCCTTGCTGTCCAGGAACTTACAGTGTAGTCCACACTGGGCCAAACTCACCTCAGTCCTCTTGCCTGTGCCTTGATGTGATGGATCTATAGATATAAGTGAGCCACTAGAGCTGGCTGAAATTCCATTACAGACCTAAGTGCTACAGACCTAAGTCTACATCAATTCCACGTCAGGTGATTTTTCAGAAGTACTCAGTACTAAAGGGAAACACTTTTTTCAAATCCATATGTTGATTACAGGTGTATTTATTTAGAAATAATAGATATATAAAGGGATTAAAGCTTTTATATACATTTGTGTGTGTGCGTGTGTGTGTGTGTGTGTGTGTGCGCACATGTGCGTGTGTGTGTGTGTGTGTGTGTGTGTGTGTGTATGTGTGTGTGTGTGTGTGCACATTGGCTTTAGTCTTTGAGCGTTTTGTTTTTGTCTTCCACGTGCAAGCAATCTCACCTGGCTTTTGTTTTTTTTGTTGTTGTTGTTGTGAAAATGTTCAATTCAGGTTCTACATGGTCAGCTATTATGAGCGGAGTCACAGAATTGCAGTTGGAGCACGCCATGGCTCAGTAGCCCTGTATGACATCCGGACTGGAAAATGTCAGGTAAATAAATCATTGTGGCTTCCTCTCCATGAGAGACCAGCACTTTACAGGTGATGGGCTGAGCTGCTGGGACATTGTGGATAATGTGTAAGAGATCGATAGTTTAATGAAGGACTCCAAGAACATAGAGTCCCACAGTCTTTACTCCCCAGGACTGGAGGCTGCCAAGGTGGGTTTGCAATGGAGCTCAGAGTGCGAGGGCACTTCTCAGGATGGATTTTACAGTATGTCTCTTCTTTGTTCGGTGTTGTCTGGTTTTCCTACTTCTGACGTGTTTCTCAAAAAAAGTTCAATGCTACATACGAAGGTGTGATGACTGAGTAAAAATTAATTTACTGTGTAAGAAAAAAGAGATACTTAGCAATTATGAGACAGTAATGAAGTCAGAGTTCATACAACAAATCACAATAGCATGTAATACAACTCCACAAAATTGGTTTGCAATATAGTGTGTTGTTTTTTAGACTTTTTATACTACATTTTATGATTTTGTGACATATTATTCATGCAGTTCTTTGCATTTGCTTCAGTCTTGTTTACCTGATTTAAAATATACCCAGTAGATAGATGGTGCAAGTCTGTTCCCATTTGAGATAGAAAAGGAATTGAAGCTCAGTGTTTTAAATCACTGTATCCCTGAGTCACGCCATTAGCTAACAGCAAAGCAGGGCTAAATTCTACCAAGGTCAAGAAAGAGCTATGTCATACCTTCCCTTGTTTTAGTGTAACATTTAGTACTGCTGACTTCTTATCATGTGCAGAGGGAATATAAGAAATCCATAAGGGTGTCTTAACAGTTTCAGTTATCTCTCCAATGTAATAAACTGTTAATCTAATGTCCCCTTCCAAGTTTCCTTGATAACCTGCCATGTAAGGCCTGGTAATAAGTTTTAGGGTAAAGGTTTCAGGTTTCAGACAAGTTTAGAGGATGCTGTTTGAATAGTTAGTACCCCTGTCTGTGGATGCCTCTGAGTGTACACTGTGCATAGAGTATGCCTGTTGCAATACGTGTTTAGCTTTCTACCTGTTGGTGTTTCCCTGGCTAGCCCACTCTGGCCTACATTTATTTCCTCTGGGTGCCTATTGAAATCAATGAAAACATTCTGAAGTTTGTTTAAGGATTAACTTTTGTGTTATTTATATGATTCTTTCTAAAGGGATTCTTCAAACAGCATTTTCAAATTTTCCTTCCTGTGCTCCTCTTGTGAGCCATGCCGTGGCTACACTCCTCACCCATCTATAACCACCTTTCTTACTCACAGGAGTCCTTGTTAGTCTTTGCATAGTATGCCAGATTTAACGTCTCTAATTCAGGTGTTGAACCTTTTATTTCCTTTTGTTTGCTAGAGAAGCAGTGTAGTGGGGAGCAGATTCTGAAACGACACTGCCTGGATTGGGTTAGAAAGATTAGAATATATTTATATCACACACACACACACACACACACACACACATACACACACACACACACACACACACACACACACACACAAACACACACACACAGGCATTTCTGGCAGCTTGTCAGGATGAGACTGAAACCCAGATAACGATGGGTCAGTGGCCAGTGGGACCACACCTTGACCAGGTCTATTTAGGTGTGCTTATCCTTGGCCCTGTATTTAAACTTTGGTCTCACAGCAGGACCGCCAAAGGATTTGAAGGATTCTCTGGGTCTTTTTGTACCTCTTCCCAATATGGCCACATCGAATAAATCTCCTTTTTATGGTTCCCACTATTAAATTGGCTCTTTTTATTGGCATATTAAGAACTGGTGGCCAAACCTCACTTGGGGCACAGGCTGTGACCCCCCAAGTTTAACAACATTCTGTGACTTATAACATTGTTTTGGAACATATATATTCTCATTAAAAATGAAACTTCACCCTTGGCCTGGTTCTCTTTTAATTTATTTGGTATGGTGCGAGACAGGGAGACATAGCAGAGGCCAGGAGACCATTGCTTTGAGTTGGCCTTTCCTTCTGCCATGCGTTGAAGCACCTCTCCTGTTGTTTCTATTGCTGTGCGGCATTCTGCACACTAGCTGGCCATGACCCTTCCTCCTCTCTCCACCTCCTGTACTGCTGCAGGGACACTGAGATGACAGGGATGTGCCGCCTCCTCTGATGTCACACTCAGGGCCATCAGCTGGCACAGTAAGCTCTTCACTCACTGAGCCATCTCCCTGGCTCCACAGTTGGCCTGTTTTGCTTCCTGTGTTTGTCTTCTTAGATAGTAGGCAATTTACTCATCAGTGTATAATTTGTCTTTTGTTCTGTTTATTTTTAAAAAATTAAAGCCAGGCCTGGTGGCACACACCTTTAATCCCAGCATTCGGGCAGCAGAGGCAAGCAGATCTCTGTGAGTTCGAGGCCAACCTGGTCTACCACGCAAGTCCAGGTCCTCCAGGACTACAAGAGAAACCTTGCCTTGAAAAAAATAAAAATAAAATAGCTCATCACTGTGCTAGACAGTATATTACATGCAAGAGATCACAAAATAAATGTGTATGTCCATCAAGAAACAACTGGTGGCAAAGACAACACAGCTATGTAGCTAAAATTGTGGTCAGCTTTTCAAGAGGGGAGCCTACAGAGCACGGAGGAACACTAACCAAAATGTGTGCAGGAGAGCTGCTCTGGAAAGGCTGCCATAGAAGGAAGCTGTCTGAACAGAGAGGCCTGAACGGTGAGGAGCCAGGCAAAGGGGAGGAGTGACAGACAGTATTCCAGGCAAAAGCCCAGAAGTTTAGCGCGCACAGTGAAGGCCTGCTTACCAGAAATCTTACACATGTTGTCCTGTGCACATGGAAGTGGTCCATGTTACAGCGGTCCCAACTTGGTATACGCTGGGAGTTACACATGTGACAAGCAGTACTCCAACACACAAGGAGAGACACATCTTATCTGGGACTTATTAAATGCTTGATCAGTGCAGCTTTGTTAGTGAGTTGTATAACAGTAGCTAGTTCCAGGAAGATAACTGACTACTAATGCTTTCACTGAACTAAAATATTCTTTATAAGAAAGGGGGCTTGGGGACGCTTGCCTGAGTGTTTTCAGCATGGGATTTAGAGTATTTTATGAAAATAAGCCCTTGTGAATTTTCTAAAATACACTCAGTTATGGCAAGCACTCTGAAGTAACAGCAAAAGGGAGCTAATATTAAAGTCAGACAGACAGGCAGGCTAGCACACCTACAGTGACTAACTTCTGTCACTGTGTTCAGAAGACACTGTTGACTGTGAGCATAACAACATTTTGACTTCTAGTTAGGAGGAGCAATGGACCTTAAGGGATGGCAAGATTGATGCTTCTTTAATGCTTATGGGTGACATTTTAGGTATCTTCTCCTTGCTCTTTGAGCAGCTGCTCTTATGGCAGGCGCTTCCTATGACATTCTGAAGCAACAGCCAGAAATATAGCACAAGGGCAGTAATAAGATGAATGGCTGGAGAATACAATGGCTTCCTGACACCCGTGAAGAATTACCTAGTAAGCTTCCTGTTCTAACAGTGAAATACTATTTAGAGACGAACCTCAAAGAAAAGGAACAGATTCCCCCAAACAGTGCTGCAATTTAAATTGTGTTTTTCTGAAACTTTCAGTATTTAAAGAAATATTTCTAAATGACTATACACAGCCTATAGCCTTTTTTTTTTCTTACCCTACTTGTCATACCAGTATGAGACTGGTATGGTCCCAGTAACTTTGCACCAGTAATCTTTAGCATTACCTTGCTCTTGACAAACCCAGTAGTTGGAAAAAGCATTTCAACATCCTTGCAAAGGTATTGAGTAGACTAGAAATTATTTCTCTTTCTATTTTCCTCCATTTGTGTTTTGAGACAGAGCCTAACAGTATGACCCAGGCTGACCTGGAACTCACAATGTAGATGAGGATGGCCTTGAACTCACCTCCTGCCTCAGCTTTCCAAGTGCTGTGTTTTCAGGCACCTGGCTTAAAATTTCTCTCAATTCTGAGAATTCGCATCATTTCAGTCACAATTCTCAGTAACATTCAGGTTCCCACATTGTCATGTTCTTCCTCCCCTTCCACATATAAAAAATAAAAATAAGGATGGAGAGTTGGTTCAGCAGTTAGTAGTGTTGGGCTAACCTACCTCCACACATATTTTATCAACTGACTGAAAGTGTTTTCCCAAATTCTCAATTGTTAATTGCTGTGACTGCAGCTCCGGGTGTTGGCAAGATATATATGTAAATGTTGGCCACTTCCTTGCCCGCGCCCCAAAAGAACATTCTCTTAGATTATCAGGCTAAAATACAAGCTGCCATGGGGGAGGTCACAGAAGATCAGAGTGCCCTTAATCTGGCCAAAAGGCAACACTAAGATATGGACTGGGCATTGCTCAGCTGCTGAGTGGTTGGGAGTGAGTAAACTGTGGAATTTCTCCCACTATGCTAATAGTTTTTTGAATGAGGAAGGAATGTGGCGTTTTATAAATAAAGAGCTGGCAGCTTGAGCTGGGGCAGAAGGATTGAAGGAGCAGGGCAGGGAAGTTGGGTGGAGCTAGATGGGCAGTAGAGGGACTGCCCCAGCAAACAGGCTGACTATCAGCCTGTACTATACAGATGTCTTTCTTATCAAAGCCCAAGGGGGATGTCCCGCCCCCCACCCTGAGTTCCTGCAATACAAGAGCATGTGCAGTTCTTTTAAAGGACCTGGTTTAAATTCCCATGTGATGATTTACAACTTTTATAATTCCTGTTGCCAGGATCCAATGCCCTTGGCTGGCCTCCATGGGCACTGTGCACATATGGTACATATAGATATATGTAAGCAATCATTCATACACATAAAGAATAATAAATATTTTAAAAGTAGAAATGTACCTATGTATGTATACATGTATCTAAGTACGTATAATATTTTCCTCATATAAGTATCATGAAATAATTGAGGAGCCATAGTGCAATCTTTTCTTATGGTCCAAGAGCCTCAAAATCTGGAGCTTATTGTATGTGAAATGGTATAGTGTTTGTATTTAACAGATGCATATCATCTCATATACTTAAAGTCATCTCTGGATTATTCATATTGTCTTGTAGAGGGTGTAAACACTGTGTAAGCAGTTGGTAGACTGTTTTGTCAAAGAAATAATGAAAAAGTCTACCAGCACATAGAGTACAGATATGGTGCTTTGGCTTTTAGAATACATTTATTTCACAATGGTTGAATCCATGGGTACTGAGCCTGCCTATTATAGTATATGTGAAGAATTGTACACCATGCAACAGGTCTGGTACAAGGAGGCTTATTTGAGGGTAAATGGAGGAGAGAGGAGTTAGAGCTTGAGTGAGCTGTGAGAGCAGAGAAAGAACGAGACAGAAAGTCTGAGAGACAGACCCAGAGAAACAGAGAGACAGAACAAGACCAAGAGTAAGAGAGCCCACTATGGTAAGTAGGTCCTTTATACTGAAGGTGCACCTGGTGGTGGCCACAAATGATGATGTTAGACATTGGCAGGCCCCTGAAGGCAAGCCATCTGAGTTGCCTGTTAACAGTGAGAGGCCAGCTGCCCCTTGAGTGTGCTCAGCAGTCACTGCCATGTGTCTGCTCCTGTCCTGTAAGGATCTTAAAACAGAAGTTGTTCCATAAACATTACTCTCGAGTCTGTAGTTCAAGATAGGAGTATAATACATACTATGTAGGAGCTGTTGGGGACTTCACAGGTTTGTCAGGATGTGATAGCCCCTAATGGGGCTCTGCTATAGTGGGAGACAAGGCACACAGGTATCTATCACCCTGGGTCCAGAAGTCAGCCCAGAGATTGCTCCACCAATCAAAAAACACTGCTTGAGCATAGAATCATATAAACTGATATATATTTTTTAAACATTTCCTTTTTGTAAAATAATTTTTATTTCTCATGTCTTCTAATATATTATTTGAGTTCTAAAATGACTTTTTAGCTAAGTGAAACTAGTTTCTTAGTTTTAAAGTGATCCAAAATTTAAAGCATTTTACAAAGCAGACTGGTGAGATAATGGTAAAGGCACCTGCCACTAAGCCTGATGATCTGAGTTCAGTCCCCAGGACCCACAGGTAGAAAGAGAGAACTGACCCCTTCAAGTTATCCTCTGACCACCACAAGCTTACACTGACATGCCACTTCTACATACAAAATAAATAAACAAAATATGATTTAAAAAACACAAAGCAGCCTCAGTATAATCCTAGATGTCATATTTTGCCTGGTTCTTTATAGTCATTTAATTACACCTAATTTCATGTTTTAAACATAAGTCCTTTAGGAAGTTCTCTTCTCGGGCTTATTGTGTGATCTTCTGTGTTTAACACAATTACATCACTGACACAGGTGATCACAACTAACATCAGCTTTAGCTCTAAGACAGATGCTGTTTGGAGAAAAGAGCCCTAGTGAATGCACTTGGCAGAAGCTGCCCAGTGACTGGAATATGAGTAGCTGGTCCAGCTAGGCCGATGGGAACAGGGAGAACAGGGAGCCTCAGCTCCTTACTGCAAAAGTTAGGGAAGCTCTTCTGCCCTCCTGTCAGTACATGATGATGGTCCAGAGGGAAAGTGGTGTCACAACATGCAGAGGGAACCGGCTTATGCGGTGGGTGCCTGTGTTCACAGCCTGGTGGGGCTAACAAGGTAAGAATGTCCCTGCTGCAGAAAACCTCATAGGTCACACAGGAGGAGAGGGCAGATTCAGTGAGGGTAAGGGACAAGAGCAGGAAGACTCTCCCAAAGGGCCTGCTGTTGGAGCTGATGCACGAGGGTGCGGTCCTCAGGTGGCTGCATGAGACGGGACACTGTGCAGAGAGAGGATGAAATGTCAGCAGAGTCTTGCAGGTATCAGCTGATGATGCATTGCCAAAGCTGCAGGAATTTTGGAATGTCTAGAGGAAAGGTGTAAGTTTGTGAGTATGCTGGAGGGGGAGGGGGATGGAGGCTGACAGAAGGACAGTGGGATCATGCTGTGCCTTTCCTGACTTGGAGTCTTCTCAAGACTGTGCGCATGTGTATTACTAAATATAACCCACTCCATCTGTATAATGTTACTCATATGTCTGTTTTCACATTTGGATCAGGTAACCAACTGGCGGATCTTTCCTAGGGAAGACTATTGCACTCTCAGCACGCCTTAGTTGCCTGTAGTTCTTTGTGTAGGGTTGAGACCTTGTGGGCTTTTCCTTGTCCACTTTGTCTATTAGTGTCTTCCTTGCTTGGCTCATATTTAGGCAGTCATGGCTCAGCTGTTCTTCCAGAGGACCCGGGGTTCAATTCCTAGCACCCTCGTGGCAGCTGTCTGTAACTCCACTTCCAGGGATCTGGTACCCTCACACAGACACACATGTAGGCAGCACAGCAATGCATAGAAAATAAAAATAATTAAACCTTAAAACAAACAAACAAACAAACAAAATATATATCCATAGGAAACATTAATAACAAACTTACAAGAAATCTCATTTTCTCCTTGTCCATACAAAAAGTACACTAAGCAAAGTGTAGGGTATATCGCAGAGACCTGGGCCAGGGAGTAGTGAGAAGGCACAGGCCTGCTCTGTGAAACCTTCCAGTCTCTCATTCCCCACTCAGCTGTGAAGTAGCCACACTTTGAAGCTTATTTCTGCTGTCCAGTGATGTGACTGTCTTAATCTAGAATATTTACTATGCAGCAAGAGGTGTCCTAAGTACAGTCTAAGATTCCAAAGGATGACAGAAGCAAGGAACCATACACAGAAAGGCCACCACACCAAGCCTCGTGCTCCGTTCTCACATATGGTGAACATGGTCCCTAGCACTGAGAGGATCAGCTCTCACAAGCCTCTGCAGTTCCCTGGGTGAACACCCAGCATATGGCACAGTTACTATGTTGCTATAATTTATGTAAATGTCTTGTCAGAGATGAATTAAAACTTATAGCAGTAAATCTACTTGGACACAGCTATAACTCACATAGATATATTGCTTATAGAAATGTATATCAAGCCTCTGGAATTACTGCCTCTTCAGTAGTCAGAGGTTAAAGAAGGTAGCAGCTTACATGCCATTATCCATAGGCAGCAGTTTGTCATTCTTTGGGAGTGTGATGAACGCAAAGTGCAAGCATGTCCTTCACTGTCTAATCTACATTTCAGCACCAAATGAGGAAGTGGGAAAATCACTCTTGAGCTCACTCATTAACTTGCTACTTAATTTCCTGAGCCGGAAGTTGTTAGGTCTAAAACCCTATTTTATACACCTGTAATACCAGCCATGACTGCTTGTGTGCAACATTCATGTATGTAATGCATAATGGACAGTGAGTGCCAAGCGTATGTCAAACATAATATCTTTTTAGAGAATTAGATAATTTCATCCATCATACTTATATTTGGGCAAGAAAAAAATGGAGCGAGAAAATTTAGATGTTTCACAGGAATGTGTTGACTATTACAAAGGCCTTTCAAGAAAGTAATCATGAATTAGAATACAAAGCCAGTGTCTCCTTTATGTAGTGGTGTCCCTATGCTTAGCACAAGCATGTCTGGCTAAGAGTTTATTTCACGTTCACTCTCCAGGCATTGAGACTCAGCACTGTTCTTTTCAAACCTGAATCAGAACCTGTGAGGCAGAGACCAAGGCATCTACACATTTACAGAACACCCCTAGGTAAATCCATGGCAGGCTAGAGGTTAGAAACTCTAAGTTTACTGCATAAAATAATAGGGTTTGGGGGAACTAGCATTGACTTGTTGTGTTAGTATTTCAGTCCTTGGAAGTCTATGAAATCAAGTCGTTTCAGAAATTACTAAAAAGAAAAAGGATGACTTCTATCTGGAACCATATAGACTAAAAAGAAGCTTAGGATGACTGGAATTTGGGGTGTGTTTGTATTCTCATTGAAAAGTAATGTAGCAACAACACAGAAGAATTACAGGAACCCAGTACTCCCCTAGGGAAAAAATTGCTCCCAAAGTAAATAACATTTGAACTCATGGTCTACATACACTGATAAAGACCTTAAAGTTTTTGCCTAAACCTCTTGAACTTTAGATTCTAGTTAAGGCCATATCGAGATACTACCCAGTATTCTATCCAGATACGTCTCTCCTTGCCCGGCTCACCGAGGGCTAGCGCTTTAGGCTTTCCTGTGCCTTTGGGTATATTCCCCTTCCATTGTACTTATTTCCTAACCAAAGCTTGAAGCCAGATTTGCTAGGACACTCCTAGCTTTATTTTCTTACTAGACCCCTGCTGACACCTTTTCAGTTCTTCAAATTACAACTGAAGGGAACCTCTAGCAGATAAAATCACTAATAGACAATATACTGACAGAAGTCATCTCTATCTGGTCAGCCCGTTATAGTTTTGTCCCTAATTGGGACTTTTGGCAGAAGACAGATAAGGTGCTGAACTGAGGATTTCCTACCCTCTGGTTGTCTCTCCCAGTGTGATGGGATCTGATCTTTTTCCTTGCTCAAATATCCATTCATATTATTTACCACTGTACTAGTGCCGAATACAATTGAAATAATGCACTTCCTTGCATGGGAGCAAACTCATGTTTTTTCTATAGCGTGAACTGGGAGGGAGTAGTTTTGGCTGCTGTGTTCTTTGACGTTCTGAAGCTAATGAAGCTGCCAAAACATAAGCCACTAAGCATTTAGTTTCTTGCCATACCTTTATTGATGTTCTAAAAGATATTGTGCACCAAGATTTGTAAAATAATAACTGAAGGTACTCCCCCAGCCAGCAGCCAGAGTCCCGCCTGCCTGGCACTGCACGTACAGCTCTTGGTTGGGGTTTCTCTACCAAGGGTTCATGACAGACAACTAGAGGGGACTTATCTCTACAGAGAGGGCTTTTCAGATTTGAGATCCTTTGGAAAAGTGGGGAAGAGTCAGACTTGTTTCCTGGTCATTCCGTTACAGAGCTGTGGACTGTCAGAAGTTTCCGAGCCCTCCTCTTGCATTCATCTACTTTCAGATGAAAGGGCATCTTGTAGTGCCCTCGTCTGGGCTGCTGTTTGTAGACACTCGCATCATTCCTGCAGCTGTGGCAATGCCACCAGAGGAATAGATAGTGTGGGGGTGCAACAGGTGTTGTCTGCTGCTGGACAGTGCCTGACATACCACATGCCTAGGTGATGCATCAGGAGTAGGTGGGGCATGAAAACAGACACAAAAGAGCTTTCTTGTGATTTTGCCCTGAGCATGGTACTTCAACATGTTGTCTACGTACTGATGTACGCCGACACTGTTACTGTAAACCATTATTGAATGCCAGGCAACCCAAAGAGTCACGGACGTTAAGGTCTGCACTAATGAGAGTAATGAGGAAGCCAGAGCAAGACACAGAGCACTACCCAAAGTTTGGGACAGAAACCCATGCCTGATTTTAATGAGTCATTAAAGCTATGTGCTAATTTTATGAGTCTCCAGAGCCCTCAGCTTCTGATAGTCATAAAAGAAATTGTAAGTAACCCTATCAGTATGTGATTAAGGGACATACATTCTGTTGCCAACGATGCCATACTGTTTATTTCCTTACAAGCGCGTTCTGGCATATTAGCCAATTACTCCTCTGCTCGATTTTTA
>OU015744.1:23806717-23828236 GCA_907169655.1 Acomys percivali | reverse complement strand
TACAGCACCTTAATTAACTCATATTAAACTCCATCAATCAGAGATCTCACCCAGTCTTCACTCTGAGCAACCACAGGACTGGTATTTTCTACTGTGAGCCTCCATGGCTCCATTATTATCCACAGATGGGCTTAGAACATGGGTTCTTCCAAGAGTTTGGACAATCATGGTTTTTTCCTACTTGTGTCTGGCACGGTGGGCACTATCCTTATGCCACCTGTACTTTCATACAAATTTTCTTTTAGGTCCTGTTTTTCTAGAATCAGGGCTGGGTGCTTACACACTGCCTGTATGTCCAGGTGCATGGTTCTGGCCAACACTCTGGAGACTGGGATCCCAGCTCTCAAGGGATTAGTTTTTCTCATGTTTTCCTTTTTATAAAGAACAAACAAATCAAGCCTCTTTTTTTTTTTTTAATCAACTTTTGTTCAACAGAGGAAGTAAATTGTTATAGAAAAGATAAACCTAATTTGACAGCTTTTCAGTACCTTCTTGAACTTGTTGCATGGTAAGTTTTTTCTTACCCTTGTCTATATTATTAAGCTTCTGTTTGAATACATTTATTCATCACTTCTTGAAACATTTTCTCTCCGCATCTGGATCTCTTCCCAGCGATGGGTGGAATATGGTTAGTGCCCTTTCTTACACTAGATGGTGGGGCTTTGATGACTCTTCCGCTCCCTCTCTGCTGGCTTGCTGACATTTCTAGGTTGTTCAAGAACATCTGAGCCTGTAAACACAGCTCCACAAGTTCCCCTTCTCCAAGGGCTGCTTGGTGCCATCTGTGTGGGCCAATGCATTAGACAGTTCAGCCACTCCTAGGTCCTCCCTTCCTTCCTCTGACAGCCTCAGAGTTGAGGGTACAGTGAGCTCCTGCATCGCTCCACGTTTGTGGAAGGCATGAAAACAGACCATTCTGCTGTCCAAGAAAATAACACAGCGCTCCCAGAACCACAGCGGCTGTTTCTGAGTTAAAGAGTCTACAGTGCAATGGGCGACTCCACTGCTGTCCTGATGTAGATCCATGTGGCACAGTTCTAATGGTGTCTGAGAAGACTTCTGATCCTTCCAGGAAGTGTACGATATTTTGAAAACTTAATGAAGTCTTATTAATACAGAGCCTTACTAAAACTATCAACTATAAAATCTTTGCTGAGAAATGAGTGTTAATGAGAAATATTGGCTGGGTAATTACTCAAGTGAGACTCAGTAAGAGGTTTGTATGCAGCATTAGTTACTTTGGGGAAAGCATTAAACATTCTCTGTTTTGATGAATTATATCTATGTGTGTTTCTTTGTTCAGAAAATAATCTTCATATAACTAGTGTTGTGATGCATATTTCTGAAAGAAAGAGAGAAGCTAGTGTTGGGTTTTAGTCAGTTAATACGGGTAGCTGTTAAAATAGCATGGTCTGGCAGCCACAACCATATTCCTACAATTTGAATATTTTACTTCAGTGTATCTATCTGATTCAAGAGCAAGGAGAGTTTGGTAATAAAAACATCCTTAATTTTCTCATGCAAGTAATACCAGTACCACCTAACAAATAAATACTGTATTTCAAAATGTTAATAAATTACATAGTACTAGTTTCTTTTTATTCATATGGCCATTTTATTTACATGGACCACTTATAGTCCATCATACAGTGGAGTGCTACTCAAACACTCAAAAACAGTGATGTCATTAGCATTCAGATTATCTTAACATGCTGTTGAATGACAAAGCAGATTGTAAAACTACTTTTTAATGTGAGCCTCTTTCTTAGATCTCAGTATGTGTGTGTTATGTGTGCATACAGTGTGCATATAAGTACAGAGAATTTGAATGTGCATGTGACATGTCTAATATGTGCATACAGTGTACACATGAGCATAGGGTGCTTGCTTGAGAGTGAATATGATGTATGTCTGCACATTGTGCACATGAATGTATAGTATGTGAGTATGCATGTATATGATTGTGTGTACAGTTTGCATATGTGTGCCATGTGTCTGAATGTGCATGTAATTTGTGTGCATGTATGATTTGTATGTGCATACATTTCACATGTGCATGCAGAGTATATGAGTGAGTGTCGGTCCAAAGGTTGTTTACCAAAATGATGACAGTGATCGTCACAAGTAAGATTCGAGGATTGTTTCTTTTATAATATTTATAATTTTTGTAATAAAGAAAAAGCTTAATAGTGATAAGTTTTTAAATTCCATGTAGCATTTCACTCAGTTTAAGTTTTGTTAAGGTTAGTATAGTCAATAGCCACACATCAACCTATAAAATGGATAATGTTGACTAACAGAATGATTCATTGTTTCCATGAGAATTACCCCTCACCCTGGAGACTAAGACCAGTCCTTATTTGAAGGGCTGTAGGGAAAGGATGGTCAGTGGAGAAATGAAATCTAGTGAGTGTGTGGGTCATCACGTCCACGATGCTGGCAGTATGTGCTCTTGAGAGCTTGGCTCCCCTGTTGAAAGTGGAAAGTCTGTTTGATGGAGGCACTGAACAGAGAAGATGACTCAGCTTATGATGGGAGTGCAGACAGAGCAATGGCTTGTCCTTACAAGTTGCCCATCTATAGCTCTTCTACAAGATAGTCTCTTCCTTTACGCCTCAGTCCATTTGTTTTAAGCTGCTGTTGTAAGCAAGGAATGAATAAAAATCGAGGCATACCCAAGCCTATTGTCTGCCCTTTGCATCTTCAAACACCAGCTGATATCAAGCTTCATGAATATTTTCATAGCAAGTCCATAAGGAATGAAAATTTCTTTGTAGCTATCTATCAACTGAGAAATCAAAGCACTATACACCTGTGGATGCCAGATAATTTTACCCAACAATTTCCTGTGTCAATTGGATATGTTTTGTAAGAAGACTAATTATATACTGTTGGGTTTTGTAGACGTGAGACTAGCAAATTGAATTCACTATTGTTATCTACATTTAAAACAGTAGGGAACCCATGAAACAATAAGGCTTAGGTTTTTAATCTTTCAGGGAGTATTTTAGAGAAAAGAGAAGAAAGAAGGAAAGAGACCTTGGAGGATGACAGGTGAGGTACTGCTTGGCTGAACTGAACTTTAGCAGAAAGGGTTAACGATGACCGTACATTTGGTTTAAAATGTGACCTCGTACACTAGTGATTTTTTTTCACCCCTTGTGTTGTGTTCGGCACTATTATTAATGCAGGAAAATCAGTAACATTAGTCATCTTAAAAGGGTTATTACTCAAGATGATTTAAATTGTGAAAATGTCAGTGGAGCCTGCACGCACCCTGCTAGAGATGCCATGATTTACGCCCTCTGACAGCATCCTGCTCCTGAGAAGGGCTGGAAAAGGAATGGCTTACACTGTGCACTGATCCACATTCAGAGCATGGTATCGCAATAACGCATCTCAAAGGTCCTGAGATCTGCTAGGATTTCAACTGCAGGGGCAGCTGGGTCATGAGAGGCATGTTTTGCCCGCGTATCTAGCATGTGGCCCATGCAGATGAAGATGCTTTATTCACCACAGAAATAGGAAGTGAGCAGGTGCAGAAGAAGAAGAAGATGAAAGCCGAGGCTGCTTTCCAGGTTCCAGAATGCTCTCTCTGTGGTTTATGGGGGAAGAAATGATGCATATTGAAGTCGTTTAAGTAAAAGTCAGCACTTCAAGACACCTTCAAACTCAGCAACTCCAACACCAGACCACTTAGTCAACAATTATTTCATATTCAACACCTTAATCTAATTACATAGTTATTCATAATCCATAATGTTTATGTTGTTTTCATTTTGTGACTGGATTAAGAAAAATCACATTTTTAAAATCAAACCCAGAAAAATTCTCAAAGAGGCAAAAAAATGGCCAAGTGGTAAAAGGTATTGTCAAGAAAGCATGACCAACATATTGTCCTGTGTAGGGTCTCAGAGTGTGGTATGACAGTGCTTGTTATTTCTCCCTTTCTGGGGCCTGAGGAGATGGTGCAGTGGGTAGGCAGAGACAGGGAGAAGAGGGATTCCCTGGGCACATGGGTTTAGCTAGGTGAGCTAAATTTGTGAGGCCCAGGTTGAGGGAGAGACGTTGCCCCCATATATAAGATGGAGAGAGTGATTGCAGATGACACCTGACATGAACCTCTGACCTCCAACCACATGCATATACACACACATGAAGTGCACACATGCACACACACAGAGACACACACATGTTTTCCCAGAGCTTTTGAAAAGGCAGGGGAAGCCGGGTGTGGTGGTGCACACCTGTAATCCAAGCATGCTGGGAGGCAGAGGCAGGCAGATCTCTGTGAGTTCAAGGCCAGCCTGGTCTACAAAGTGAGTCCAAGGACAGCCAAGGCTACATGGAGAAACCCTGTCTGGAAAGAAACCAAAAAAGAGAAGGAAGGAAGGAAGGAAGGAAAGGCAGGAAGAAGTAATGGTGATTGGTGATAGGAATAAAGCTTAGGGTGTGGCCCGTCAGCTCTCTACCTACAGCTTGGTGTGCTTCACTTTCCTCAACTAATTATAAACCAAATACTGTCCAATTGAGCTGTTTTATTAGCAACCTTTTATTATTATTATTAGCAACCTTAGTTTAGCTTCTTTCCTCAAGAAGAACGGACTCTCTACTGTCAGGTTCTACCCACAAAGGAAAAGCCCTCAAGTTTCTGTGCTCACATCTATGGCATCATAACACTGTGGAATCTACTCTCAGAAGCCAAAGCTGAGTGTGAATTATCATTCTGGAGGAAAGAGTCGACAGAAGAAATAAGCCGCTGTCTGTGGAGGAGGAGGGGGAGGAGGAGGAGGGGGAGGGTTCTTGGCACGTGACTTGATGTGTGTGTCCCCTGTCCCTGCAGATGAACACTTCACTCCTGGGAAGCATTGGCATGCTGAACTCAGCACCTCAGCTCCGCTGCATTAAGACCTACCAGGTACCTCCAGTGCAGCCTGCGTCCCCTGGCTCCCACAATGCCCTGAGGTTGGCCCGGCTCATCTGGACTTCCAACCGGAACGTTATCCTCATGGCGCACGACGGGAAGGAGCACCGCTTCATGGTCTAACACTGCTGGCCGCTGCCCTGATTGCCTGTTAATTCTATATTGTCTAGGCCAATGTTGCTCTGTCCTTCCTCATACTGAACTATTGCTTGCTTCCTGCCCTCCTCAGTGCCATCCAGGGCCATGGGCAGGTCTGAGTCACTTGTGCATGCTTCATGGGAGCAGCCTCCATGTGGGCAACCTATCGATTTAAAGGCACACACATACCACTCAACAGGATGTGACCATTTTGTCACTGGGTAGTTTTTCCCTGCCAGAGACAGGAGGGGAGAGCTAGTGGTTCCTGGAGATGCTCTTGTTGCTTGATGCAACAAAAGCCTGAAAATCAATAGCCTCTGCGATTACACTCCCAGCCCTGCTCCTCATTTCCAGCCCTGGGAGCTCAGCTCTGACCTGGATGCTGGAGCCATGTGCAGTCCTCGTTATTGAAACGACTTCCCTTTGCATTTCCCAAACGCACTGCTGTTTACCAAACTATTCCATGTTTACATTGTTTCATTTTGTTCTTCCTCATAGCAATTGATAAACAGTTACTCAATGCCATTTCTGAGGATTTAGCCATAGCCTTCTCAGTAGCACTGATCCTGATTTGAGGTTAATGAGAAAATATTAGATCACATTGTATTTTTTTCCATCTAGAAAAGTTTTCCAGATAGCTAGCTTTCTAAAATGCTCATTTCTTCCATAAATGTTAGTATATTTCATAGTTTAAAATACAGACCATTGCCACTGACCATGTGATGACCATAACTAACCTTCTATGGGGACTTTCAGTAAGGAACCAATATGGACACATAATACATTTGAACAGTGCAGCGTCTCCTGTGTGTCACTGTAGATTCTCCTGCTCAGGAAAGGCCCCCTCCTCTTCAGGAACTTCACAGTCGCAGTTCTCACGTGTACAGCAATGTCACTTACAGTGACATTTCAACCTAGCCTTCCAAATACTGACCAGTAAAAGAACAACTAGCAAGGCATTTGTTTTAAGTAAACATCCTAGACATCTAATAAAGGTGTAAATACACTGTTCAGAGTGTACAGGAAAATGTGACGCCCGTCCGTCTATTTGAATGGACTCCGCAGTGACAATGCTCACTGGGCTTGAACAAAAGCTTTAACTACACTTTCTTCTTGTGTCTAGTTACGTTGGCCATTACGTAATGAAAGAAAAAATCCATAATACAGTGTTTTGTATGAGTTGTACCTAAGAAATTTGATCTGTATTAGTGGAGGTTGATTTGTTTGTTGGTTCATTGGGAAGTTACCCAAGATTGTTTATAATATATAAAAATAGAAAAGGAGTTATTGAATTCAGAGAAAATGTGTAATATTAACAGAGGAACTAAAGTAATAATGAGAGTATTTAGCCCAAACTCATAGATTGTCAAAGTTTATGTAATATTTATAGAAGTAGGATCAAGGTCCATGAATAAACCCATAGTGTACAGTCTTTCAAAGAACATCTGAAGAAGCTAATGTCCTCAGGATGACGTTTGCTATCTTGTTATTTTTATTGGTGGCAGCTCTATACTGTCTCTTGGTTTTTGATGTTGGGGTTCTTTCAAAAGTGAGTTTGTTTTACATGCATGTATATTTTATTTATAATGATTATATATGTAGCTTCCAAGAAGGAAACCAGGAACCATACAGTGTAGACTTTTGTGAACATGATGATATATTTGATGTAGATGGAGAACGTCCAGCAGGCTCCAGAATCTGCTGTCTGCCCAGCACAGGGTTACCGTATGAACTTCAGAGGGGGGAGTTGAACCATTTGGAATGATAAGACAAACTCACACCTAAGACATGTTTAAGCAAAATGTTTCATACAATTTGAAAGAGATTCGGGACTAGAGGGCAATAGCAGATGGTATCCATCACAGAAATGGGTACAAAGCAGTGAGGTCACAGGGACAACTCTCTGGTTGTAGGTCTGGCCAGTCCTTCCGTGCCCAGTGTGTGTAGTCAGGAGAGTGCGAGGACGATAAAGTTCTGTGCCTGTAAAACTTCCTGCTAGAAGAATCACTAGCTGATAAAGTATCATTTGCATTGCCATTAACATGGCGCTATCCTTGACTGTTTTGACAACCATGGTCCCGAGCTTCTTGTCAGCTGGATTCCTCAGCACTGAGGTAAACTTTGTATTGTCATCCCAGTGTACGCTTGTAGCGTTTTATTGATTTTGTTGACACAGCGTTCGGAACTGTCCTTGTAATTATAAAGACACATGTGACTTCACTGGTAATTTACAAGCAAAAGGTGACATGATGTGACACCTGTATGAAAATGTTGTTATGTTTGAACTGCCTATAGCGAATTTCTGGATGACTCCATTTAATAACTCTATTTGTGTTTAAAATTGCTGTGTACATCCTGGGTTAAATAAAACGGAAGTGTACTGAAGATTGTCTTATCCTGATTTTACTGTTTGCTGTGGTCCCTCTTAAACATTCTCTGTTGAAACCCTTACGTTCCTCTTGCCCTCCTGTTTCTAGCTGTTCATTTCACTGGAGAGCAAGTGGCAGGAAAGGACAGTAGAGCAGTGGCGAAGGCTCTACCCACAGTGCAGGAGGTTGAGATTGGATGCAGAAACTCACAGCATCCTCTGTGGCTTGGCCCGGGGTATTACATGCACACTGATTGCTTCAACTCTAGCTAGACTTGCATCTAAACAGACAGTGACCACACTTACCTTGTTAGTCTTCATGACGGTTTATCTACCTAGGACTCAGATGTCAGAGCATTGAATTAATCTCATTTAATATTCAGTGTGAAGTTGAATTTGAACACTGAGGTAAGAATTACAAAAGTTCTAGTCTCTCACAGAGCATTACAAGTCAAAAATAAGTGCACTCTCCTCGTGCTTTTCAGATGAGAAGGCAGACCAGCTTGACTCAAGTCAGTCATGTATAACAACATAATCATCCAAGAATTAGACAACGATAGCTTAAATGTGTCCTTGTAGGAAAATCAGAGCAGTAACAGTTCTGTGTGGTTGGTGCCCACATAAACTGATCAAATGCAGAAAGGGCATGACATTAATAGGAAGGTAAAGACAAGCAGTGCTGCGTGAACTTTCACCTTTCACCCCTTTGCCTGAGTGACAGAACTGAATGTTGGAGAAAAATCAATACTTCAGAGCCAGGAGGGAAATATTTCCACCCTCTAACTAGAGAATATATTTTGACAAGGCCAAGATAATACAAGCTGCACAGGAGAAAGAGAAAAGACTCATTTTTAAAGCTTGACACTTCAAGGTGTTTTTGTACAAGGGTTTAGAGATCGTCAATACATACAAATACCAAAGGTCAAACAGAGAGGCCAGAAGAATTTCAAAAATTAGATGCTGCCGTTCTTTTCCCTGTTTACAAACTAAAAAGAGACTATCTACTGAGGAGCTGGTGTTTACAATTGTTATTTAAATGAACGGAGCCCACCACTGGGTATTTGAAGGCATTATCTTTTTAAACTTTGTATAGTCAAAAGTATGAATGTAGCATGATGATGTGTGCTCAAATTCCTTATTTGTATAGCACGTTGCAGTTCATGTTGATTGCGACCATGATTTACACTTGTCTTCTTATTTGGTTCAACCATTTGCATAGGAAAAGAGTCCATGCACCTTTAGAGCTAAAATAGTTTCTAGTTTCCCAAATCCTCATAAACATATCACTTATTCATGGACCCTAATTAGTACCCTTCTAAATGAGAGGCTTTATACCTTTGTGAAAAAGAAAGGAAGGAAGAAACGAACAAACAAATGAGCGAACTCAGGCCTTTCTTGCCAGCAAGATCTGGGTCCATTCTATGGATACACACATGCACAAAGAAATGCACGTATCTGTTCCTACAGGAAAGAAGGCAAGCAAGAATGCCATATATTGCTGCACCTCCCAGACAAGCCCAGGACCCTAAGTTAGGGTAGTGCTGGTAGCTGAGCCTCATCAGGCCTCTCAAAAAGATTACTGAAATACAACCTCAATTTACCTACCATTCCTTTCATTAGTAAGTGACATTCTTTTCTAAGGAGATAGGTCCAGCTAGAGGTGTTCAGTTTGGTAATCTCAAAGTAAGAATGCAGGCAGTCAAGACTACTGGATAACCTGAGAATCCCCAAAGAAAGCCTGGAATGCCATTCCTGGTTTGCAATTTCTGGCATCAAATGAAGAGATGCTACTTTGTTAAACCTACGAGATTATACTATAAAAGAGCAACAACACCCACTAAGTGTTCCATAAATGCAAGTGAAAATTTTAATAGGTATTTAGAATTCATTGAGCATGAATAAAAATGATTGCTCTGCCTTTTGGAAAGTTCTGGACTGTGTTGTCATATTCTGTCTCTATCTTTACTCTGAACATCCTCTAATATCTTTGCTCATCTGATAGAGCTTCTTTGCCAGATGTTATGTCAACCTTCTTGCCTCTCACTGAACATGTGGATATGAAGCAATGCAGGGACATACGCCCTCCCTGTGTGAGAACTGCACTGATGGCCAGCGGAAGCCTTCATTGCTTTACAGCTGAACCTCTCCCTGTGCTCGCACCTGAATTCCTCCCCTGCAGCCTTGGTCCTGAGAACACTACACCATCAACTTTCTATATCCAGTGTTCTCTACCTCCCTCCCTTTTTCCTTTTCTTCCCACTCTTCTCAGTCTACATCCCAAAGGGCCAGCCTATGACACTTGGTACCAGGAATGTCCCAGGAAGCATTCTGGAGCAGGATTTGGTACCTACAAGAGAAAGAAAAAGAAAGAAAGAAAGAAAGAAAGAAAGAAAGAAAGAAAGAAAGAAAGAAAGAAAGAAAGAAAGAAAGAAAGAAAAGGGCAAACATAGCCTCTAGCACACTGGAGATGACAGTTATTAAAACTCACTGATGATGGCTCTGGATAGCATACCGATTGAGGGTGACATTGGAAGAACCACCGTAGCAGGCATTTGTGATGTAAGGAAAAGTATAAACAGAACAATGAATTTGGATTCATTGAAGAGGTTAACTCAGATGTTAAGAGCACTAGTTACTCTTGCAAAGAACTAGGCTTTGGTTCCCAACACCCACATGGTGGCTCACAGCTGGCAGTAATTCCAGTTCCAGGGCATCCCAATCCCGTTTCTGACGTCTACAAGCACCAGTCACACACATGGTGCACATCTATAGCTGTGAAAAAACAGGTGCCCAAACACATTTAAATAAGTAAACCATTTGTTGAACAACAGTCTGTTTAGATGACTATTTTAGTGCACTGAGGGAAGACAGTGAAAGGCTGAGGGTGACTGGTCACCAATTAAGAGCTAAACATGAGACACCCATTGGCAACATTAAAGAGGGCCTTCTCTACAGCCACAGGCAAGATGTACACCAGACCAAGACTCACGATGGAAAGTGGAGTTCTAGAGTATGTGGAACTCCTGACCTTACAAGATCTGATGCCTGTACAGAGCCCTAGTTGAGCTAGAAAGGGCTGCCCAGTTGATGCACTTCAAGACCAGCTCCCAGCGAAACCTCTTCCTCGTTCCTTCCTCAGTGTCCTATTCCATCTCTGTAAAACAGCTGCTATTCCCTTTGCTTCAGGATATTAATGCATGTCCCCACCTCTTCTCCCCACCATCGGGCCAGTTAACCAGTTACAGCACACTATCACGCAGCTGCTGAGATGCTGGCCCAGCTAGAAAGAGCTAGATCTCAAAGGAACCATGAGACCTCACCAACTGAGACCTGGGAGAACTGGTAAAAATAGGACTGTAGATTGAGAGTCCCCAAGGAGATGTGATATAAGTTAAGGCAAGGAAGAGTTTATTAATATGTTACTTAACAATGCTCACCTAGTGATGACAAGCTGCTCGGGTGGAGGAAAACAGTAGCTGAATCCTTGCCAAGAAAATACAAAACTGCACAACAGCCAGACTGGAGAAAGGGACCAAATGCTGAGAGAGGGTGCAGTGCAGGAGTGGACACCAGTAACAGGAAAACCCACCTACCAGGAAGATGCCTCTGGCACAGTAAAGACTTTTATTTACCATTTTCTTTTATTATTTTATTTCATTTACCAAGCAATAGGATGTATTACAGGCCCGTAAGCCAATACTGAAGGCCGAGGATGGTGTTATAGAACTGGACCCCTCCATGATAATACTGAGAGTGGTAAAGCCCTCAGACAGAGGGTGAGCATGACCTACAGAGTTCTTTGCCAATGATTAGTAAAACATGTCTTCACTATGGGCAAGATCGGAGGGCTGCCAATAAAAATATCATTTGTCCATGCAACCAAAAGAAGGTTTAAGGCAGCCATTCTATTAAAAAGTCAATCTCCCACCCCACCTTTTTGGTAAATGTGAAGGTCATAGTTGTCAAAAGCTCAGCCCCCCTCAAGGGGGAAGCTTTGGGTTATCTTGCTGCTAGGGCATGAAAAGGAGCTGATTGCCCCACACACTCCTGGGGGAATTAGATTAAACAGTAAAAGGTGACAGTGGTGGCTTGAAGAGCAACAGCAACAGTGGAGGATATAGGTGTCCCACTCTTTCTGTGATGTGTTTCCATATAAGTAGTAGGTTTCAATGTGACGTTTTTACATATGTCATTATGCTTTCTTCCAATTTACTCCTCCCCCAAGTATTCACTCTTGCTTCTGTTTACATAGATTCCATTGGCTTCTTCTGTTCCCCCTTTCCTTTAGACCTCCTTCTCCACTTTTGTAATCCCATTTCTACTTTCAAGACCTACTTATGTATACATCTATATATAAACTCAAATCTAGATTCTATATATGAGAGGAAATACAATACATGTCCTTTTGAGCCTGGCTTATTTCATTTAACATGATCTCAAGTTTCATCCATTTTCCTACAATAATATACTTTCATTATTATTTTCAGTGGAATAAAATTCCACATTTTCCTTATCCATTCAGCTATTGATGAACTTATAGGCTGGTTGCATATCATGGCTACTGTGTACAGTGCTACATTAAATGATGTTTTAGTGTTCCAGAATTGGAATCTTTTGGACGGAGGTTCTATTTTTAGTTTTTGAGGTACTTCCATACTGACTTCCATAATGGATGTTCCAATTTACATTCCTCACCAGCATTTGTTGATATTGTTGTTTTTCTAGATGATACACATTCTGACTGGGATGGGATGAAATCTGTGTCTTTTTTAAATTGCATGGCCATGATGGCTAGGAATATTGAACTCAGCCCTGTGTGGTAGGTAGCTCATGCCTTTAATCCCAGCACTCAAGGAGGCAGAGGCAGAGGCAGGTGATTACTGTGAGTTCAGGGCCAGCCTGATCTACAAAGTAAGTCCAAGACAGCTAGGGCTACACAGAGAAACTCTGTCTCAGAACAAAACAAACCAAACAAAAATATTGAACTCATCCCCCAATATTTATTAGCCACTTGTATTTCTTCTATTGAGAATTGCCTATTCAATTTATTAATCCATTTGTTGGTTAGATGCTTAGGGGGATGTTTATTTTTGGAAGTTCTTTATAGAATCCATATATCAATCCCTGGTCAGACATATAGATCATCTCTACTCTGCTGGTTGTTTCCTTTGATGCACAGAATTTTTATAACTTTATATAATCCTTTGTGTTGATTATCAAAATTATCTCCTGTGATACTAGAATGGTTTTCATAAAGTCCTCGCTGAAACAGGTAAAGGTACTGACACAGTACCTCGAACTACTTGGCCCATGGTTCCCTTCGGAACTTTCAGAGTTTCAGGGCATATATTAAGGTCTCAAAGCACGTGGATCCCAATGGGACAGAGGGTGTGTGCTCATCCCCTGAGCTGGGCTTTTGGCAGCTGTCATCACTCTGCTGAGTCCTCTCTAGGAAATGCTTGGGGCTCAGAAAACCTCCACCTTGCATGCACCTTCCCAACTGCAGCTGTAGCCAATGAATGGTTTGGGGGAGGGGAGGTTTCCACAAAGACTCGGCTCTGCTAGCCATCATATTGGGACAAATGACCTTCCCAACTTTACTGCACCTTGTGGGGTTGCCCGAGAACTTCACTGCCTTTGCCTATTCCTTCTGTCCACTTATCCTTCCTTCATATAATCTTATTCCAGAATGACTTCCCCATAGGCCTTCTTCTAAGGAATCCATCTCAGTCTCGTTGAAAATGAACCTGGCAAGGCTTAGTGCTAGCTCGGCTACTTGTCAGTTCTACAGCTCTGTGTTTTAGCTTCTCATCTGCAAAAGAGGAGTGGTACTTAAATCCAGGTCTTGACCTAATAGGAAGTATTAAAGGGGGGATGGTCTGTGATACAGAGAGCCTTGGGACAGGTTTCACATAGTGAATATGCCTTCAGTACAAACTGCTAACTTGTCCTTTCTGCTGTAACTGGGGGAGTCTCAGGTTTTCATCATGTCTTGCTTCTGTGTTACAGGAAGATATACCTTCCTGTGAATACTTTTGCTGTCCTTAATTTCTTTCTTCAACTGGAGTAAAATATTCTCCATTAAAAACTGAGGAGGGAAGCAGTACTTCTGAGTGTCTTATTCTGTGTCAGACATGATAGTGGGCACATTTGTTGTTCTGTAATTCTTAATCCCCAAGCTATGAATTGTTATCTCCTTTTTGCAGAAGAAAGAATTCTCGGTGCCATGGACATATTAACACAATCACAGGGCTGCAAAAAGGCATGTTTACTACTGAGTCTCACATTCAGTTGCCAAGGCCCAGCTTTCTATGTTCTCTCTATGTCACTTGCATGTCCAGTGAGTTTTTTTTAAAGTAAGTTTAAACTCATTGGTAAATATGAAAGATCCTCTAGAAACTTCATATCTTTGGAAAAATGGAATTAGAAATCAGCTTTGGAGATTCCTTCTCCCTGGTAACTTGAACTCCCACGTGCACAAAGGTATTAGACTTGCTTAACCCCACGTAGCTAGTGTATGAGTTACTAAGCTGTTGCTGTAACCAAATTTGTAAAGGTTCATTTTAGTCTACAATTAAAGGCTGTAGAGTATTATGTCAATGATGGCATGGTGATGGGAGTGACTCTAGCTGAGGCATCAGGGGCATGAGACAGCCAGTCACATTGTGTCCCCAGTCAAGAAGCAGAGAGAAAACCATGGCGTGTACACTTTTCCTTTTAATTCAGCGAGAGCCCACAGGCCAGGCAAGGCGCCAGCCACATTCAGAGTGTCCCCGGCTCTAGAAACCTCCCAACAGTCCTACCCAGAATCTTATCAGCATGGTGGTTCTAAACCCACCAAGTTGGCAAGGAAGTTAAGCACCTCAAGTCTACTCCTTGTCACCTTGACACCCAAACATACCACTCTAACCCCAACAGCCTGTGCTCATTCAGGGCATCCCTGCCAGGACAGAGGCCACTGCAGCATCTACTGTCACGTGGTATGCTTCTGTCACTTTAGTTCCTCCATCCCCGATCATTTCATCATAGGAAAAAATGGACTATACCAGAACTTTCTAAAGCAAACCTATTCCATGCTCAAACTGTGTCCAACTGTGGCATTGCAGCATGTCTCATGTCCCTGACAAACAATTTCCATGTCTGTGTTCTAACCAGTCAGAGAGGCTCTCTGAGGGCTCAGATGTGCTTTGAGACTAAGTTAGGCATTTGGTATATTTGATACATGTAATTTCATTTAGGCCTCTCAATAATTCCATGGGCTAAACTATATTCTATAGGTTGGAGAACTACATCCTGACAGGTTAAGTAACTGCCCTGAGGTCAGGCAGGTAGTGAAATGGTAGAGCTAAGATTAAATTCCAAGTGCTCTTTCCTCTCAGTGATGGACAGGGTCTTCAAGGGCAGTTCTATAGTACCTGGAGAGGCATAGCTTATTTTTATATTGACCTCAATAAAGAGCAGCAACAACAATCACTTCAAAATCCATTCTTCATTTATTTATTACACAATGACTTATTGAATGCCTATTATTTTCCAGGCATTTCTAGAGAAGACTAAATTAATACAGCCCAAGCACTCACATCATTTATGCATTCCAAAATCTATCTAGCTAATGTGGTACATTTTGTAAAGCCCATTATACATAGTGCATATGCATGTGCATACACATGAGCTTGGGTGTGTGTGTGTACATGTTCCCACGTGCACGCGCGCACACATGCACACAGAGTTTCTGATGGTTGAGCTTATAGCACTTCTCATGACTGAACTCAGTCAGGATTCTCAAGACAGTGTGCATGGACCCCAGATGGCTTCAGGTATACAGAAATAGGAAATTCAAATTCAAACCTGAGGCCTGTGTAGCACTTGTAGACAGTGACTCTTGACATGCAGCATTATTTCACTTATGGCCATCTCCTCACCAGAAAATGTAGATAATGCCACACCATGCTGAGAGACAGTCACTGTGTAAGATCACTCAGTAATATGGACGCCTTTAATAAATTGTGAAGATTTTTTCCCCCTATTTGCTTGGAAATAATTTCAGACTTAGAGGCAAATTGCAGAAAGGATTCCCACGTTCCCCTACTCAGTGCCCTTGGATATAATCATGTGACATAATCATAGTTCATAATCAAGTGCAATAAATTAAGATTAAGCAGGACTCTTAAGCCAAGCTACAGCCTTGGTATTTTACCAAAAGTCTTAATAAATATTCTTTTTTTTTTTCAAGCCAAGATCTAGCACAGGATCCCAAAATCATTGATTCTGATACCGATTTAGACTCTTCCAATGCCTAAAGGGGCCTTAGCCTTCCTTTGTCACTTGTGAATTTGACACTTTGTGAGAATGCAGGTTAATCTGTATAGAGCTCGGAAGTGGTCTTGTCTGGTGCTTCCCATGGTTAGGCGCAGAGTGGACACTTTGGCAGGAATGGTGGAGCGGTAGGAGTGAGAGCAATGGCTTCATGGGTAAAGCCTGAGGGCCAGAGTTCAGTAACCACGTAATGCTGACCACAGCAGCATGGTTCAGGAATCCCAGTGCTTCAGTGAGCCTGGAGGAAGAAAGAGGAGACAGTCCACTGAAGCTCACTGGGCAGCCACCCTGACTATGCAGCAATGAATGAAAGACTCTGCCTCAGCTAAGGAGGAAGGAAAGAACTGACAGGCAAGATTATCACCCCATCTCCCCCACATTCTCTCTCTCTCTCTCTCTCTCTCTCTCTCTCTCTCTCTCTCTCTCTCTCTCTCTCTCTCTCCATATATATATATATCCTTTTCTAGCTGTCCTGTGTCAGGAAGCCTATGTTGGATATGGGCCTTTCTCTGCGATCCCTTGAACAAGGCGATGGCTGTAAACTCTGCAAAGCAACTATAATTTTGCAGTCAACATTTAAAGAGTATATCTGGGAGAGGCTTTGAGATAATGAAAAGATGCTGTTTTCTTTATAACTTTGGTCTGCTTTCAACATCTGGATCATTCTTGATAGTGTGCCTTATAGTGATGGTTCTCTCACAAATGGAAATTTTCTGTTAGTGAAGTTGTTTGAATTGTTGCTCTTCTTTTCAAACAATGGGGCAAAACTGAAAATTTCCCACTGGTTAATTGTCAACATATGGGGCACTCTGTGGTGAGGATTATGAAGTCAACTTTCATTTTTTTTTTTAGTACTTATTTGTTTTATGTATATGAGGATGCTCTCTTCATGCACACCAGAAGAGGGCACTGGAAAGTATTACAGATGTTGGTTGTGAGCCACCGTGTGGTTGGCTGGAATTGAACTCAGGACCTCTGGAAATGCAGCAAGTACTCTTAACCGCTGAGCCATCTCTCCAGCCCAAAGTCAACCTTCTTAATAAGAAAGACTCAAAGGTACAAAGAGGTGAATGGAGCCCCAATACCAACTTGTAATTCTAGGGAAGGGAATTCTCATGTGGACAGAGAACTCTGCCTGCTTGAGCCTCTGCTGCCTTGCTAGAAAGCTTTCTGCCTATCCACATTTTCCCTCTTCCCAGCTGTTGGGAACATTTTGTTTCTATGAATGCCTGAGGCGCCAATGCACCATGGCCTGTATAGATGGTAACCACAGGACTAGAGTATTTGCAGGAGAAACATCCCTTGTGCCAGGTGGCAGATTATGAGGGCTAGGGTCACATGTTACATGGTGGGGCCCATAATGGCCTTGCTCGACCTTGAAGAATGAGAGAACATCATTGGTGGGATGAGGGGCAGGTAGAAGGGCATTACTGTTTCACCCTAGCTTGCTCTTTCCTTCATAACGTGCATTAGCTCCTCAGGATCTCCCATTGTGCCCATTTCCTACTGTTGCTGCAACTAATTACCTCAATGAAGTAGCCTAGGGCAACACAAATTACATTCTCACCATTCCAGATAAATCCAAAATCACTCTCACTGGACGAGAGTCAGTGTGGGTGAAGCCTTCTCCTTTCAGAATCCCAAGGGCAGGACCTCTCCTTAGCCTTCTTCAGGACTAGAGGCTCCTGGTATTACTTGTATCACAGCCACTTTCTTCATCTTCAAAGACAGTGGTATAGCATCTTCTCTCGGCTTTGTTGTCATAGTGCTTTCTTGCCACAGAGCTGGCCTTCTTGTTAAAAGAACTGGTGAGATTCCAGTGCATCCACTAAGACAACTCAAGACAATCTCAAAACCGTTAAGCTGCATGCATCTACCAAAGTCCCTTTTCTGGGCCTGGGGAGATGAATCAGCTGGTAAAGTGCTTGCTGCTCTAGCACAACCCAGTTCTCCAGAATTCACATAAAAGTCAGGCATGGCCGTGAATGTCTATGAGCCCAACACTGGGAGAGTGGAGACAGGCTGATCCCTGGAGTATATTGGCTATCCATCAAATAAAATCAATGAGTTCCAGGTTTAGGAGAGACCCTATCAATCAATCAGTCAATCAATCAATAAAGTACAGAGCAACCAAGGAAGACATAGATGTTCACCTCTGCCCTCCACATGGCACCTGTACACACATATGCATGCACTCTGATGTACATGCACACACATGTAAAACACACACAGACACAACTGCACTTCCCATCTCAGGTATCAAAGTTCCATTGGAGGAACTTAGTGGGGATTCATGTGGAGCCTCACATTGCCTTGGGCTTGCTCCTTGCTTTAGTTCACTTTCTACTCATGTAATAATGGCACCATGACCAAAAACAACCTGAGAAAGAAAGTATTTATTTGTGTTACATGTCCAAGTTGCAGTGCACCATTGAGGAAATTCAGAGTTGGAACTTAAGACATGAACCTAGAGGCAGGAATTGAATCAGAAACCATAGAATAACTACTGACTGACCCCCCATGACATGCTCAGCCTGGTTGTTTGTTTGGTTACTTGGTTATTTGGTTGTTTGGTTGGGGTTTTCATACAACCCAGGACCACCTATCCAGGGGTAGCAACACCCACAGTGGGCTGGGCCCTCCCACATCAATAATTCATGATGAAAATGCCCTATAGACTTGTCTTCAGGCCAATATGATGTATGCATTTTTCCAGTTGACAATCTTCTTCCCAGATAATTCTAGCTTGTATTATGTTGACAAAATCCACCAAGGACACTGCTTTAACAGAGGATGAAAATCATAGTGGCTTAAATACAAGATATGGATTTTTTTTTGAGACAGTGTTTTTCTGTGTGGCTTTGGCTGTCCTGGACTGGCTTTGTAGACAAGGCTGGCCTCGAACTCACAGATATCTGCCTGCCTCTGCCTCCCTGAGTGTTAGAATTACAGGCCTGCACAGCTGCATGGTATGGATTTAATTCTCTTACACAGGCAGTTCAGGGACATAATGTCCCCACTACCATCCTGAACATTGACATTAAGGGTATTATTTTGATTCAATCCCTCTCTCTCTCCTCTCTCTGTCTCTGTGTCTCTGTCTCTCTCTGTCTCTCTCTCTCTGTGTCTCTCAGTCTCTGTCTCTGTCTCTCTCTGTTTCTCTCTCTCTCTCTCTCTCTCTCTCTCTCTCTCTCTGTCTCTCTCTCTGTCTGTCTCTACTATATCATTTGTGTGAGGCCAGAAGAAAAACTTTTAAAAGTTGGTTGTCTCCAAGTTGGTTGAACTCAGGTTATGAGACATAGCAGCAAGTATTTTTGCCCAATTGAGCCATCTTAATGGCCCTATTCCCTTAATCATCTATTTTCTTTCCTGTTTCTGGGGCAAAGAGGGTGGATTGAGGTTAAGACAGAACCTCAGAATTGCTGTGTAACTGAGGATGCCTCTATCTCTATCCTGCCCTTATCTCTCAAGTCTTGGAGTTACAGTTTGATACCAACACATCACGCTTTTTAATTTTTTTAAATATTGTGTCTATGTCTCTATCAAGAAGTTTTATATGATCTGACATGCCTACTTCCACTCCACCATCATGAATTCCAGACAGCAAGAAGATGCATAGAAAGAAGATTGAAAAACCTCTATTTGGCTTGTATCAAATCAACTTGCAATCTGTTGATCACATGGCAACAGCCAACTCAAGGGATGCTGGGAAGTGGCTAGAACCACTTAGCTAAAATCTCATTAAAGAGGAAGTAGAAAAGACAAAGAAGTATCCTCCACCAAAACAAGTAAGAGGGCAGCATAGTGACTTCTGTCATATTTAATTGATACAAAGGAACAAACCAATGCAAGATGGGAGAATTTTCCATGTCTGGCTGTGGGTCTAGAGCCATCTGACAGGAAGACCAAGGCCAGCTCTGAGAGGGCCAGATGGGCAGCCTGCTTCAGCCAGATGGCATCATCTCCACATGTACAGTGGCCAAGTGGAAAGAGTAGCTATAGAGAGCCAAGCAGAACTGACCCGCTTCCTGGCTCTTCCATTTGATAGTTGGGTGACTCTCTTTGTATCTTCATTTCTTATTAAAGTGAGAATGACACCATGGACCTTGGGTGATCTTGTGAGCAGTCAATGAAGCAGCATTGGTGAACAAGCCCGACAAAGGCTTGACATACAGTTGGCACTATGTGGCTGTAATATCCACCTACTTATCTATTGATGCTCACAGCCATTTCTCAAATCTTAGAGACAGGTGTATGTGATTCATATTCTATTTCTGGGCCTTTCAGAGCAAAGTCTTTGAAAAATGGAGGGATGACTTGGCTCGACTGTTATCCTGCTATAATTTTTGTGTTTGGAAATTCGTTAAGAATTCATTTTGATGAATCACAAATGCATGCACCATGAAAAACAATTAGCATTAATAGTGTAAAAGAAGATCAATAAATAGATTCATTTTTAAACTGTAATAATTTATTTGCTTCCTGACTTTTGGGAAATACTGCATCTTCGTGTGACATGTCGATCATTAAATAGCCAAACTGCGATGATTTGTGAGAGGAAGTGGATTTCCAGGAGGCCAGCTCTGCTGGAGGACTCAGCAAGCCTGCGCCAGTGCCAGCCTTCAGCCAGGGAAACAGCACCAGTGAGTGGTGCAGCCATGTGTGATTGGGTGCAGCTGTGTGTAGCTCAGGCACATCCTACATAGCTCAGGGAGTTTCTCGGGTGTCTCACCTTCTAGCGCAGTCTGCCAGAGGGAACCTCCATAGAACCAAATGCCTGGAACAAGGGTGAGAAACATGGTATTTACCAGACAGGGAACAGAATGGGGAAGTAAAATGTTGCAGAAGAGCAGCATGCTGAGGCCCTCCTGAGTTATCAAGGGCTGGAGAGCATGAGATTGCTTGTCTGGAGTGCAAAAAACCAGACGGAATTCTAAAAGGTGCATGAGGGGGAGGACCAAATGAATGGAGAGATCCCACAGGCAGAAGAGGTGGAGAGGAGGGGACTGAAGGTCTCCTATTCATTTGTCACATGACGGGAGAACAAAGGACTGGCTTGCCATCATAGCTCCTCACCGCCAATGAAGGCGGGTGGCCCTGAATACCTGTCGCTGTCCCTTCAAGGGGAAGAAGGGAAGGCTTGTTAGAGAACAGGCATAACCCCTGTTATGAGAGAAACAACCTTTAGCTCTTTTGCAGTCCCTGTGGGACAGCATGTTGCTAGCTGTGGGTAAGGAAAGTGTGCCTGGTGGGCAGTGGCACCAAGCCAGGGGGCGGGGGGAGGAGTATAGGCAGATAGACCATGAGAGTCTTAAGGTCTAACAGCTTTGAGCTGAGGGCCAACGGGTTTGGGGGCTGGCAGCTGATGGCCATCAATGTCCATCCCACCCACCAGGCCTTGGGCCAGGGGCCAGTGCAGATTACATTTTAAGGTGATAGTCATCTTTGACCTTTGGGACCTCCAGGGCCACTGGTCATCCATCTTAGAGCCGCTGACCAGCAACCTCTGGGCTATTTTTATGACCAGCAAACATTGCCCATTGATTGAATTGATTGAAATTGCAGCTGGTTTGTGGGGGAAGAGGATGCTGGCTTCCCAGGGCCTGGTTTGCAGCTTTGCATTCTGTTACTGTTGTTGACTCTTTCCTCTCCTCTTCCCTCTTCAGCGTGAAGTCTGTGTGGAAACAGGGCATACACAGAGACACACATATCTTGAATATACACACATCACACACCATACACATACACCACACACACACACACACACACACAC
>OU015744.1:23753914-23778762 GCA_907169655.1 Acomys percivali | reverse complement strand
TCTCTCTCTCTCTCTCTCTCTCTCTCTCTCTCTCTCTCTCTCTCTCTTTCAATTTCCTTCTTTGTTATGGTTCTGTTGAGGCTGTTGATCTCTTCTCAGTTTTATTTTGGTAATTTAGAAGAATTAAAAATTTATCAATATTTTTTAGATTGTTCAACTTAGTTGAGTATAAGGTTTTAAAAATATTTCTTCTTGGCATTTTGTATTTTTGGTGTCTTATAATTTTTACTTGCTCATTTCTGATTTGTTGATTTGGGCCATCTTTCTCTTTCTCTTGTTTAGTTGGACTAAGTGTTTATCTTCTCAAGGAAATAGCTCCCAGAGTTACTGAATCATATATTTTTTCCTAGTTTTTACTTCATTAATTTTTGCTTTGCCATCTCTTTCTTGCCATCTCTTGGGTTTGTTTTATTTTAATTTTTCCAAATCTTTGAGTTGGATATTAAGTCATTTTTGTGCTCTTTCTGATTTTTAATATAGGTATTTAAGGCTATAAATGTCCCTCTTAAAATATTTTAATGTGTCTCAGTTTTTATTGTTCTATGTTTATGTTTTCTTTCAGTTTCATGAATATTTTTACTTTTTTCTTGATTGCTTTTTTTGACTTATTCCTCATTCAGTAATGATTTGTTTAAATCTCCATGCATTTGAACACTTGCTAGAGTTTTGTTTGCCGTCAGTTTTAAGTTTATTAGCTAATGCCCAGATAGGATACTTGAAGGTATTTCAATTTTCTGTATTTGTCAAGGTTTGTTTTATGTCTCAGCATGTGATCTATTTTAAAGAGGCTTCCATGTGGTGCTGAGATGAATATATATTCATTGGAGTTTGAGTAAAATATTTTGTAGATATTTGTTAAGTCCATTTAATGTAAAGATGTCAAACAATCCTGAGGTTTCTCTGTTTGTTTGTTTGGTTTGCTTTGTTTAGATGACCTATCTTTTGGAGAAAGTATAATGTTGAAATTTCTCACTGTTATTATTTTGGTGTTAATCTGTGTCTTTAAATCCATTTTATGTTTTTTAGGAAATTCTGTGTTCCAGAAGTTGGTACATGTATGTTTAGTATTGAGACATTTTCTTGGTTAATAGATTCCTTAATTATAATGAAGTTTACCCTTCACTGTCTATCTTGATTAGTTTTAACTTGAAGTCTATCTTGTCAGATATTAGAATGGAACACCTGCTTGCTTCTATACCCTATTTGCTTGGAATATTTTTTTCAGTCCCTTTAGTTTAAGATGGCACCTTTCTTTCAAGTTAAAATGAATTTCTTCTAGACAAGAGAAAAACAGATTTTATTTCTTAATCTATCCAGCTATCCTGTGTCTTTTGATTGGCGAGTTGAGGCCATTAATAGTAAGAGTTGTTATCAGAAGGTTTGTTACACTGCAGTTGTTTTGGTTGTTTACATTTTAGTTGTAGTTTTCCATTAAATTATAGCTTCATTTGTTTTCTTTCTAGGATCTCTCAGCTGTGCTTATTCCTCTCTTCAGTTTCTTTTCAGTTTAGAGTATTGCTTCCAATATTCTGGGTTTTTTTTCCTTTTTTGGTTAGGTTTTTTAGGCCATGTGGATCATGGAAAGTTCTTCTTTCTCCTTCAACTACGACAGATAGTTTAGCTGGATATAGTAGTCTAAGTTGGCATTCGTGATTTTTTAGAACTTAGAGTGCATTGCTTTAGATTGTTTTAGGCTCTTCTTACTTTCGTAGTTTTCATTGAAAAATCAAATATTAGTTATTTTGGTGAGTTTTCCATCATATGGGACTCATATTCTTTCTCTTTCAGCTTTTAATATTTTTTCTTCGTTCTGGATACTTAGTGTTTTCACTATAATATGCCATAGGGTGTTTCTTCTTCGGTTTTGTGCAGTTGGGCTTTTGTATGCTTTTTGTAACTGTTAGGGGTATGCTTTTCCTTAGTTTTGGAAATGTTTCTTCTATGGTCTTGATATGGTCTATTCTATGTCATGGGATGCTTCTTCCTCTTCTATAATTGGAAGATGTCTTTGGATGGTGTCCCTCGTTTCACACATATTCCTATACTGTGCTTTTAAATTTTTTTCTTTACTTATTTTGTCTAGTCCTTACTTTATCTTTGAGTACTAATACTCCATCTTCTGTTTGATTACTTCTACTTGTAAGGCATTCCCTGAGTAATTGGGAGGCTGAGTTTTTATATTCCATCTTGATTTCAGCTTGTGTTCTCTTCAATGTTTCTATCTCTTTACTGAATTTAGTTTTCCAATCTTGAATTATCTTCATTATTTCATTCAGGTGTGTACTTGTATTTTATTTTACAATACTTAAGGGTTTATTATTCTCTTGGAGTTCAATGAAGTGTTTGTGTCTTTCTTAAATTAAATTCCTTTAATTTTTAATAAATTTTATGATTGTTCTTTTAAATTCTGTGTTCTGCGACTCATCAAGGTAGTTTTTACTGGGAACACATCAGTAGTGCTGGTGAGTTTAATGGGAGATATAATGTTTTGACCATTTATGATCTTTTGTTTTTGTGATTTGATGTGTGCTGTGGTGGTTTGTCTGATGTGATAATATGGCCTTCTTTGGATTGGGTCAGTATAGGAGATGTCTGACCTGAGTTAGCCTGGGTAAAGCTGGTTGGTGAGTTATTTAATTGAACCATGAAAACATGGCTTCCAAACCATGGATCTAAAGCAACGAAGGTTCATGACTGAAGAGGGTTCATGGCCACATGTCTCCAACTAGACTTGTGAGTTTGTTGATGGTGGTGGGTTGGAGAGGGTGGGTGGGTGGGAGGAAGGCAAAGAAAGAAACAACCTGTCTGGGAAACGTGGCTCTTACACAAAGAGAGTTTGTGGGCTGTGAGTCTGGAATCAGGCTTGTGGGTATTTGATGGCAGTGTGTTGGAGTAAAGACATAGAAACTGGAGAGGTGACTTACCCAGGAAATCTGGCTAAGGCTCACATAAGATTTTCAAGCCAAAGGTCTAGTGCCCACCTTATTTTTGAGACAGGGACTCTCACTGAAGCTGGAGCTTGCCAGCTGTCTAGACATTCTGAAGAGGCCAGCTTCTGGACTTCTCCTCTCTCCACTTCCTTAGCACTGGGATCACAGGTGTGCACCACCACAGAACCCAGCCTTTTCACATAGATGGTAGGATTGGCCAGTACAAGCCATTTCCCTATCTCCAAGAAATAGCTTATAACCTATTTCCTATATAAAATAAGCCCAATTCAATAGCATTTTCCATTTTCCAATTTCCATGGTGAAAATACTCCACCAACACTAAGTTCAAGCTGCTAGTATGAGGTCACTAACTGTGGAGCTGGGTTGTGCCAAATGTAGCAGGTGTGCTGATCCTGGCAAGTCTAGCAGAGCAAGAGCAGAAGTCTCAGCACACATCTACAGTGAAGTGTCCTTTATGGAGTGAGCACGGAAATGCCATCCTGATCCCCTGGGAACTGAGAATAGGGGTATCTGTGTATGAGCCTTTCAGTGCCTTTAGGGGACTACTGTTAGATTCCTAGGCAGCCTGTTGGGGCTGCGGTAGAGCCTTTTATTAAGATGACTTCATTCTTTAGTGTCTTAGCAGGAATACTTTTGAGATAAAAGGGGATATTATCAGTGATTATACTAGGACAACTAAGGCAGTGCCTGGAGAAACCAGAATAATGTGCGCACATTCTTTCAAGGCAAAGTGTGAATTTAATAGGGAGAAAATCTTGGATCTCTTGAAATGTTGTGAGATGCTCACCAGAGAAGACCACTCTGACAAGGATTCAAGCCAAGAGAAAATATTTATTAGCTAGGTGGTGACTACATTGGGTGTTTGACACCCAACTGCAGCCCTGAGTCTTTCTGGGGATGAGCTTTTAAACACAAAAACCACATTGTGTTTTGACACACCACAGTTAGCAAGAGCAACTAGCCAGAAGTGGAACTGCAGAAGCCAAATAGCAAGGTTATTACATTACGGAACCTTCCCAGAACTATGGACTTTGATGGATTAGGTGTCTGGTTTCATTTTGGCAGGGGTTGCTGCCTATATGCTGGGTTCCAAGGGCTGAATGGTACTTCCATCATGGCGTCAGTTGTGCTAAGGTTTGGGGGCCCACTAATGTCCGAGGACCTGTTTCAGAAGCCTCCTTTGAATTTTGTACCCTTGAGCCTGTGTCTACGCTCTTCTGAGAGAAGTCCCCATGCAGTCTAGGACAGCAGCCAGCATGGAGATGGGGCAAAATCTGCAGAGCTCATCAAGACAAGTGTGTTTTCAGGCTTATAGCTTCCCTTGGTGAATATTTTCAACCACTTCAAATACCACTTCCTGTCTAAGCAATTTTGTCAGGAGCTAAATGCTTCTTCTATTGGTATCAGTCCAAACTTCCTGTTCTCATAAGGAATAAAAAAGAAGATAAGAGTCTGTGACAGAAAAAAAGGATCTAGCAAACAGCTGTCTGTTTTCACCATTCTAAATTTGCTTGTTATTTCTTACTGAAGAATGTACAAATGCAATTATTGGTGAAGTAGCAATAAGAGAGCGCCTGCAGAACATTGGGATTTCTGCTTGCTACCATTTACGTTGTTTCATCTACTCATTTTCATTTACTGACACTGCCCATACACTTAGCTTTTTTTTTTTTTTTTGACAATGTAGCACTCCATGCTGCTATCATAATCTCATTTGACATCCTGTTCTCCATAGATAATATGTCTTATGAACTGGTACTCATGACCACAGGCTGACAAGGAGCATCCCAGTTGACTTATACCATAAGAGGCACAGAGTACAGTATATGCAGGGAAGCAAGCATTCTCTGGATCTGGTTTAGGATGTGAATGTGTGGACAAGGGCAGCCACGGAACCAAAAGTGAAAGGTCAGTGTTAACACTCACCAATCTCCTGCTTTTGTAACCGTAAGTCCCAAACACAGACAGTAGCCACACATCAATAAACACATTTACCTATGGAGCAGCTAGCAGCATGAAGGCCTTGGGGCAACCTCTATGTTATACCTAAGAAACATATGGACATTTTAATTATGCAGCAGTAGGATGGAGCCTGCCAACTTTCCGGTGGTTTCTGAGGGACATCTTGCTGACCAGGGGGTTACTCGCTGGCCAGCAAGGATGAAGGCAGAACATTTTGACTCCGAGAGCTTGGCTTATGGCTGAGGGCTCATGCTTCATGCCCCCTTCGTTCGGAGCCCAGCTTCATAGGCTATTGATCTGAATGAGTGTGGCTTTGGTTGTTGGGGGAAGATCGATAAACAGTATAAAGGACGGGGGTTATACTGAAGTGAAACCTTTGGCCTTAAACCTAAGGCTGAGTTAGTTAAATTTGATGATCTTCTGGTTGGGGTTGGAGCCTCGTTTTTGTGCAGTGAGCTTGTTTACAGTTGAGTTGTCCCAAGCACTTCAGACATGTGGGCTTACTAATGGTCATTAGAGTTGTGCAAAACACGCCCTATTATTGTCTCCATTTGTCTCTGAAGCACCAAGAGGGTACACGAGGAACCGGAATTTGGGATTTGAACACTGGTGGCTTTTATCCAGGATCTACACCACTGGGGCAGTGGCAGTTGCTCTGTCTTTGTCCTTGGCTCAGACCAGGCCATCCTAGGTTGCCGAGGAAGAACCACAGACGGCAAAGGCCAGTTGTGGCTATCCGCACCTTTTGTGCAATGAAAATTACAGCTAAAATGATTAACTCCAATTTTGCCTCTAATTTCCTTATTAGGTAGATTTTTCTTCTCCCGATGAACTCTGTGTCATTGTGGTGGGTGGGCACGTGGACTGAGTTGGTATCAGAAAGTGTCATGTGTATACAGGGAAGATGAGGGGTGATTGCATTTTCCAAATATGGTGAGGGAACAACAGCTCTTATCCATTTGGCATCCCATCTACCTGTCTGTCCATGCAAGCATCCATACATTTACCTGCCTGCTATCACTTTGTAGGAGGTTGATAATAGCAGTGTTAAGACCCCTGTTCAGATACTGCCTGGCATGTCATTCCACCCCAACCCTGTTTATGGCCATCATAAAATGTCTGTGGATCATCTAACCGCTGATTTTCCAGAGTCTTTCTACTGTCTGAAGGATCGAGGGAAAAAAAAAATCTATTGGCTGAAGAAATTAAGCCATTTTTCTTCAGGGGAGAGAAATGGAGAAGTGGACATTCCACATTAAAATGCTGCAGTGAATTCCAGATGAATGAAAAATTGGTCTACGTACAGAGAGAGCAGGGAGAATTGGAAGGGATGTAATTAGCTCCAGGCGGAGGCTTTAGGGCGGGGCCACCCAAACCCTGTGAGGTTGGAAGTGGGGTTACATAGAACACATTGAGGGGGAAGTGGGGCACATAAAGCCCCCTGGAGGGGTAAGCTGGTGGGGTACATAAAGCCCTCTGGAGGGGTAAGTTGGTGGGGCACATAAAGCCCTCTGGAGGGGTAAGCTGGTGGGGACACATAAAGCCCCCTGGAGGGGTAAGCTAGTGGTGACACATAAAGCCCACTGGAGGGGTAAGCTGGTGGGGTACATAAAGCCCGGAGGGTAGAGTAAGTTAGGGTCATATAAAACCTGATGGAGGGGTAGGCGGGGCCACATAAAACCCTGAGAAGGGTCTTCCACCCTAAGGTGATGCTCCCTGGACATTATTTTGTCCATTTCCCCTGCCATGTATTATCTTCCAAAAGTCTAGTTGTCCACAAGATTTTATTAGAGATGTGAAATAGCTGGGTTCTTCTTGCCATTATAGTTCTTTGTTCTTATTGGTTCTGTGAACCAGTGTCAGCTCACTCCTCCATCACCCATCAACATGGACCAGTTCTGTCACGAAGAGGGCTTTAGCCCTAAAAGGGTGCAGGACCTGATCCATCATCATGAGTTCTAGTACTTAACTAGAGTCTGATCCAGCTGTAATGTTACAGGAAGCTAGAAGTCTGATCATGACCCTCTCTGGGCATTAGCAACTAGAAGCCACTGTTTGGGTGACAGCTAACAAATCGATGGGGAGCCACAAAAGCAGGATAACTCACTTGGCATACTCATTCCAACCTGGCCTTTTCTGGGGGTTCATGTTGTATGGCCTTCGTATGTAACCTTCCTGATTTGCCTTGGAGTTCTTGGCTCATGTAGGTCATTTCTTGTCTATGTCAGTATTGGGAACATGTTTCACACAGACTGTTCAAGGCTTAACTTTGTCTTGCGACCAGTTTTTACTTTCTAGTGAAGGTAGAGACCAGGCAGTAGATTAGAGCAGAATTTTAGTCATACCTCTCAGTGACAAGGTTAGTCACTCCATTGCTTTAAGAACTAGTGTGGATTTTGATGCGTTTGGAACAGCATTGCCTGTTTTTTTTTAATTTTTAAATTTTATTAATTTATTCAGATTACAACTCCATTGTTATCCCATCATTTGTTCCTCCCTCCCTCCCGCTTTCACCCTATTCCCCTCCCCTAGGTCTAAGACTGAGGGGGATCTCCTCCCCTCCTATATGGTCATAGGCTATCAAGTCTCATCTTGGTAGCCTGCTTATTCCTTCTTTGAGTGCCGTCAGTGCCTATTCTTCAGAGATACCATGGTGACCTAGTAGGTACTCAGTGAATTATTATTTTATTTAATTATTTTTGCCTAATGTAAGTTAAGGAGCTCTGGATTCTTGCTATTTTCAAACATTATGCACCATCCACAACTTGGTCACCATCTTTCACTTGTGTGCATCAACATCACAGCACAGAGGATATGTGCTCTTCCCCTCCCAGATCCTCTTAAAGGGCAAGCACCAGGAAGAGACAGCAAACCAGCAGACCTGCTATTGCACATTTTCCCACAAAGCACTTGGTAGTGGGAAGGTATGAGCAAGGGTCCTGGTGAGATGTGAGGATGGGGTCAGATGGCAGCTAGGGTAAGCGAGGCATTTAGTAAGTTTATGTAGTCCAGGCCTCTAGTCCCCTCCAGGAATAAGAGGGCACTGTGCACTTAGGCCTCTGACTCTCATGGGACCACAGAATGCCTAGTGACCAGGTCTTCAGCCCCAGTGATCTCAGAGAATAAAACTACAGACAATTTTCTTAGATGAACATAAATGTAAAAAATCTCAACAAAATACTTGGAACCCAAAATTCAGAAACACATTACGAATATCCTACATTATTATCAAATGGGTTTCATTCCATAAAGGCAAGGTTGTTTGAATGTGCATAGATCAATTAATGTGATCACCATATAAGGAAATTTAAGGAAAGATATCATAAAGTCATCTCCGCTGATGCTCAAAAGCCTTTGACAAAGCTCAGCCATCTACATGGTAAAAGTCCTAAAGATGTCAAGGATGGATGAAACATACCTAAAAGCAATAAAGGCTATATACAACAAACTATAGCCAAATCATTTTAAACAGAGCCAAACTGGGAACAATTTCTCTAAAATCAGGAACGACACAGCCATATCCACTTTCTCACTCTTGTTTGATATAATGCTTGAAGTCTTAGCTATATCAATTAGACAAAAGAAACACACAAAAGAGATTAAAACAAACTATCCTTATGTGCAGATGACATTTTAAAACTTTTAAACTTAAAATGCCCTATGATTCTACTTGGAAACTCTTAGGTCTAATAACCATAGTAAGGTTGCCAGACACAAAATCAATGTTAAAACAACAACAGTGGCTTCATATACACCAACAAAATACTCTTGAGAAAAAAATTAGAGAACATACTTTATTCAAAATAATTAGAAAAGATTAAGTATCTAGAAATACCTCATCAAAGAAGAGGAAGACCTAGAGTGAGAATTTGCTAACAGCGAAGAGGAAAGCAGAAATGGCACACTATCAACATTAATCTATATCTTTAATACAATATATATATCAACATTCCACTGTCATATTTCACAGACTTATAAAAAATCCAAAAATTCATACGAAACCAAAACGATCATGAATAACCTATGGAGTAGGAACACGGATAGAGGTGTTACAATACCCAACCTCAAATTACAAAGACAGCCCAGTACTGGCATGAAAGCAGGCATGTATACCAATGGAACAGAATGGACAACTCAGAACCAATGTGACAAAGCTATGCCCACCTAATTTTGGCTAAAGGAGGCAAAAACCTAAGCTGGGAAATAATCTGCTCAGCAACTGGTGTTGGGGAAAATCAGATATCTGCCTGCAGAAGAAAGGAATGAATTTATATATCTCACCTTGTACCAAAAAAATCAATTAAAAATGAATCAAATACTTTAACTTAAAACTTGAGATGCTGAAAATTTCAGCAGAAAGCATAAGAAATAACCTTCATGGCACTGGAGTATACAAGAACTTCCTGAGAGGACATCAGTAATGCAGGAACTAGCCCCTGTATCAACAGATGGGATGCCATGAAATTAAAAAGTTTCTGCACAGCAAAGGAGACTATCAGCAGAGCACACAGACACCCACAGAATATGGGAGAAGGTCTTTACCAGCTGCACTGCAGACAGGAGGCTAAGGTGCAGGACCTACGAGGGACTGCAGAGAGCAAGTACGCAGGAAGTGAAACTGTCAACCAGAAAATGGGCTAAAGAGTTGAATTGGCAGAAGGAGAAAAAGAAAAGGAAGAGAAGGTGGTAGTGGTGGTGGTGGTGGTGGTGGTGGTGGTGGTGGAGGAGGAGGAGGAGGAGGAGGAGGAGGAGGAGGAGGAGGAGGAGGAGGAGAAAGCACAAATGGCTAATACCTAGCTTTAAACGTGTTCTAACCACCATCAGGGAAGTGTAAATTAAAACTACTTTGAGATACCACAGCATCCCAATCAGACAAATGTTGGAGAGGATATGGAGAAAGAAGAGCCCTTATTCCCAGTTGGCGTGAATTAATACAGTCACGGAAATGAGTGTTGATGCTTCTCAAAAAGTTAAAAATAGAAGCTTCACTTCTGGCCGTACACACAAGAGAAATCCATATTCTCCCATGTTTGTTGCTGCCCTATTTACTGTGGACAAGAAATGAAACCAATGTAGATGTTCGTTAAGAGATGGATGGATGATGAAAACCTAGTCCAAATATAAAATAGGATACTATTCAGTACTAAAGAAAAATGAAATGAGAAAATTTGCAGAGAACGAGTGTACTTAGAATGTATAATGTAAAGTGAAGGCACCCGTTCTCAGAAAGACAAAAGCCACATTCTCCTCATGCATATGCCGACCCTAGCCTAGAGTGTAAACAAGTGTACATGTGCCTAGAGCGTGACATGTCAGAAAGAACAAGAAGGGATACATATTAGGATACATGAGTTATGGAAAATAATATAAAGCTAATATTTTTCTATTTTTACCTATCATGGATTTTGTGGTATGATTTTTTTTTGTGGTGAATAAATGTGTAACAATGTAATTGATAGTGAAAGTGTAAAATCCAAAGTGAGGCTCCGTGTTGTCAGAGTGGCTATTCTAACGACACAGGAGTTCACTAAGACGTATAGGCTTTGGGTCTAGGCAAGTGCTAATGTGAGTGAGCACATTCGTCTAGCTTTGTGATGTTTTTATTTGCAAATTATTCACAATAAAATGATTTTTACTTTAGAAAGCTTATGGAAATTCAATCGAGAAAATGCTGCCCACCAGATTAGCCTGTGGGCAAGCTTTCGGTGCATTTTCTTGGCTGATAATTGATGTCGGCGGTGCCACCTCTAGCCTGGTAGCCCTGAGTGCTATACAAGGACAGGCTGAACACGCCATGGGGAGAAAGCCAGTAAGCAGCAGCCCTCCATGGCTTCTACATCAGCTCCTGCCTCCGGGTTTCTGCCTTGCATTCCTGCCCCATCTTCCATGGATGATGAACAGGCTCTAATATGAAACACAGGTTGATTTGGGTCATGGTGTTTGATCAGGGCAACAGAAACCCTAACTAAAACACCTGTGCACCACGGTCTGATTTTTAACTTGATATTTGTTGCTTACAAAAATCTGCCACGGATGACAACACTTACAGGAGCCATGTGACATTTCCCTGACTGTTGGGAAGGAAAGGGCACTTATGTTAGGGGCTCTCTAAAAACAGAGCCTTAGAGGGGTTCCCCCCCAAACTCTGCATGCAGGACTGACCCTCCTGTAATGTCATGTCTCGTGCATGCATCACTGGAGCTTGGCCTTGCCTTGCTTGGCCATGAGTGTCACCTCCCACCTCCCTGAACACTGGCGACTTGCTCTCTTTCGGGTCACACTAAAGAGCAAAGGCAGTGAGCCTCAGATAGACTGGCTGCGAGCGTCCCATGTCAGGTTTTCCAGTTTGCCAGCCAGCCAGGCCCCATGCCTGTATTTCTGCTGAGGCAGGTGAACCCCTGGGACCTGACCTCTGCCCCAATGTCCCTCGGCAGGGCCAGTTGTCAAGGAGATGACAAGATTGGATTCTGAGTTAAGGGAACCAATCTTTCTTTCTAAATTTATCTTCACTCTCTGCCTTCTTCCTGCTTTCTGTTCCTCCCTCACGACCTTTCCCTTTTTTTCTTTTCTTTTTTTATTGCATACAGCTATTAAAAGAATGGTGGTCATTTTTGAAATTGTGACCAAATCTTTTTTTTTTTTTTTTTTTTTTTTTTTTTTTTTGTAGTGAAAGACTTTTTGTTGCTTTTTAGGAAACCTCTGCTCCAGTGTTTATTTTGCACGGGACATTCTCAGAGATATCCCCTGTTATTGGTATCTTGACAAACTCTCCTGCATTCATCACAGCCTCTTAAGAAGACTTGTTTCCAATTGTCTGATGTGAAAAAGCAGAATTGAGAAGACAAGATCCCTGGTTATGTGATGACTAAGATGATGGGGTTAGATTCTGCTCAGAGCCTGCTGGGGCTTAGGACTGTTGGCTGGTCCTAGGCCCTGAAGGAGCGTAATCTCAGGGGATGGGGTACATATATTTTATCAAGGTGCAAATAGATGTGCTTTGAGCTCCCTGTCACACCTTGTTCAGGTGATGCTGATGCTGAGATTGCTCACTGTGGCTTGTGACATCATCTGCATCGTCTGTCAACAGCTGTTAACTTCTCAGACCAAACCTGGCAACGGTTCTTCTTTCTCCTTTCAACATCCAGTGTTTCCTCTTCACTTGGGATAATAAAAATATGGCATTGTTCCTAAAAAAAACAAAACAACAACAACAAAAAAACCCCAGGATTAACTCTGTGCTCCTAGAATCAGATAGGAATAATTTAGTCACCAGGTTTTAAACGATCACCATTCTTTTAAAGGCTGCATGCAATGAGAAGAAAAGAGAAAACGAAAAGGGTTCACTATAAATATAAGACACACTCCGGAATTTGGAGATTTTAAATGAAAATGGATGTAAATATCTCAGTAGGTCAGAGATATTGATTGCATATCGGAATATTGTTTGGAATATATGAAATTACAGGCAGTATGTTGTTAATTAATTAATATTTACAACTAAAATATAATAAAAACCCTGGAATGTACTCATTCCCAGGATACTATTGCTGCTGCTACTGTTTTTGAGTTACGGTGTTGCTCCATTACCCACATTGGACTGGAGATCATGTCGACCTTCGTACCTTACCCTTCTGAGTCCTTGGATCACAGTCCTGAGCTACCACACCTGGCTACCAAACCAACAAAACGCATGGATGAACCTGAGTGGTTCAGACGTCAGTCTGAAAGGATGGCGTACTGTCAGGGTCCAGTTATACAACTTCTGGAAAAGGCAAAACTCCAAGGGCAGTTGCCTGGTCTGCATGGAGACAGGATGAGAGGAGCAGGCAGGGTAATGAATCGCTGTGGAAGAAAACCAACTCCAAGTGATTCTTCAACGGCAACACATAACATATCTGTCGAAACTCACAGATCGTGCAATGGAATCAGGCCCAGTGCATGTTACAGGCTTTAGCTACTGTGTTGACACTGGCTCACCAGTACTAAGGCATATGACACACGCATGCCAGGTTCTGATAGGTAAGTATGCAAGCTGTATATGTGTGATGCATAGGAACTTGGTGCTTATTGATTAGCTTTCCTGCACTCCTACAATTGATTTTTAAGTTTTTTAATTGAATAAAAATTACATTTGCTTACTTACTGGTTTATTTAATGGTGTGTGTGTGTGTGTGTGTGTATGTGTGTGTGTGTGTGTGTGTGTGTGTATACAGTGGTCAGAAGACAACTTGTAATAATCAGCTCCCCCCCTCTATTCTGCAGGTCCTAGGGATGAACTTGGGTCCTTCGGCTTCAGAAGCAAGCACAGCACCTTTACCTCTGAGCCATCTCCCAGCCACACACTTGCTTTTTCTTTTTAAACTAAAAGAGAAAGTATTAGTTAAAATTTGATTTCACCATATTTTGGTTCAGTATTTTATTAATGTGGCTACTAGAAGAATTCCCACCGTGCCTGCACTTGACATCTGTGGCTTCTGTTTTCTCTTTCTACCATTTCTACTCTCCCAGGTACTTGACTAAAAAACTACGCTGCTCATCCAGAAGCATGGAGTCCTGTAAATACGATAGGCTCCATTAAGGCCCAGAGATCCCCACAAAACTGAGGGGCTCCAATTTTCTCCTGGCCCAGTTTGGGGAGTAATGGGGAGGACGGTGAGGACAGAAGGGCTCCCTCTTGCTTCTGCCTGAAACTGAACAATACAGGTCCTTTGTAGTCACGACAGATGAGATGAGGCTCTTGTGACACCCACTGCCTACTCCCCCCAAATTTGGGGTCAAAGTTCATACAAGCCCTACTCCTCCAGCCCTCTGCAGCCAGCACTTCCGGAAGAGTTCTGAGTGGTCATTTGGCCAGGCTAGTGTCTCAGCCCCTGCCCCTAGGTGACCCAGTCTAAGAGAGGCACCCAGGATGGAGGTGCTCTCCCAGCCAGCGCTAGGACGAACAGCACCTACCTCCCCAAGAGAAGTTTTGAACCTGCTGCTGGCACTCTTTGCTGCAACACCTGAATTTCTTCTGTAGAGGCGTGTGAAGCATCATTTGTTCTTGTTTTGTTTTGTTTTGTTTTGTTTTGTTTTGTTTTGTTTTGTTTTGTTTTGTTTTTGTTTTTGTTTTATACATCTTAATATGTGTCTGGAAACAAACTCCCCACTCAGTGCACCCTCGGGCCCAGAAATACTCTGAGCCAGTTGTTCCACCAGAATGGTTTTCTGAGCAAAGCCCCATCTGGCCCCTCCTCTGGGAACCAAAAGTCTGAATACTAACGAGCCCCGCCCCTCTGCCTGGGCAGCTGTCCTTAAGCACAAGTGGTGGCTGTGCAGATGCAGAGCAGCGTGGCCTCCGGCCTTGTGGTGCTGGCTGAGGCCCCATTTACACTGCAAGCCCCTTCCTTCATTGAGTTGTATTTGAAACTGTAAAATACCACCTGAATACTTTAGAGAACACAGAAAAATCTGCTATGACTCCATGTGCCAGTCACCCACATATGACAAACATTACTATTTCCCATTAGACTTCCAGTCTCTTTTAAAAGACAGGAGCTGTTATAGAAAAGGAGAATTGCTACCTGACTCACTCAAATGAGTCATCTATGATGTCATCCATGGCATCACTATGAGCAATGCATTATTATTATTATTATTATTATTATTATTATTATTATTATTACTACTACTACTACTAGTAGTATTAGTAGTAATACAATTATGACTATTACTATTTTTTATTAGTAAATGTCCAGTAAATATCTACACTATGTCTTCTGTGCAACAGCCAGTTTTCATCAGTGAGGATGGAGGCATGAAACAGTGGAATCCCATTAGGCTGACTGCAATTCTCGTGTGAAAGATGAGAGAAAAAGTAGCAAATATATACTGCATTTAGCTTTCACACCTTGAAGCTCCCTTCCTTCCTGAAGCCTGTATTTTCTTGGGTGGGTGGTAGGCTGGATAGAAAACCCTTCCGTGAATTCCCATAGATTAGGGGCCATTAGGCTTTGTCAGAGGCGCTATTGTGGGAGGAGAACTTTCCTGAGAGTCCCAGCATCCCTAAGAGCAGCCAGAAGTCCTTTATCTTTCAGTGACTGACACTGGCAACCAGCGGCAACAGAAGAATGAAGTTAATGAAAGAAGAGCTCTCTGTTGGTTTGTATCAGAATTATAAAAAAAAAATCACCTTAATTAATGGATTTTCTTTCTATAAATATTTTAGCTCAGGCTCAAGCCTAAAGCAATTCCTAAGAGAAGGATGGGGGATTGGTACATAGAGAATGAGACAGGGTCCTAGCAAGGGTTTGAATGATTGATACTTCCTTAAGATGAGAGACATGAACAGATAGATTTTACTATGGTGTTCAAGTGTCTTAATTCACTCAAGAAGGGCCCTACTTTTTACCTGAGACTCATCCCATCCTTTTCTCCCGTGGTCACTCTAGGTTTCCTGAATGGAGTCCAGGCCAGGTAGAATCCATCCTCACAGAATTCTAGCACGGGACAAGGGCCCAGCTAGACGCTTAAATTAAGGGTCCTTCTATCTCAGAGACATCCAAGGCATGGCAGTGCCTTGGGACTCAACCTCGGCTGTAGGGAAGGTGCCAGGCCTCATTTACATTAAACATTGCAGGGGCAGCCTGTGGGTGCCTGGTCTGACTCTTGGAAGCCAGGGTCGGACATGATTAGGGTCTCTGTGGTGGGTGGGGTGGGAATTGGTGCCGGGGATGACGTTACTTTTCTCTGAAGTCCCCATATGAAGCTTGACCTTTCTTACTTCAGGAGCTGTCTTACCTAATTGATTTTCGTTCTGCTCTAGAAACTTGGATTCTGTGATTGCAACAGCCTATACCACCCTGAGTAAGATGAGTTTTGTCTGTGGTCTTCTTTATGCCATTTTCCTCACCTCCTTCCTTGTCGCTTTAGTTGCTCTGTGGTCACACACTCCACAGCTACTGGCTGTCTTGAACAGTCTTCAGATAATGCTAGTGTCGGACTCTCAACAATGCCATGATTGTATCTACACCCGCCCTATGTCTGACCATCAGCTTGAATTAGAGACTGAGACTTTGGGGAAAGTCATATACAGGATTCCACCATGGCTTTCAAAGGAGCCTGTGGCAACTCCTAGTGAAGGCACAGATGTCTGTTTTGTCATTCTTCCTTTTGGTTCTTTTCCATTTCCCTAAACTTTATTTCCCATGCCCTTGCATTCGGCAGTAACAGCAGATTTTACTGAAACATGGGTAGCCTCTCGTCAGATGATCTGGATCTGTTTTAAGGTAGTCTCACTGTATAGCGCTGGGCTTTTTTTTTTTTTTTTTAACATCAGCTCAAGCCTCTCAAACAGCCTGGTTATGCCCCACTGTGGGTCTTTTAAGGGTGAAGGAACCTTTATCCCCTTCTTCTTCATGTTTCCAAATGGTAGAGCAGCATTAGAGTGAACTCGTGGTTTGGTTTCTGCCTACCCAAGGAAATGGTGGAACCAGCTGGAGTCTCTGTTGACCGGGGCTTTTCTGAAGCCCACTCACCACTGAACATGAGCCACCTTTCTAAATCTCCAATGACCCTCTCAGCCCTCAGCTACAAAGTACTTCCCTTTCCAGTTTCGGTCTCCATGTATGCCTGAGACTAGCCATTCAGATTGCAGTGGCAGGTAAGGTGATTTCCAGAGCTCTCTAGACCAGTCTACTCAGCACCTTCAACTTTAGGTTAGTAGCTAAAGAGTGTTCTTTCTTCAAAGTTGGTGCAGTTGTCACCGGGACCAGATGTGGAAAGAAGAAAGCTGAAAACAGGAAGTCTTCACTTCCATTATCTAGGAAGAAAGAGAAGCCATCGCTTGTGTGCTCCACTGCTGACCCCCGAGCTATCTTTGCGTAACTCATTCTAATTATCTTTGTCCAGGAAGCCACCAAGAAAATGACCTCCTGTTTCTAACCTCTAGTCCATTTCTAGGGAGACCTTCTCTGGGACTTTTGATCCTCTGGGCTGAAGACTTGTCCCAGACCCTTATGGTGGATGTTGGTACTGGGTCATCTTTTGCAACTGCACAAAACTTTTCTCTTTATTTGCCTGACTTTCCAAAGCCAAAGACATCAGCAGGCATCTGCATTCTGGTCCAGGAGGGGCATGCCATCAGGGTACTGTGAGTCTGACTTCCTTGGAGTCCTTCTTGATCATGGAAATTCCCATTGTCTTTCAAGACCAGCCAAATCAACCTGGGAAATCTCTGGCAGCCAGAGCCATCAGGCCATAGACCTTGGCACAGTGATCTTTCCCACTATCTTCCTGCTGACACAGAATGGGAGTCCCTGGGGATGGCTGTCAACTACAGTGGTCACTACATGCGACCAGGTTGGCTGCGTTGAAAAGATTCACTTCTGTGAATCTGCAGCTGGGGAGGGGGGTAGAGGGGAGGGGGAAGGGGGAGGGGGAAGAGGGGCAGGGCCTTTACAGAGACCAGATGAATACTTTTCTCTCTTTTTCCCTCTTCCCAGCTCTGATTTTTGGCCTTTGGCCTTTTCCTGGCTTCCTTTTTTTTGTCAGAAAAGTCCAGAGTGGCAAAACAATGGCTTCTGCTGTGCGAGGAGTATAATTTTGAACCCCTCTACTCCTAAAAAATAAAATCAATACCCCTTTGAGCCTCTGTGGAGAATGTATTACCGACTGTCCTCTGAGTAGCCCAAACTGTAAAATCTGATACTGTCTGATGGCCCTTCTCATACTTACACATATTTTTAAACAAAATATTTCCAAAGCATTGTGTTCCGCGGTAACTGAGACTTTCTTATATGTACCTGCTTTGTGGCATGCAAGGGCTGCACGTTGCATCCACCCAGTTTGGAAAGAAAAGCTGCTCACTTATAAAGCGGAAGGCACTGGAGTGTGGCAAAGGTCATCGACATGGAGGCCTTAGTGAGGAGTGTAAAGAGTCCCGCCATGACAGTATTACAAGGCACGTGTAGCTGTGGGTGAGGAGTTGGGGGGAATCACTGGGTCCTACCCTTCGGCAGCACCATCTGCAGGGAACACTGGTGTCTGGCCCTTTCTGTAGTAAAGTCACAGCCTGAGAGGAAAAAGAAGCAATCACCACTTCACTTAGAAGGTCCAGAGGTAGCAGAGATAGATGTCAAGGTCACACAATCCTGAGATTGGAGGGTGGGGGCCATTTTGTCCCCCATGATTGGCAGGTCTATTTTGACTTAGTCTTTTTTTAATTTAATTTAATTTATTTATTTATTTATTTATTTATTTATTTATTTATTTATTCTTCAGCTTTTTTGTTGTTGTTTCAAGTAGAATTTATAGTAATTATGGTGGTGCATACCTATAATCCCAGCTACGTGGAACATGGAAGCAGGAGAGCCACAGGTAAGGCCTTTCTGGGTTACAGAATGAATTCAGAGCTTGCTTGAGAAACTTAGTGAGACTGTCTCAACCTTTTTTTCTACTGCTGAGGATTAAACCCAGATCCTCACATATACAAAGCAAATGTTCTACCACTGAGCTTTAGCTCGAGAGTCCACTTAAAGTAAAATACATAAATAAATTGAAGAGGGCTAGAGCTAGAACTCAGTGGCTTGTCCAGCACATGGAAGGCCCTGGGTTGACCCCAGCACCACACACACACACACACACACACACACACACACATACACACACACACACACATACACTCACACACACATACACACACTCACACACACATACATACGTATATGTGTGTATATATATCAGGAAGTTTCAAATAAAGATAAAATGTGAACTATTTCCTGCCAGGGGGTGGGGGTAGAAACTGTACATCCTGGTAGCCAAGGGACTCGTTCCTTAGTGGGATCAACCAAGATGGCCTCCCCTTACACTCTCTGGAGGCTGCATTCCTCACCAAGCTGACTTGCTTACTGTGTTAACAACCAGGCAGAGAAAACAGCACAGTTTATGGCTTTTCGTGAAAATTCAGCCCCCCCTCCACTGTCTAGAATGAAAAAAGAGGAAGCTTGAAGGCAAAGTGGCTTTTTGGCCCTTTGGGATTAAGGTACAAAGCTCTGCAGGTCTCTCGTGGGTGCTGAAGGGTGGGGCTCTACATCACTAGGTCCATGAGTGTGATTGTTCTTTTCCACAGAAGCACATTCTCAGCTTGCTGATGACATGGCCTCTGGAGCTGGCCTTTCGCTGCCCTATAACAAGGCCAGATAGGTCCGTAGTTCAATGTTTGTTTTTCATAAAAATAACTCTTAACAAGATTTGTTTATTTTTACTTTGTGCGTATAAACGTTTGCCTGCATGTGTGTCTGTATGCTGTATGCATGCATTTCCCACAGAGGCCAGAAGGGGGTAGCAGAGTCCTCTAGAACTAGAGTTATACTTACAAGCCACTATGTAGGTGCTGGGAATTGAACCCACGTCCTCTGGAAGAGAAACCAGTACTCCTAACTGCTGAGCTTTCTATCCAGTCTAAAAATAACCTTAAATGCCCTTTAAAAGTAATGCTGAGGCTAGGGAAAAGGCTTTGCAGTTAAGAGCACCAGCTGCTATTCAACAGGACCCAATGTGGGTACAAACACCCACCTAGGGTAGCTCACAACCACCTATAACCCCAGGTCCATAGGATCAGATATCCTCTTCTGGCTCCCATGGCATCCTCACATGTGTAGCATACACTCACACAGACACACACACACACACACACACACACACACACACACAGACACACACACATATGCATAAATAAAAATACATCTTACAGAAAGTCATGCAAGGGGTCCTCTGCTGTTATTAACTCCATCGTGGAAGAAATGCTGACGGGAGTCTGTCTATCAGATTCAGATGAAAACACATAGTGACACAAATATAATTCAAAACAAGCCAGCTACACAAGGCTGACTTAGGAAAGAGAGAACTCCAGGAAAGGTTACAAGGGTGTAATTATGAGGTATAACTTTTTCTTATACATTTATGAATTAATGTAAATTTTCATATATATATTTTAACCTGGGAGTGTAGCTCAATTGTGCATACACAGAGCCCTGGGTTCAATGCCCCCAAACATGTAAAACTGGCCATGGTGTCACATACCTGTAGTCAGAGCGTCGGGAAGAAGATTCAGGAAGACTATGAAGTTAAATCTTCATCTACGTGGTAAGTCCTAGGCCAGCCTGGGCTAGAGGGGGCCTTGCTTTTTTTATTTTTTTAAGTTACTTTTGTCTTTTACATCAGCGGTTCCCAAACGGTGTCTCATGACCCCTTTGGGACGATCAAGCAACTTTGGGGTTACCTAAGGCCATTGGAAAAGACAGATATTTACACGACGATTCATAACAGCAATATAATTACTGTTATGAAGTAGCCACAAAAGTAATTTTGTGGTTGGGAAAGTTCCATAACATGAGGAACTGTACTGAAGGGTCGCAGCGTTAGGAATGTTGTACATGCTTTATAAAATCAGTACTAATTCGTGGAAATTTGGAGACTAGAGGAAAAGCATACAGAAGACCATTTATAATTTCTACCATCCAGGGAGAGGGTCTTGTGGCCACCCGCTAGGGTAAACAGTTACTTAAATGTTTAACTGTGATGTTCTATATGCTCTTGGTTCCTGTGCATGTAACCTCCACAACACTGGGTGTGCATTTCTGTGTCAGTAAACCCAAGTGTTTGCTGAGGTTTCTGAAATGGACATGGTTGCATGGGGCTCTGTCGGTCATATCCTGTGGAACCTTCCTGGAAAACATTATGACCCCGAGTTTTCTCTTCTTATTCTTTTTTTCCCTTTCTCTTTTTAAAAATTTTTTTTATTAATTTATTCTTGTTACATCTCAATGGTTATCCCATCCTTTGTATCCTCCCATTCTTCCCTCCCTCCCATTTTCCCCTTATTCCCCTCCCCTATGACTGTTCCTGAGGGGGATTTCCTCCCCCTGTATATGCTCATAGGGTATCAAGTCTCTTCTTGGTAACCTGCTGTTCTTCCTCTGAATGCCACCAGGTCTCCCCCTCCAGGGGATATGGTCACATATGAGGCACCAGAGTTTTTGTGAAAGTCATACCCCACTCTCCACTCAACTGTGGAGAATGTTCTGTCCATTGGCTAGATCTGGGTAGGGGTTTAAAGTTTACCGCCTGTATTGTCCTTGGCTGGTGCCTTAGTTTGAGTGGGACCCCTGGGCCCAAATCTGCCTTTCATAATGTTCTACTTGTTCTCCTCTTATTCTTTAGTTAGACCTTTTGCAAGGGTGCTGCACCCACTTACCTGCAGTGGCCATATTACAAGCAAACCTCTGTGCGTTCTGTGTGGCCATGCTTACCCCAAAGTTGTATTAGTTACTTGTTGTTCCTATAGTAAAACGCCATGACCCAAAGCAACTTGCGGAAATTCATTTTGATTTATGGTTTCAGAGGGAGAGTCCTTAATGTTTGGGGAGGCATGGCAGCAAGTGGATGGACCAGATCAGCCACATGCTGAAAGTGAACTGGAAGTGGGGCAAGGCTTTACGCTCTCGAAGCCTCCCTGTGATGACACAATTCTTGCATCAAAGCTTTCCAACCTAAAAGTTCCATTGCCTCTCCAAATGGTGGCACCAGCCAAGGACAAAGTGTTCCAATACATGAACCCATGAGGGATATGTCTCATCCAAAATGCCACAAAGTAGACCCAGGAATAGAGCTTTATGGTCCAGCTGAGGCAATAAAGCAAGCAAGCAAGAAAACCACTTGGGTCAGTGGAGGGGTCATTTCCATGGCTGGGCTACAAGAAGGTGACACCAGAGAAACACTGTGTGGTGACTAATCTCAGTTGTCAGCCAGATCTGAAATCAACAGAGACATGAGCTGTTGGCACTTTGTGAGTGGTTTTCTTGATCATATTACTTGAAGCCGGAAGACCCATCTTATATGTGGGTGAGCACCTTCTGGTAGCATCCTAGATAAAAGGACACAAAAGAAAGAAACCTTACTTTTTACCAGCTCATCCTTACCCTTGACAGAAGGTTTGCCTGTCTTGTTGCTACAGCATTCCTTCATCAATATTAGAAACAACATTCTTGAGCCTTCAGTGTAAGCAGAAGACCAGCACCATGCCACATAAGGACCACTGAGACACCCAGCTTCATGACTGAGAAAACATTGGATTCTCGGCTTCTCCAGTATGAGGCAGCCATTGTTAGACTACCCAGACCACATCCCGCAAGCCAATTTCTCTCTATTAAATATATACTATATATACATTCTATTAAATATAATATATATATATATATATATATATCCATTCTATCACTTTCATTCCTTTAGAGAACCTGCCTAATATGCAGTGATTTTATTGGGCTATGCCAACCCAGAGTAAAGGGAATGTGTAGCTACTGCAGAGTGCTGAGCAATGTGTGGCCATACTCTGTAGAAGGAAACTTACCAATTAAATGGTCAAACTTAAGAGTATATGTGGTCTTGCAAGATGGCTCAGCAAGGAAAAGCATCTGTCACCAAGACTGACAACTGGAGTTCAGTCTCTGAGATCCACATAGTGGAAGGAAAGAACTGATTCCCACAAGTTATCTTCTGACTTCCACATGTGTGCTGTGGTATGTGTGTGTATGCTGGTGTGTGTGTGTGTGTGTGTGTGTGTGTGTGTGTGTGTGTGTGTAATGCAGAAAGTGTAATTTTAAAAAATTCACAAGGATGGAGTTTTGAACTTCCTGTTGTTGCTTAATCTAGTAACTTTTGGCCTTCCTACCAGTTAGGAAAACAATCCCAGGCGAACCGTTTCTGCTGCTTATTTTATTTTGTCTAGGCAATGGTTTGTGTACTACCTACTTACTTTCATGGCATTTCTTGAATCTGAAATGTGCCCCCACAGACTCATGGCTTAGGCACATGATACCCAGCTTGTGGTGCTCTTAGAAGACTGTGGAACCTTTAGGAGGATAAGGCCTGACTGGTTGGAGTAGGTCAGCAGCAGAGGACCTTTGAAGGTTATAAGTACCGCTGCCATTCCAGCATATGCCCACACCTCCATGTGTGATGGCTTTCCTCTGTACCCTTTCCTCAATGACGCTCTGCTCCAAGATAAGATGCTTGGCTACTCCTGTCTCTGGGTGAAATGTGAGAACAAAGAGACCTGAAGTTAAACACATTTTGCCTCAGCCACTAGTCATCCCCAGGAGGGTGGGTCCAGTGTCTTTGCATATCAGTTTGACTTCTTTGAGGAAGAACCTAGAATGGCTCCTCCCAGCATAGCTGATCTTAGCCAAAAGTCCTAGCTGCTTTGTCTGACTTCACACCCCTCCACTTCTTCCTTGGGTTCTTGGGCAGGACAGTTGCTAGGAGCCCTACAGAAAGATTAGGAAGAGGTGAAAAGGTAATGCTGGAGGTGATGTTGACTCTCCCATGGTCCCTGTGTGACCCAGGATGAACAAGGAGACAGCCGATAAGGTTAATAAGTAGGGCAGGCTGCCTGCTCCACAGGGACAGTAGTTATTATCTTAATGAAAACCTAAGAGTGGTATTTGATAAAGGGGGAAATCATGTGGTTTTCACCACTCAGTCCTTCAGAAAATCAGCCATTTCCAGAAGATGGTTTGATACTGTCTGTAAATACAATTAGTCTGGGGTCTCTGCCACATGGTAATAAAGATGTCTTTTTAAAAAGCAGGAGGGAGATTAAATGATGGCATTAGAAAGGCAAATATATGTATGATAAAGTTTTATGAGTGTCCCTTCCAAGAAAGGGGCTCTACAAAACAGTATTTTATTATACTGGCTCTAATGCTCAGGAAAATGTCCCCTCCTTTATCCAATGTGAAAGTAGGTGGGTGTAATCATCTATTATGCCATCTCTTTCCTAATTATTATTTGCAAGAAGATTCAGACTAAGCAAATACTGTTATTTTAAACTTTCCATACTGGATTTTTAAAAATTATTTTATTTTAAAATTCTGTGTATGGGTGTTTGCCATATGTGTGTGTATGTCCCCCACACTTGTCTGTTTCCATGGGAAACCAGAAGAGCACACCAGATACCCTGAAACTAGAGTTCCAGGAAATTGGAAGCTGCCATACAAGGTGCTGGACCTAGATCCTCTGCAAAAGCAGCAAGTGCTCTTAACCACTGAGCCATCTCTCAAACCTCCATGCTGAATCTTTAACTAGCTTGCTGTAGTCACCACATACTCTATTATAGGCAACAGCCCAAATCTCTCTCATGATATAATTAAAATTTGGTAGAGCGAAGTATCAAAATAGTAAGAATAGTAGCACGTGATCTCTTGCTTAGCTTTCATGACTTCCTTGCTTCTAGGTTTTAAAGAGTAGGTTCCCTGACTCTTAGGGAACAGGATCAAAGCTGGTAGATGGGGGTCAATAGTTCCCTGGGTACCACAGTTAGCTTTTCCGTAAGCACAACTCTTAAGTAAAATGAGAACTTCTGTTCCAGGTGCCAGTTTAGACTGGTTCTCATGGCTTTGGGCTCACAGTCTAAAGCGGGCAAGTCGTTCTTTCAGGTGACAGCATGCTGCTGCTCTTGTTACATAGCTTAATTAATGTAATGTAATATGGTATTTCATATTAGTTGAAATAAAACATTCAACATCCAGCTGATAAGGATGAAATTTTGAACTTCCTGTTGTTGCTTAATCTAGTAACTTTTGGCCTTCCTACCAGTTAGGAAAACAATCTCAGGTGAACCGTTTCTGCTGCTTATTTTATTTTTGGTTGGAGAGAGGGCGGTTCTATCTTTTCTAGACTTCTGTCCTAATAACTGGATGAGGAAATACACCAGAATGAAACCGCTAACTCTTCACTAGGAGGATTTTCTTGCAGGTCTTCTTGTCCGCTAGACTCTCTCACAGTTAATGCAAGAGAAAGTCAGGAAGAAGCTAACGTGGTTTTCATGGCCTTACCTGGGAAGTCATATTCCATCATTTTTTATTTTTGTACTATTGTTTTGGTCCCCTAGGCCAG
>OU015744.1:23740982-23753904 GCA_907169655.1 Acomys percivali | reverse complement strand
CATTCACTTATGAGAGTCTTCGTTTTGTCTTCTACCTGCTGACTTTTTCAAGTGTTATTCAGGGGTTTTCCTTAAAATGTTAGTAGGTACTTGTCAAAAGCCACTCTCCGCCCCTGACTACCCTAGCATTTGCAGTGTGGCCCCTCACCAGCATAACCTAAGTGTGAGAGAAACATGCCACTGCACTTCCCTTGCTTTGTTAGGCAAGCTTTGGCGTTCATTCCAGTAAGACAATACCAGGATTTCTTAAACCAATTTTCACCTTGAACTATCTTTCAAAAGATGTATGTCAGTGTTTCCAAAAAGTGCTGTATCCGGAAGGATATGGTTTGATAAATGCATTTTTGGACATGTTCCAAATTAAATCTGATCTGTCTTGAAGTTTTTCAGTCTCCGTTGAAGTTTCTGTAACCCTGTGATATTTGTGGAGCTCCCAGTAGGGCACAAGGGTGAGTTCATCTTGAGAGTCACCACTTCCAGGCTACCTGAAACCATAGTGCTTCAGGCAAAGTCTTTCTTAAAAAATTAGCCAGAAGGATGTTTAATGAATTATCCAGTTGTAAAGTTAAAAGAAGTGCCACAAATTTAGTCAGTCTGAAGCCTCATTTGATAGCTAAAGGACCAGAGAACTGCAGAGCATTAACATGCCATGAGAGCACTTGGGTTACCCACACATGAAACTATAATTGTGGTACTGAAGTCTGGTACATTTTATATGAGTTTTTTTTTTTTTTTAAGTCTAATGTGACTTAAAAAAAAAAAAAGCCCAAACTGTTGTTAAGACAAAATATTCCTGATAATATAGGGCCTAAAACATCTTCCTGCATTGTGCTCTATCTGACAGGCCCGTATTCTAACAAGTACCATGGGGCAAGTATGTCACTATAATTGCTTGTTAGGAGAGACATCTTCTGAGGATGGGGTTAGACCGTCACCACTGTCAGAACACAAGGGAAACCTGGTTCTATTTTGTGGTATGATGACATTGGCCGTTTGTTTCCCTTCGATCAATTTTATTGAAGTCTGGTTTACCTGGCATAAAATGCAGATTTTAATTTAATAGTTTTGTAGGTTTAGAAAGCTGTGTATATCTAGGTAACCTCAGGCAAGATTCCAAGCAGCTCCAACACATCCGAAAATTCCCCCATGCACTGGTCCATCCACCATTCTTCTCTAGACACATGTGCTTAGCAAACATTGGTCTGATTTCACATCATTTCTGCCAGGGGAGGTCAGTGGACCTGGCTTGAGCTTTGCACTGTCTGGTGACCTGAGAGAAAAACAGCAGAAAACTGGCCCTCAGTTCTGTGGTCTGCTTTAAAGACACACAGGAAACGATTGCGTTGCGACACCTTTGTTTGTCTTCCTGAGCCCAAATGATAAAGGGTGAGGTGACAAGCCTGTAGATCACCACAGCCAGCAGGGTTGGGGAGGTCTTGCTCTTTGGGGAGCATCGGTGAAATGTGATAAGAGTGGTTTCATGGGAGAATGGAGAACTGGTGGGGTTGAGTGGTCAGGGGCTAACCTCTAGCATTGACTGTCTTTTCATGGATTTGAACACTTACTGGTTGGAGAGGGCTGCGTGTATCCTGCTGAAAAGCTACAATAGGCAAGTGAGGTTGAGGACAGGGAGATCAGGCTTTTTCCATAATTATTGCATAATATAGCACTTGCTGCATTAACATACATTATTTACTAAATAAATGCAGGTTTAAAAAAATGTCGGACTCTGATCCTGTTGCCCTTTTGCTTTTGAAAATGGCCTTGGTGCCTCTCAGGCCTTGGCCAGCTCTCCTGGGCTTTGAGAAGCTCCAGAGCGGGAACACTTGCCAAGCCTCTAATGACAAGGGCCCATTAGAGCACATGGCTGGATTCCTGGAACCACCAAGTAGATTTAAAAATGGAGCCAGAAAATTAGCTTGATACTCACTCTGCCAAGGAGGGACACACGTCCCCAGTGGTGGCAGCTCCCTGGTGGTGAGGCAGATGGGTCGTTATGACAATGCTGCCAACAGCAGCCTGACTCCGAGCATCCCTCCAGCACCCCCACCCCGCCCCTGATGCTGGGCAGCTTAGGAATCCTTGTGACCCCCTTGGCTCTTGCTGTCAGTACAAGAGGCATCATGAAGCACAACAAAGCGTATTTCAAAAAGGAAGAGAGTAGCAGGTATGTGAAATCATTAGCAACATAGAGACTTATTTTATGCCAGATGCTGGGAATAGAGAGTGAATGAAGTCAGATGTTTGGTCACCCGGGTGGGAGAAAAGAGAGGGCTGTTTCGTAGCTTCTGAAGATGTGAAGTGATAAGGACCCTGCTGTGGCTCTGTTGTTCTCCCCAAATTCATCTGTGAAATCCTAGCGGTCAGCATCTCAGAATGGGACCTTGTTAGGAAATGAGTCTTAATAGAGCTATTAAGAATAAAAAAATCCATAGGTAGGTGTGGTTGTGTGCACTCATCATGCAATCTCAGCTACAAGAGAAGCTGAGTGGGTCTCTGGAACTACAGAGTTTGAGGAATATAGGGAGACGTTGACTCAAAAGTGGGATAGTTCTGTAATTTCGAGACAGACTGGGGTTCCTTGAGATAAAATACTGAATAAAACATTGTGATTTTATAGGAAAAAAAAATAAATAAATAAAGATATTAAGAATAAAACGAAGTCCTCAGAGTGGCCCTAATCCAATGTGACTATTGTCTTAAAAAAAAAAACACAAACCTAAAACCTGAATATCATAAAATCATAAAAATCATAAATCATAAAAATCATAAAAAGACAAAAACTATTATACAAGCCGAGGAGAACTGCTTGGACCAGATACCCCCACCCAACCTCTCTCAGTTTTCAATCCAAGAATCCTTCAAGGCCAAGGTCTCGACTTTGGACTTCTTTTCTCCAGAACTGTAGGAGGTAAATTTCTACTGTTTAAGACCCTACTCTGTAGCCTTTTGTAATAACGGCTGTAAGGCATGAGGGCCTCCAATACGATCAAGGAGCTTTAGTTTCTGGAGCAAGAAGTACCTAGGTTGTGCTCAGAATATAAAAGAGGAGATACCCAGCAGGGAAAAGACGTGGTGGGGCTAAAGAAGAAAGAAAGGAGAGAGATCCGGTCAGAGATAGTGCCCATTCAGGGGTCTTGTAGGTCAGGATGAACCCCAGGAATCCTGAACGCAGGCATCAGACACAATCTGAGAAACAAGCCTAAAGAGCAGACAACGGCAGGCAGACCGCCCCATGTAGGTAGTTGTCTTGAAATGTCCCTAATCCTCTGTTGGCAACTTCCTCCCCAAAAATCTCACCTCGGAAAGCAAAGCCATAAATCAGACCGCTGACCATGTCTACACATTTACTACCGGAGATAAAGAACATTCTTGCCCCTATAGTGACTGATTTATGTGGGTCTCTAGGACCAGGTTAATTGTTACCCATGGCTGAGCTACTACTGCAAGACTGAAGAGTGGGGTACTGGCCCACCCCACCCCCTTGCATTGCTCTTGGTTCTCCACACTGAGAACTGTAGATGACGCAACCTCGTGCTGATCTGGAGCTGGCCTTGGTGGGCCTCACTTGCCCTTCCTCAGACAAAGTGTGATAACTGATGGCGTGATTTCAGCAATCAGCTAATTGTGGGGCCAGAAAATTCCAATGTCAGATGGGGAAGGGGGCTAAGGTATTTGCTCAAGGACTCTGGATTTTTGTTTTAATTTATTACATTCCAAACAACAGATAGGCAGGTTTTTCTGAATGGAAACAAGCCAACGTGTCTGGATTTTAAATCCCTTTCTGGGAACAGGTTGGGGGCATGGTATGATGTGGAAAGACTGTGCACTGGTTAAACCAAACTGTGCGTGAGATTTATCTGCATGAAGAGTTCTTTGGTCCACAACAACAGAGAGGCACTGCTTGCTTGGCCAATGAGCAGAAGTGGCGGGCTGTGGTTGGGAGTTCAAGCTTGGGCCTTCCTATTTGTGGGGGATGAGGAAAGATAACATGAGACTGAACAATGAACTTCCTCAGGGCCAATTTCTGGACAATAGATTTTGCTTTATTGTCTAGAGAAAGGCGGGGAACATTCTTCAACATTTTGTGGGCTGTCACGAGGGAGGATAAATCTGGGACTGCTCTTAAATACTGGTTTTCAATTGATTCCTCTTTCTGCAGGCAGGTATACAGTCTTCCCGTATGATTTAATGACTGAGCTCCAGGGGTTGATGAACTCCTGTAGGTGGAGAGGGGACTTTCTGATTCATTTCGAATTCTCCTCTGAAGACAAACCTCAGCTCCAGGAGGGAACACTCAAGATAGATGGTTCTCTGGAAAGAACAGTGAGAGACCAGAGTCACCACCAGCCTGGTGTCTTGCTGCTTCTGAATGTAGGGAAAGGCCCATATCATAACAGTAACAATAATCACAATTGTTACTCCACACCTGATCTCTTAGGCTTAACCACATACAGCAAGTTGTCATTCAGGGGTCAGTGGTGTTATCGGGTAGAACAGTACAAAATCTTTTAAAGTGCATCTCGGGTCTGAATTCACACCTTAAAAACCAACACAGCCTCCCTTGTGATGAGCACACTGAGGGAAGAAGTGTGACACACTACAGATGAAGCCAGGGATAAGCGAGAACTTGCAAGCAGCATCTATAGTGCATGCTGGGACTCTGATCCCCGTGCGTGTGGCCAGTGGCTTTCCCTTACTCTTCGTAACCTCACCAAATGGGAGAATTGTTTCTGCTATGGATGGAACGGACTGTGATGTGAGTAAGAAAAGGGATGTGAGGTGTTTATTCCAACACTGTTCTCTGCTGGGCAGTGGGTGAGGGGGACATATGTTTGTCCCGTTGCTAGGCACAATGCCATGAGTACCTTTTGCACACTTGGCACTCGTGTCATGAGATCACACATGGTAGTTCACTGTCAACCTAAGGATACTTCGCTTTCTGACAAAGGTCCAGAAACAATACATTTGCTAGCTCTTCTAAATCAATGGTTCTTAACCTGTGGGTCATGACCCCTTTGACAAACAAATATATTCACTCCATCTACTAATATATTCACATTATGATTCATAACAGTGGCAAAATTACAGTTATGAAGTAACAATGGAAATAGTGTTATGGTTGGGCATCGCCACAACATGAGGAAAGTGTACTAAAGGGTCGCAGCATTAGGAAGGTTGGGAACCACTGTTCCAAACAGTCACTTGCCTCTCTGAATCAAGCTCTGGGTTAACAAAGCCCCTTTCAATACCCTGTGTGGGCAGCCCTGACTGTGACTGGCCACAGGCTGGGTCACTTGAAGTATTAGGTATCAGGAACTTGGACAAGAGAAGGATTTTCTGTGGTTTTTGCATTTTAGGCAACCGGCCATTACGTTTGGTTCAAGCCTGGAGATTGATTCTCATTCCACCAGCAGATGTGATCTTGGGTCTTCTGTTGTAATTACTCTTTCTCAGAATGAGCTGCCTCTTTGTCAGAAGCTGCTAGCTGATCTCACAGTGGTGCGGCTGAGAAGGCCCAGTAGCAAGATCTAGTCTAGGATAAAAGCCAATCCAGAGTATCTATGTAGAAAACCCCAGAGCCTTCCTTCCAATGTCCATTCACATAGGATCTAAGGCACACATACTCAGCTGTGTTCTTATTGTTACTGTTTTGTTTGTTTTGAGACAGTATTTCACTATGTATCTCTAGCTGGCCTAGGACTCACTTTATAGACTAGCCTGGCCTGGAATGCATAGAAATACCTAAATCAAACTGATAGTAGATTATCATAGATTTACTGATAATAGATTATAAGGAAAACTACTTTAAAACAATTCTTTGGTGTATACATACAACTTTATCATTTATGAAAGACAAATAAGTTTGTGTAGTAGTGGCACAGATGGGCTTGTTCATCTTGCATAGAAAGTTAAATCTTGGTAGAATATTTGATATTGGAGGAAGGCATAAAACATTTTCAACATTAGAAAAGAAAAAAGAAAGATAAAGAAAAATCAACTTGCCTCTGCCTCCTGAGTGCTGGGACAAAGACGTACACCATCATCCTCAGCTACTGGTCTTTTCCAGTCAGCCTGCATAGCTCTCCTCCATTTTTGAGCTGAGTTCCTGCTGTACATAATCAAAACCTCTGGGCTAAAACACTGGAGGCTCTTTATGACAAAATTAACAGTTATTAGACAATCGAGTGTAGAAATAAAGTGGGAAACAAACTTGACAAGAAGATTCTCAGCACCTTTGTGGCCCAAACCAGCCCATTGTTATCTTCAGATGGAGCCTCCCAAGTTCAAGGTTAAAGTGCCTGGTTATGTGCACAGATTTACTAAGTGGAGTCTCTCAAAAGGTTGAACGTGTTGACCACATTTTTTCTGTATAGGGAGGGGTACACATAGCTTACACATAGCTATGTGGTCAGGTGACCATGGGAATTATAGAATGACAAGCATTAGGATTCGGGGAAGAAAGGCTGAAGATGTAGGCAACAGTAATGGTAGAATAAGTTGCCACTATAGAGATGTCACAGGAAGCAAAGTGAAGGCACGGTCTTCCTGAATTGGACCTTTATAGTTGGCCTCCACATCCTTAGACTATGCTGACACGGGTACTTCATCACTCAGCAGGAACAACTGCACCAATAGGCTCCTGTTGTGAAGTGATTACATCGGACACTCAGATGTGTGACCATTAGGGAGTATAGTAAGGAGACCTGTATGGACTGAGGCTGATGCATATGCGTGCATGTGTGCGTACATGCGTGTGTGCATGCATGTAAGCTGGGGGTAGGAGGTGTGGCTTAGAAGCAGGTGTAACCGGCTTTCTTTATCCAACAGCCAGCTGTCAGCCAAGGGGCTCTTCCAGTTGTGATTGAGAAATGGCAGTGCACTATCTTTCCCAGAGTGGGCTGATAGTAATTAATTGTTCATTGATCCCTCAGGTCAGCTAGAGGTCAGTGAAGTTACTCTAGTGGCTTGCTAGTTTGCCAAGCGACCAGGAGGAGTAGTTTGAGACCAGTGGGAACTGGCCTGTGCCCTCAACCCTGACAAGAGGTGATGAGATAATTATGGTAAACCTAATGTCTATTATCACACATAACATGCAGTGAGTCATTCATTAAAAAACATGTCAGCACATCACTTAAGATTTGAGGATGCAGGTAAGTAGAAGGAAGAGCAGGAGCAGGGTCGTTTGAATCAGAATGTCACTCCATAGACACTGGTATTTGAACACTTGGTTCCTGGTTGGTGCTGATGTTAAGGGGATGTGAGAAGGCCTTGCTGGAGGAAGTGACTCACTGATTTGAGAGTTCGAAGCCAGACCTCTCATCCCCAGTTTTTTTCTCTGCTTTGCATCTGCAGTTGAAGATATGATCTCTCAGCTTCTCACTCTGGATGCCTGCTTCCATTCCTTCCATACCATTATGGACTCTCTGGGCCTATACACCAAAGCGAAAATTTCCTTTTATAGAATGCCTTAGTCATGGTGTTTTGTCACAGCAAAAGAAAAGGACCTAGTAAGTGGAGGAGAAGAAAAAGAAATGATTTTAATAGTGGCCATTTTCCAGAATGGAATATAATAATCCATGAGATTGTTATTGCAGCCACCATCTTAGGTAAATGTCCTTCTGGGTACAAAGCTGCTCCTGGGAAGTCCCATTGTTTCCCCTCTCCACCTGCCTATTTATCCACACAGGCAATTGCAGTCTAAGACAGAGAAGGCTTCCACAACTGAAAGACATGCACAGTGAGCAGAGCAAATAGGGCTGTGTTCAGATGCAGATCATTCCCTCCTTGCCATACTGTCCCAGGCTATGAGTGGTCCCAACACATGGCAAGTCACCCATCCATCATTTGTGTCTGTGTTACCATCATCCAACAAGTAGGAGTGGTGTGCTCCTTTTTGCTAGACGCCATGCTCGGTGCCCATCTTATGCCCATGCTCCATGATGCCTGTGCAGGTTCTAAATGTTCTTCTTTGTTCATGCCTTCCATCTTCAAACAGACTCTGGATTTTCTGAAGATTAGCTGTATTGGGTGTCCTTGACAGCAAGCACGTCCAGCCTTTATTGAGTGTTTTATGGAACAGTCTTTGTAGGTTCGCAGATTTATGTGAGATGAGATTCTATTCTCTTTAGAAATTTCTTTGTGTGTTAGTGGCTAAGAGGTCAAGACTACGGGTAGAATACCATGCGAATGTTCCTGTCAAAATATTTTACCTTTTAGTTATTCTAAAGCTCAGAACTATCAGAGGCATAATCTTATTAACTTGGGGACAAGAGGGAAATAATGACCACTTCTTTTCTTTCTGGGCATCAGTACTTCTCTATTCAAGAGAGATGGATGTGGGTACCTTTTGTGGATCTTACTGGCAATACAGTTTTCTTTCAACAGATTTATGCCTCCACTGTAGGGTCATCAGTGAGCACCAAATTTCAAGGATGCCTTTGGGTCATCTGACTCAGGCTTTCTTGTAACAAATGTTTCAGGGTTTAATCCCAGATCCTTGTTGCTTTTCTTCCTGCATCCTCGACTGCCATTCTTAGCATGTCACATGTTCTCCATCTTACCTAAGTTCTTAGATGCTGTCTCTACCAACATTCTCCCTAGGTAGCCTGGTATGCGTTTCTTTGGATTTCTTAGGCTGATATCGCCAGTTAAACATCCCAATGTTTCTGCTGTTGCACTGCACACTCCAGCCTGGATTGTCCACATACTTCTGGGTGATTCTCTTGTCTTCATTACCTATCTCTCTGTAAGAGTCCTGGGATTTCGGGTACATGTCACCACAGTTGGGTTTTCATAGGTGTTCCAGGGATGGAGCTCAGGCTTGTGTGCTAAGTACCTGTCTGAGCAGATTCTCTGAAACTTTTAAATATCATTATCATACTCTTCACCTGCCAGATCACAGACACAGTTCTCTTTTCACCCTTTCCTTCATTGACCATTGGAGTTGTGGCTCCAACAGTCCAAACCATGGCTTTCCTCATGCCCTCTCCACTTTCGTATCCCACTCTATCCTTGGAGAGTTCTACTTAAAAGCTCATCAGGGTTTTCCATAGCTCTAGAAGGTCAAGAATCTTGCAAGGGTTCCATGGTTAGGAGGCCTATACTCACTGGATCCTTGTCCCTCTCCTGCCCCCGAAATCCTGTCATTCCTTGTAGAATAGCTGGGCTGCCAACTGTCCTGGATTTCTTGTCATCTGTTCACTTTCAAGCCCTCTGAGCTTTGAACCCCATTCCCTGGCTAGACACCCATTACACCCTCCCTTACCTCTACTACTTTATTCCTAAATGTCCCCAAAGATATGTCAACACTTACCATAGAAGCTGAGTGGTCTGAAGAATTTGTCAAATGATAGGAGGCGCATCAAGCTTTATTTTCCACCGTTAATCTTCACAACTTAATGAAGGTACTTTTCGTTGTTTTTGTGCAGCAAATTTGGAAACCAAACCCATGAGCCAATGTCCCAGCAGGGTGTTCACACTAAATAGCTTGCTTACCCAGGCTTTTACAGTATTGTCTTATCACAGGACACTGCCCTGCTTAAGTATATGTACATCCTTGTTAAATGTAGCCTTCTGCCTGGGTGGGATTTACTTTCTTATTTTTTTCTCTCTCCTGACCCCAATGTGCCTTACAGCACAAGGGTTCTGCAATTTGTGGAGAGAAACTACTTCTGGGTCTGTCTTCTCCAGAATTCACTTAGTGTCTCAAGGTGTTGCTTTCAGAATTTAAAAGGTAACAAATAACACATCAAGAAATGCAGGCCAAAAGCGGGGGAGGGGGGACTCTCTTATCCCTGTGTGTACGTTATACTTGTAAGTAGTTTAAAGCGGTCTCACAAAATTTAGAGTCTGAAGGCAGAAGGTTCTCTTTAAAGACACCCCTCCCATTTCTAGGTACCAGGCTCTTTTTTGGAAAATTAGCTTCTGAATATGAACAAGCCAGCTCTTTAAAGTTTAATGCCCCAGCCATTTTAATTGTTTCTTCCAAAGTACAAAAGAGCAGCTGGGCCCCGTGAGCAGGATCACTTGCCAACTTGCCTTTTGCAGAAGCAGCTGAGCTCTTTCTGAGGTCTAGAGTCCGCCCATCAGTGGGCACAGATTGGCATCTACCTTTGCGCTCACATAAAAGGAGCCTAATTTCTGCTTTTAAGAAATGTGTTGCTCAAGAGATTTTTGATTTGAGTTCTTTAAAGAAGAATGCAACAAAGCATAATAAAACCTTAAAGCTTTTTTTTTTCTCTAAGTGCCCCTTCCTCCTTCTCCACTTAAATTGTCCTGAGATTGTGTTGCCAGGTAAAATATAGGACACTTTTTATTGTCCTAGTCTGACTTCCATTTCTGTAACAAAATGTTGGAGACTTGAAGGCTGTGGACAGGGCTCAGTCAATAAAGTACTTGCTTTGTAAGCACAAGGGCCAGAGTTTGAACCTCAGGACCAAAAGATCAAACCAAACCAACCAACCAAACAAACAAAAAGAACAAAACCAACAAACCCAAACCAGACCTCATGGTCTGCACCTGTAAACCTTGTGCTTCAGTAGAAGGTGAAGTCAGGCAGGATCTTGGGGCTTGCTGGCCATCCCAGCCTAACCCGCGAGTTCCAGGCTGAGGAAAAACCCTGTCTCATACAGCAAGGATGGCCCAGTTTCTAAGGTTGTTGATTGCTCTTCAAGAGGGCCAGGGTTCAAGTCCAAGCCCATACACTAATTAGCTCACAACTGCCTGAAACTCCAGGGAATTTAGGGGGTCCTACATCCTCCTCAGCCCAATGTGGGTACACACTCATGTGGTACACACATACATAAATAAAAATTTTTTAATATAAACTTTTTTTTTAAAACAAGAAAATTAAAAACAGACAAAGCAGATGGCTCCTGGTGAATTACACCTGAGGTTTTCCTGGCTCCCACGTATAGATATACATTTGTGTATATACGTGTGTACACTTATGCACATATGCACACAAAGAAAATTTTAATTTGCCCTTCTGAATGAGAATTACACATTCTCCCTAGAGTCTTCCTTATTTTTAGCTTAAGTCTGTGGATTGTAGTATGGTTAGCCTGTATTATGTGGATAATATCCACTTATGAGTGAGTATATACCATGTGTGTCTTTCTGGGTCTGGGTTACCTCATTCAGGATGATCATTTCTAGTTCCATCCATTTGCCTGAAAATTTCAAGATCTCCTTGCTTTTAATAGCTGAGTAGTATTCCATTGTGTAAATGTACCATGGTTTCTTTATCCATTCTTTAGTTGAGGGACATCTAGGTTGTTTCCAGATTCTGGCTATTATGAATAAAGCTGCTATGAACATAGTTGAACAAATGTCCTTCTTGTGTGGTGGAACATCTTTTGGGTATATGCCCAGGAGTGGTATAGCTGCATCTTGAAGTAGAGCTATTCCCAAATTTCTGAGGAGGACCCCAGGGAGAATGCTTAATTCTCATTCAGAAGGGAAACTAGAATAGGCACCAGAAGCAGCCGAAGAAAGGGAACAGGACAGGATCCTACCATAGAGGTCCTCTGAAAGACTCCACCTAGTAGAGGAGCAAAGCAGATGCTAAGACCCACAGCCAAACTTCAGGGTGGAGCATAGGGAGTCTTATAGAAGAGTTGGGGGATAGAAGGAGCTGGATAGAACAGGAGTTCCACAACGAATCTGGGCAGGGGGTGGTGGTACTGCCGAGACTGATGCAACGACCAAGGACCATGCATGGTGGAGACCTAGATCCTCTGCTCAGATATAGTAGATAGGCAGCACAGCCTCCTTGTGGGTCCCATAAGACGGGGAGTAGTGGCTACTTCTGACATGGACTCTGGTGCCCACTCAGGGCAGTCTACCCAGGCCACAGAGGATGAGGATACAGGTAGTCCAGATGAGACTTGATAGGCTGAGGTCAGATGATAGAGGAGGAGGGCCCCCCCTTTCTGAGGACTAGAGGGATGTGGGAGGGGGGATGAGGGAAGAAGGGTGGGACCAGGAGGGGACCAGGGAGGGGGCTGCAATTGGGATGTAAAGTGAACGAATTAAAAATACATAAATTAATTCATTTTTTAAAAAGAAAAATGTAAAACTCTAAGACTAAGTACTTTATAAAGAAAAAGGGTTTATTTATCTCTGATTAAAGGCCCAACAATTTGAACTGAGTCGAAGTAGGTCAGCCTATGCTGAAAATCTCCCAGGCTCCATCCCATTAAACAGGCAACAGGGGCTGGAGTGATGGCTCTGTGGTTAAGAGCACTGTCTGCTCTTCCAGAGGTCCTGAGTTCAATTCCCAGCAACCACATGGTGGCTCACAACCACCTACAATGTGATCTAACGTACACTGTATACATAAAAAAATAAATAATTTAAAACTATTTAAAAAAATAAACAGGCAACATGTCCTTGAGGGTGAGGTCACATGGCAAGATGGGAAGCCAGAAAATGGGGATAAAGGCCTGGGCTTGTTCTTTATAACACACCTTTCCAAGAGTGCTTAGTTAATCTCTTTGAGGGCAGCACCACCAGCAGACTCATTTGGCTGCCTCCTAATGCCCCAAGACTTCACACCTGTCACACTGGGGACAAGCTTCCAGTACATGAAAAATTGGGTGGCTCTCAAACCCTGAGACTCAGTACGTTTGAATTCCAGGGAAACAGCGAATGCTCATCTGTCTGCATAAATCCCATGCAAGTGTTAGGACATGCTTATGTTTTTAAATTTTTGTTGTTTATTTGAAGCTCAGGTTTACTGGCCCCCCTGTACTTTAATTTGCCGAATCTGACAACTTTCGCCTAGGGGGCTTTTTTTTTTTCCCATGTGTGTCTGGAAAATGAAAAATGCTAACTCTTAAAATCAGTAAGTCACTGAGTAAGTAAATGAATCCTGTCACTTGAGACATCTGGTCATGTGACACTTGCTCACACGGCT
>OU015744.1:23721595-23735390 GCA_907169655.1 Acomys percivali | reverse complement strand
GTGTGTGTGTGTGTGTGTGTGTGTGTGTGTGTGTGTGTGTGTGTGTGAACAAATGTGGACAGTTTTTAAAGCTAGATGTCATTACCTTGAGGTCTATTTGAAAATCTCTATGATAAAGAGTAAAAATTAAAACACAATAGAGATACAAGTGTTTTAGCCTTGAGCCTTGCAACTGTGATTGCCTGTCCCCCTCACTGGAGAATGAATACTTGAACCTGAAATGTTTGAAGGAGACCTTCAAACAACATCTTTAGGCTAAGATACCCAGCCAGTCATTGTTACTCATATCCCCAGATCAGAAAGCTGGAAAGACCTTCATCTCAAAGAATTGCTTTTCCAGACATAGGCACACATAAGGAGAAGACTTCTACTGTTTTGAGAGGCTCCTGTCTGCTCCCTGACATGTCCCCAAATCACTAGCTCACAAAATCTTATCACTTTAGGAAAAAGTAAGTCATTTAAGACACTGGCCACATTCAAGCCATCAGCTGTGGCTGTTAGCTGGAGGGACTATTTTTCTTAAATGTCTGAGCATCCTTGTTACTTGCCCATCACTTATTCACAGATCCAGGTGCTGGTGGCTGTATGGTGGTTTGCTTTGCCAGTGTAACAGTTTGGAGTGGTAATGGGTCCCTGAAAGTTAATCCATTAGGAGAGTAAAGTAATTCCCAGTTGCCATCACAGTGCAAATGTGGCTTCCTCCACTCCCCACTTCACTTCTTTTCTAATCACATGATCTCTTTCAGACCCTCTACTCCCTGCTTCTTTCCCATTGTCCACAGAGCAGCAAGCCCCAAGCAGAACACTGAGGTCTCCTGAATTAGAAGCCATGGCCTTCCCAGCTCGGCTACTGGCTACCTCTGTTGGGTAGGGTGGTTCACTGAAAGACTTTGAGCCTCAGTTTCCTCATTTGTGCAGTGAGGATAATATCCCCCACCTCAGGAAACTTTTTGGGAAGAGCCAGATGAGTCACATTCTCAGAAAAGTTCCTGACACATAAACAGAGGCTGAGGACTTACCACTGAAGATCATGGCTAATTGGAATGAGTGGCTGCCTGACCACTGCTGTTGAGTTCTCTCCTAGACTGACTGGCAGGTAGGCCTCCATAGGCAGGATCCAGCATCACAGCAATGATTCCTTTTGTTGTTTATACCTATGATGGGCAGAAATGCTAAGTCTTAATTGGTTTATTGGAAGTAGAGATACATTTTCTCTCACTCAAATTCAAAGGTTCATGAGTTATTAGCCTAATGCCTCATGTTAAGATTTATTCAAAGAATATTGCTTTCTCTGTGGTAGCAACAACATAAAACATGGTATGACATGGGAGAGCTCAGTAAACAGTTCTGGAATAAATGTGCCTGTGTTATAATGTGGTAGTGAAAGGATCACCTAGTTTTTCTCATGAGGTTTAATAATAAGGTAACAGAACTATTATTCAGTGTTTGCCTCTCTGCCCTGGATCACTCTATCAACATCCTCTCAGGTAACTCTCCCAGCAACCTCAAGGCAAGTCCTGTTAAAACTCCCTTTTTGGGGGGGGAATTCCTTGTTTTTAATAGATGAGTAGTATTCCATAGTGTAAGTACCACAGTTTCTTTATCCATTCTTCTACTGAGGGACACTTAGGCTGTTTCCAGGTTCTGGCTATTATGAATAAAGCTGCTATGAACATGGTTGAGCAAATGTTCTTGTTGTGTGCTGGAGCATCTTCTGGGTATATTCCAAGGAGTGGACAAATGGATTGAACTAGAAATGATCATAATGAGTGAGTTAACCCAGAAGCAGAAAGAGTCAAATGGTATATACTCACTTATATCTGGACACTAGGCCAAGAGGCATGTCCCATGAAAGTCTTCACTCACCAGGAAAAGTGGGACAGAGGGGAGGACATCCTATTGGGACTCTAGATGAGAGAAGCATTGGAGAATGGGGAAATAGAAGAATACAGAGGGTCCTAGAAACCTATAAGAAGAACATTATGATGGGCAGATCTGGGTCCAGGGGTCCTGCACAAACTATGGCACCAGCCAAGGATAATACATGCAGTAAACTTTGAACTCCTACCCAGATCTAGGCAATGGACGGATGTTCTTCACAGTTGAGTGGAGAGTAGGGTCTGACTTTCACACGAACTCTGATGCCCCATATTTGACCATGTCCCCTGGATGGGGAGACCAGGTGGCACTCAGAGGAAGGATAGCAGGATACCAAGAAGAGATTTGATACCCTATGAGCATATACAGGGGGAGGAGGTCCCCCTCAGTCACAATCATAGGGCAGGGGAGTAAGTGGAAAATGGCAGGGAGGGAAGAATGGGAGGATACAAGGGATGGGATAACAATTGAGATGTAATATGAATAAATTAATAAAATTAAAAAAGACTCCCTTTTTTCTCTCTCATCTTTTATATTTATTTTTTTATGGTTGCAAAATCCAAGTTAAAGTTATCTACTCAAGGTCACCAAGCTTGACTTGAATTCAGACATGGAGTTTGGAGTTAAGACAGGTGTCCTCTGTGTCTTAGTCTGAAGGACTGGACCTCAGTTCCAGCAGGTCCTGCTCTGGTCTCCTTCGTAGGCTGTGGGTCCAATCAGCTCTCATTACCTCTCATATTCTTAGGCCACTATTGGGAGACTCTGCCAAAGCCCAGGATCACATGATGACCCAAAAGCTAAGGGTCACCTTCCTGGTGTCTTCAGGACTGACTGCTGGTCTATTTTTCCAATGTGCATAAACCTGTCATATTGACACCCTCCACTGAATGTCCCTCAAGCCATTCTGTCTTAATTGAAGGGCCATTCTCTCCATAAAGACTTCCTTGAGTCTTCCCAGATAGTCACAAGGGACTTCCCAGATCGATCTTCCCACCCACTGTTCTTCATGTCTCCATGTATGCAAATCACATTCATCATAGGGATCACCTTATTTGTTGATGTCTACACCCCTCTTTGCCATTCTAGAAGCACTGTGAAGGCAGGGTCTATTTAAGGTTTGTTTCTAAATCATCAGAACTTAGAACAATGTCCAACACAGTAGCTGACTACGGAGACTCACTGAATGGAGGAATGGGTGTATGAATGGATAAATGAATGAAAATACATACCAACCATGCTTTACTTTGGCTACTGTACTTATTATTGTTATACCTAACCAAGTGTTCAATACATTGCTATGATCCAAGAACAATGGATCCTGAAGACACAAGGTCAGGATTCCTCTTCATTTCCAAACTTCAAATCAGTTTTCAGTAAAAAAAATATATAGAACTAGGTCACAACAGGCCATAATATCTCTTTGTTTCAGTTCCTCAAATCAATTCAAACCCCATTAATACTTAATTTAATTCACTGGCCCTTTTTTCTAGAACATTAACAGATGTGTTATTAAACTGTGGGGTCATCTATAATTGGTCATCTCTCTGTGAATTAAATTTTAAAAAGGAAAAGTAAGATGAAGGAATAATCAGATTTCCTATTTCTGCAAGGCAACCAAGTAAAATTATATTTGCCTTCTAAAAATAGATTATTTTCTTAAGAATTAAACATTTGTTTTGCTCTTAACCAATCCCAATATATTGTATGTGGAATTAACAAATAAATTCTAGGTAATAGTATTATGTATTTAATAGATTTAGAATGTATTGAATGATGTTTGAATGTAAGGTTCTGAGCTGGGTCTTAGAAGGAAACATAGATGGATGGAACACTGTCTGCTCTCTTAAAAGGTACTCATAAACAGTACAAAGTGGTGAGCCTTGAGGGAAGGCCAAGCAAAGCCGCCTATGGAACTTTTGCTTTGGGGGACCAAATTAAAGCTTTAAGTAGTTTGAAGTCTTGTTTTAATAACATGACTAATGGTGGAGAGACCACACCTCATGAATGTTCTACAATGATAAGTTTCCAACAGACATAGACTATGATGAGCATCCTCACACCTGTGACCTGTGGAGACTTCTCTGTATCTACCCAAGACTCCTTCACCCCAGCATGACTCTGTCTTGGTATTATTTGATAGAGGCTACTGGCTCTTAATGAGAGACAACCTCCTTACACACACCTAGGGGAAATGTGACAATGTCTGCAGACATCTTGCCTGTCATGATTGGAGGGCATACTCCTGCTGTCTAATGGCCAACTCTGTCCTACAGATGTCACATGTCCTACAGTGCACAGGACAGTTCCTACAATAAAGACTTACTGGCCTATGGTGTGTGCATTCTGAGTTTGAGAAACCCTGACCTATGTCTCCGTCTATGGTTTGTACTCCTTCATGTAATCTGTTAGTAGACTTTAGTGTCTACCAACAGTAGAGTGTGAACCTCTAGAGCATATGTGACAATTTTCATGTGTGTGTGTGTGTGTGTGTGTGTGTGTGTGTGTGTGTGTGTGTTTGAGATTGAGAGCAGGTTGAATAATGTCTCACCCAGGTTCATGTTCAGTCAGAATCTTGAATTGTTTGGAAACAGGGTAGTAAACTATGTGAAGATGGAGATGAGCGGAGATTGGAGTGTTGTTGCCCCAAGCCGAGGAGTATATGGAACTTCCAAGAGACAAGTCTCCTCTCCCACAGTTGTCAAAGCCAGCATGATTTTACCAGAATCTTGATTTTGCCAGAATTTTGAGTCACTTTAGTTTCTGAGTGAGCCTAAGAAAGGGGCCAACAGTAAATGAAGCTTGCATCCTAATAGTTCAGTTAAACCTCTACAGCCCTCTTTAGAAACAAGGTCTCCAAACTAGACTTAAAACTGCCTCTGAGCTAAATAAACCTCACAAATATATGGATTTCAGTCACATCTGAAGGAGTCTACCAAGACTCCTTTAACCTCTAGGAACTGAAGTTGACCTTAGGCATTGACATTGATCATTCTCATACTTTATTTGAGAGGCCTTGAAAATATCATTAACCTTAGAGAACTGAGACTTTGCTAGGCATGGTGATGCACACCTTTAAGCCCAGCACTTGTGAGGCAGAAGCAGGCAAATCTCTGTGAGTTTGAGGCCAGCCTAGTCTACAAAGAGAGTTCTAGGACAGCCAAGGCTACATAGAAAAACCCTGTCTCAAAACAAACAAACAAAAAACCACCACCACCAACAACAACAAAAACAAAACAAAACAATAAAGAATTGAGACTGTAGAGAGGACTTTCTATGAGCTCTATCTCTCTTACTGGCTATGTGTTGACAAGGGTCAGAGCCCTTCACATAAAAACATAGTCCAACATCCTTGTTTCAGTTTCAAACAATCTAAAACTATTAAGGCAGAGATGCCCATTCCAGATGACACAGCTCCCTGTAGAGTGTCCTGTGATGAAAATCTTTACTATGATGGCTTTAGAAACATGACCCTAACATTCTCCAATGCTCCTTCAGCTGAGGAGTGAGGCTATGTCTCCTCTCCTTGAGTCTGGGTTCTGTGACTGATCAATTAGTAAAAACATGGCAAAATAGACACCATACCAACTTCTCAGCCCAGAGCTTTAACATCTTGGCAACTGCTGTTTTCTTCTCTTGGAGCTTACCCTCCTGGAAGTCAGCCATTGTGCTGGATGCAATCCATGCTGCCCATGGAGAAGCTTCTATCATGCTGAGCTTCTACCAAGCCATCACCAGTGTACCATCCATATCCACATGGTTCTGCCATGTTGCAAGCAGATTCTTTTGTTCACCAGCAGCCCAGCCCAGCCTTAGGTAGGAATGCTGGAGCATCTTCTCTGTAAGATCCATTCCTGTTGAAGTTTAATATGATGAATAATTTCGTTTTATATCTAGTGGTTTCAAGCCACTGTTTTGGCATGGTTTGTTAATAGCCATAAATGGCTAGACTCTTCTGTCTCTAACACACTCCCAATTACACGATCAACCAGCATACCCTTGGGGATGGATATGGAGCTACTACAGAAATCCCTACATTGGCCATTCTCATATTTTATACAAACTACCTGATTATTCACCAACTCCACAGTAGGTTCTAGAACCTGCCTTTTGGGGGAGCATTGATTAATTATAATTACTTGTGGTGATTTGAATGAGTATGGCCACCAAAGGCCCATAGATTCCAATGCTTGGTCACCAGGGAGTGGCACTATTTGAAAGGATTAGGGGGTGTGGCCTTGCTGGAGGAAGTGTGTCACTGGAAGAGGGCTTTGAGATTTTCAAAAGCCCAAACCAGGCCCAGTGTCTCTCTCTTCCTGCTGCCTGTGGATACATTTGTATATCTCTCAGCTCCTTCTCCAGCACCATGTCTGCCCGCATGTCACCATACTCCTTGCCGTAATGACAATGGACTAAACTTCTGAAACTGTAAGCCAGCCCCAATTAAATGCTTTATTGTTTTTATGAGTTGCTGTAGTCATGGTGTCTCTTCACAGCAATAGAACACTGACTGGGACATTACTCTAATAAGAAAGCAAGCTCACCGGACAGAAAGTGCTTTGAGAAAATGGCAGCCACTCTTCTGATCTATTTCTCTACCACTTTTGTAGCCTAAGCGAGAGTGATAGCCCGCGTTGTATAGAGAGGACCAAACACGACTCTAACCTTAGTCATATGGGCTAAAGCTCTTCATATCTGGAAGTAGGGGAGCGGAAGGACTTCTGTTAAGAAGCCATACAGTCAGAGCTGGCAGCCTGGGACACTGCTGTGTGTCCTTCCAAACCTGATTTAGTCTCTGTGGTACCATGACACAATGGTAAGAGAATCTTCCTAGGAAGAAGATGAGCCTGGATTCAAACCTGGTGTGAACCTTAGTAAACAAGCCCATCTCTGTAAGTCTCCTTTTTGGTGATGATAACCATAGCTGAGGTTTAAGCAGCAAATGAACTTTTCAGGAACCTCCTACACCTCTGGGCACATGGAATGTACTCAATGAATATTATGACTTAAGTCTTATCCAATAAAGATAAAAGAGAGGGGCAAAGACGCATCTCATTGCCAGGGTGTATGCATGGAGAGGGGAGTGGACCAGCTCTGTGGTGGTCACACACTGATTGGAACCAGAGACAAATCTCAGGGTAACATCTTTATCAACTTGAATTCATCGGTCCCCAGCATCACTGACTCTGGATCAGTACATGTGCATAAATAGAAGAATCTGTTGCAAGCATTTCTAAGATCAGAAGGCTAATGAAACATGAGGCCCTTGCCCCCTTGCTGAATCCTTTGACATCAAAATAAGTGTGTGTGTGTGTGTGTGTGTGTGTGTGTGTGTGTGTGTCAGAGAGAGAGAGAGAGAGAGAGAACAGTAGATCTCCACCCAATTGACTCATCACACCTGGGGAAATATAGCCCGTGTGCACTTGATAAACGAGTTTCAGAGGTCACCACAGGCTAGAGCTGCTCCATCTTCTGCAGGTGACAGGATTCCATCAGAAGAACAGCCACCTGGGCTGCTCTGGTCTCTCCTTAAGTTTCTTATTCACTTCTACATCTGACCCAGCATCTGCCCACAGAATGAACCATGTCACTCACACAAGATTTTAATTAATCATCTTCCTCCATTTATTTACTTTTTCCCTTTTGGGTCAGACTCCCAAGTGTCTGTTATGTTGATAGCACTCTGGGGAGTCTTTTGTTCTTAAGAGGTAAAAGATTGTACCCACAAAAAGAGTTCCCCATCTGATCAATTCTCTCTCACAACTTTATTGATTAGTTCAGGAACATTTTTTTCATTTATTAATTATGAAGATGTTTCTGTGATTTCTTAATGTTAACTATTGTGATTTTCTTTTACATACCAAATTAACATTGACCAACTCCCACAAATTGCTTAACAGATTGTGGAGCCCTAACTCTAGGATGTGGCTTCTTGGCAGAAGAAGCCATGATGGGTCTGAGTCTTCATTTGGGTTGATTAATTAATGGCTTGGAAAAGAAAGTGTGACTTGTCTTCTTCAATATGAGCTAGCATCAAACTACCATCCTGGTGTGTTACTCAGGTGAGCAGTAATTAATTAATTAATTGATGTCAGTTAAGAACAATGCTTGACCCAGGTAAATCTTTCAGTTATTAAAATCGATTTTGGCAATGGCTTTGCAAAGGGATTTGGAGTGCAGACAGGAATCTTGGCTGGCTCTTCCTCCAGGCTCCCTGTTCCTACTCAACTTCCCCTCCCCCCTGCGGAGTCTGGCAGGAACAGGCATGCCTTAGAGTCTCTCTCAGCAGAACACACCAGACCTCCCTGGCTGTGGGTGGTTTTGTTGTTGTTGTTGTTTGTTCTTGTTGTTTGCATCTCACAGGCTGGCTTTCTTTACTCCTAAGTTACTCAGCAGAAAACATTCTGACTGTAAATGTCCCTGTTGGTAGATTCCCATAGCTTCCCAAAGAGGAAGGGGTATACCATTCAGAAGGGGACAACCTGTACCAGGAGACCAGATCTGGCCTCTTCAGCCCCGAAGCAGCATCTCTAGCCCTGCCTCTCACTCTAAACATTCTAGAAAATATTTATGAAAAGGAACCCAGTCCTGAGTGAGGGGAAGGATGCATGTAATCACTCCATCCATCCACTAGCCAAAGTCAACCAACCTATGTGGCCATGGCCATGACCAAGAGGCCTGTCCTTACTATTAGGGTCATTTCATGCTATTGAAACATTCTTCATACAGTGCTTTAGAAGAACCAGAAAGTATCCAAGAGGAAAACTGGTCATGCAAGGGAAAGATCAAGAAAAAAAAAAAAGGAAACCTAACCTCAAGTATCCCAGAGAAAAATAAGTTTGATCCTGGTCTGACATATTGTAAAGGTGAATATTTCTCTTATGGACTAGGACAGGGAAAGATGGATGGAATGAATAGGATTACGGGATGAATGTGATTATGGGATATGAATGAGGCCAGTGAAAAAGGAGAGAATGAAAGACAAAAGAGAATCAAAGCTTCAGGGGCTCCTGAGAGAGCTCACTGAAAAGCCTGAGTTTCAGGGTCCTGCGGCAGAGTGCTGCCCAGGGAAGGTTCAGTGGGGCTGGGGCAGCAGGAGCCTGGGTTCTCAAACTGTTAATGAACTATCAAAAACTTGACACTTGCATTTGGTATAGGAAGATAAATGAAGAGAAAGAAGCCCAGCTTTGAAGAGACTTAAGAGGACTTACCAGAGATGGGGTCACAGGGCCAAACTGGGATCTATGGAAAATAAGCAGCCTTCCCATAGAAGGGACATGGGGAGCTCACGCTGTGTGAAAGGAGTCTTCATATGCTGATATCTCCAAGAAAATGACACCCCAGGCTCTTAAATAGGGCTTTAGCAAATGCTGCTTTCTGTGTTAAGAAAGAGGAGATACAGACAAGAAAACATGTTGGCAAAAGTCACAAATAAAGACATTGACAATGCCCACCACCACCACCCCATCAACTCGCAGTCAACTAACTCCAGCCACCAACATGTATACGTCTATGGTAAGTTTGCACAGCAGGTCACTAGAAAGAAGACTGGAAACCTTAGAGATGAACCTAGTAGGCTGGACATAGTGGTGTGTGCCTTTTATTTCAGCACTTGGGTAGCAGAGTTGGAAGCCAGCTTGGTCTGCACAGCCAGTTCCAGGATATCCAGGGAAACCCTGTCTTGGAAACAAAACAAAATAAAACATAAAAAGAGAAAGAAATCCTGTTGTTGTTAGTAAGCAAAACAATATTGTTAGAATTAAGCAACTAAGCATTTTTCCCCCTGATAAGGCTGCAGATTTACACAGCAGAGGCATGTCTTAGGGACAGATCATCCACGTCCTAGCAAAGTAATTGATTTGCCTGATGTTCTAATGAGTTGAATTTGTGTGCTTAAGTTTGGATAAGCATTGATGAGGAGTCTTACTGCAAGAATCCAGACTGCTAAGACAACAGGAAGTTGGGTTTATAATTCTATTTCCAACACGATTTTGTGCTACATTTTTTTTTGGAAGAAGTAAGTGAAAAAAACAGAAGACGTGTTTATCAGATTTCTCAGCATGACTCATGTCTGTGAGAGATAGATAACACAGCAAAAGAACAAATCAATATTCAAAGTTATTCTGTTAGGCTGGTATATGGAAATGAGCCAAGAGTATAACAGGAATAAACACAATGTCTGAGTTTAAGTTAAATAAAATCAATCACAAAGACATAACGCTGTGGTACTATGGTTTGGGTTGTAGTTAATATTAAAAAAAACTGCTGGGGGCTTAATATGCTCATAAGACTAGGAAAAGAAACAGAATGAGAAAGCTGATTGTGGTATCTGATCTATCTTGTTTTACCTTTCAGCAGCAGATACAAGTTCCAACATAAGTAACTAATTTGTGTTATGACCCCAGAAAGCCTCCTGTGTGTGAAGGAGAGAAGTTGACCAAAGCTGGGGTGTCAGTCACTGTGTGGGTGATACAATCCTGATGCTACTGGGAAACTGTGAGAGGGGTGGAGGCTACAAATCTTAGGACTATCCCAGTGGAGAGTGGGAGAATGGTGGCATTTGTCAGTTACTGGCCGAAGGCTTCCCTGGCGAGTGAAGATCCACAGATCCACTGGCACCTTTGTCTGTGGACAAGATAGGCTTTAAGCAAGCCGTTAGATAACACACTCAGGTACCCACAGACTGGAGTCTGGCAGACATCAGCCTCACAGGGCTGAGGACTAGTAACCTCTGACACAGTCTCTAAGAGATACAGAATGGATTTACATCCATGCTGCTGCCCAGCATTGTCTGCAGGACTCTGACTCTGGGTGCCATGAGCAAGAAAACCTTGAAATGCTTGAGTACTTCTCATAGAAGGGGCACAGCTGACAAGGGTGTGGATGGCCAAATTATCTGAAAATGCCATTTAAAGGATTCTGTTTGGAAGAAAATTTGCTCAACAATGTTCATAGCAGCCTTATTCATAATAGCCAGATCATGGAAACTGCCTAAATGTCCCTCAGTAGAAGAATGGATAAAGAAACTGTGGTACATATACACTATGGAATACTACTCAGCTATTAAAAACAAGGAATTCCCAAAATTTGTGGACAAATGGATTGAGCTAGAAATGATCATAATGAGTGAGTTAACCCAGAAGCAGAAAGACTCAAATGGTATATACTCACTTATATCTGCATACTAGCCCAATGGACATGTCCCACGAAAGCCTTCCCTTACCAGGAAACTGGGACAGAGGGGAGGACATCCTATTGGGACTCTAGACGAGAGAACCATGTGAGAATAGCAATGTAGAAGGATCCAGTGGGTCCTAGAAACCTACAAGTAGAACATTATGATAGGCAGATTTGGGCCAAGGGGTCCCGCTCAAACTAAGGCACTAGCCAAGGACAATATAGGCGGTAAAATTTAAACCCCTACCCAGATCTAGCCCATGGACAGGACAGTCTCCACACTTGAGTGGAGAGAGGAATATGACTTTCTCATGTACTCTGGTGCCTCACATTTGACTATGTTCCCTGGAGGGGGAGACCTAGTGGCACTCAGAGGAAGGGCAGCAGGTCACCAAGAAGAGACTTGATACCCTATGAGCATATACAGGGGGAGGTAATCCCTCTGAGGAACAGTCATAGGGGAGGGGAATAAGGGGAAAATGGGAGGGAGGGGAGAATGGGAGGATACAAGGGATGGGATAACCATAGAGATGTAACAAGAATAAATTAATAATAATAAAAAAAGGATTCTGTTTGGGAATGGAAGACGTTATGAGTATCTGCTATCTTGGGTGTCTAACAGATTCCTCCAACTAAAGGGGTCTGAATGGGAACTCACCCCCACCCCCAAAACCTGTAAAGCTATAGTTGCAGATACTTTTGGACAAATGCACAAAATATCATACAACCCTCATGCCTGTTCCCCATGGTATGCTTCTTCTTCTTCTAGGGCAGCAGTTCTCAACCTGTGGGTCCTGACCCCTTTGAGGGTCACATATCAGATAGCTTGCATATAAAATGCTTACACTGGCAAAGATCAAAAATTCAAGCGACACCACATGCTGGCGAGGATGTGGGGAGGATTCCTTCATTGCTGGTGGGAATGCAAACTAGCACAGCCACTTTGGAAATCTATCTGGCGCTATATCAGAAAATTGGGAATAGGACTTCCTCAAGACCCAGCTATTCCACTCCTTGGAATATACCTAGAAGATGCTCCAGCACACAACAAGAAGACTTGCTCAACCATGTTCATAGCAGCCTTATTCATAATAGCCAGAACATGGAAACAGCCTAAGTGTCCCTCAGTAGAAGAATGGATAAAGAAACTGTGGTATATTTATACTATAGAATACTACTTAGCTATTAAAAACAAGAAATTCCTGAAATTTGTGGACAAATGGATTGAACTATAAATGATCATAATGAGTGAATTAACCCAGAAGCAGAAAGAGTCAAATGGTATATACTAACTTATATCTACACACTAGCCCAAGGGACATGTCCCAGGAAAGTGGGACAGAGGGGAGGACATCCTATTGGGACTCTAGGTGAGAGAAGCATGGGAGAATGGGGAAATAGAAGAATACAGAGGGTCCTAGAAACCTACAAGAAAAACATTATGATGGGCAGATCTGGGCCCAAGGGTCCTGCTCAAACTATGGCACCAGCCAAGGACAATACATGCAGTAAACTTTGAACCCCTACCCAGATCTAGCCAATGGATGACATTCTCCACAGTTGAGTGGAGAGTGGGGTCTGACTTTCATACGAACTCTGGTGCCCCATATTTGACCACGTGCCCTGGATGGGGAGACCTGGTGGCACTCAGAGGAAGGATAGCAGCTACCAAGAAGAGACCTGATACCCTATGAGCATATAGAGAGGGAAGAGGTCCCCCTCAGTCACAGTCATAGGGGAAGGGAGTAAGGGGAAAATGGCAGGGAGGGAGGAATGGGAGGATACAAGGGATGGGATAACAATTGAGATGTAATATGAATAAATTAATAAAATATATTTAAAAAATAAAATGCTTACATTGTGATTCATGTCAGTAGCAAAATTACAGTTATGAAGTAGCCACAAAATAATTTTGTGGTGGTGGTGGTAGTAGGGAATCACCACAACATGAGGAACTGTCTTAAAAGGTCGCAGCACTGGGAAGGTTAAGAAACACTGATCTAGAGGGATAGTAAGAGAAACAGAATATATATAAACACCAAAACCTAAATGCCCCAAAATTTAAATTATATATGCTAAATGTATACATACACACACATCTTTATATATACATATATATGTGTGTGTGTGTGTGTGTGTGTGAGTTTGAAGTTGTTGGGAGGTTGTCATGTTTTGTGTTTTGAGACAGACTTTTATATATCTCAGGCTGCCCTCCAACTTGGTATGTAGCTGAAAATGACCTTGACCTATGACCCTTTAACACTGTTGTCCACAGCACATTGCAAGGGCAACAAACTTGGAGCCACACAGGCCTGTGCTTGCATCTGGGTCCACTAGTTCTTATCTATGTCCCTGTAGATGACCTAATACTGTTATCTTTCATATTCATCTTTTACATAGATTTTAAAATGCCTGCCCACAGTTTTCAATGTAAACAGGATATTGGATTGTTGTAGTTTGAATCTGAACTGAAGACAAGCCCACTGAAGGCTTAGAACCTGTCTCAGTTCCTTTCTCATTGCTGTTACAGTTCCAGAGAGATAACAGCCATTTGGTAGGGAAGACATGGCAGCTGCCAGGGAAGATGGAGCTGCAACTGGAGTCTGACTGGTCACATTGCATCTACACTCAGGAAGCAGAGAGTACAGGAAGTGAGGCTACAAAGCCTTTAGCCAGCCACTCCTGCCCAAAACAAAACACACACACACACACACACACACACACACACACACACACACACACA
>OU015744.1:23690727-23714700 GCA_907169655.1 Acomys percivali | reverse complement strand
TCTCTCTCTCTCTCTCTCTCTCTCTCTCTCTCTCTCTCTCTGTGTGTGTGTGTGTGTGTTAGAGCAGAACATATATTTTATACTTAATATATTGGCAGAATAAATGACAAGAATTGATGAATTCTAATGGCACATTAGAGTCATTCTACCTAATATTAGTTTATCATGACTCGTGTCTTGGCAAGAAGTAGAGGTTTAAAGGTGACCACACAACTGTTCCTACATAGAAGTTGGGGAAGAAAGAAGAGACCCAGAGAGATCACATCTCTGAGAAAGTTTTGTTTCTATCCAATAGGGTGTAAAAATCAAATAGGTAAAGAATTATGGGGCCAACACAGGTGATCTTTGATTAAGCAGTTTTGGGAGACTCAGGAAAACACCGGAAGATAGAAAAGACTAGAAGAGAAGCAATACAGGTATGTATTCAGGAAGCTACACAAAAAGGGGTGAAAGCTGGTGGAAAAGACAGAGTGGAACAAGAGGGAGGAGGCAAAGAATAAGTTAAAGAGGAACAAAAAAACGTCCTGACTGTGTGGGCACAGGGCAGAACATCCAAATAGTCTCTGGCAAGATATTACCATCTTTCATTTGCATCATACAAAAGAAAAGCCAAGGAAGCACACAGTTCCTGGTCGACGAAGAGGACAAATGGATAACAAAGGGATTCAAAATAGCAGAAGTTTTAGTGTGTACTTTTACTCTTGTCTTTACCAAAAGATATTATATTTTGATGTAAGGTCTGTGGGTTGCAGTCTGAAAGTGACCGACCACAGGCAGACATGTTGTCTCCCAGGGACCCAGTTCCCAGTAACTCTCAGGATTCCTGACATTCCCTTCCAAACCCACCCAAGGTTGCTGCTGACTGCAGTAGTATATCTCTTTGTTTTCTTTTGTATTTAACTCTTAGGCTTATTTTCCAGTCATGGAGTCGCTGTTCTACACCACACGATGTGGCTGGGGCGAGTATGCCTAAAATAAACCAGAACATCCTTTGCAAAAAAAAAAAAAAAAAAAGCTGCCTAAAATTAAACCCACAGGGACTCATGATGCTCAGTTGAATGGACACAGGGAATTACCAGCAGCCACCGGGGAGGAAGCAGTAATTATTGTGAGCATTTGCAGAGAGGGGGTGTTACCTCCGAAGCTTCCCAGATTGCAGTCACGATGCTGCCCATCTCTTAGGGAGCAGAAAAGATGACCAGGTTGCTTATATCCCGATGAGCTTAACCTGGCTTCTGGAGAAGGCGTTAGAGCAAATCATCATCAAGCAATCAATGTGTAGTCAGCCAGAGTGGGCAAGGCCTATGTAGCTGCAAGGAGTAAATCAAGTTGAGCCAATTTAATTTCCTTCTATGATAGAGTGACAGGCTATGTAGATAACATACAAGCAATAGATGTAATCGACCCGAGACCTCAGCAAGGCATTTGCTCCTGCCCCACATGACAGCTCAGTGACAAGCCAGCTTGCTATAGTTCAGGACAGGGGTCACCAACCCAGGAGTTCTTACACAAGATGGTGGGGTAATCTGGTTCCTGTCACACATTCCTCCTCTCTGCTCCTTACTGCAGTAGGATGTTGCTCATAGCCACACGGTTCTATTTGTGTCGTTTTGTGTCTCTTGATTTTATGCACCAGTGGCCTTTAATACGTGCTTATTGAGTAACAGCTTATGTTATAGTCAGCTGTGTTAGGAGACAGACATAGGGGAATCTTAGCAAAGTCTCAACACGCCATAATCCACTGTGTGTACATGTGCGTGCACATGTGTGTGCACATGTGTGTGTGTGTGTGTGTGTGCGTAAGCCACCAAAAAGAAGAGCAGACCTTTGATTCCATGAATAACATATAACATAGTACGTGCCCAGCCTTCCTCTGCCATGGTAGGACTATTTCTGGGAGAGTTATCTGAGTGGGTGCCATGTAAAGTCTCTACCCCTTCTGACGTTTGCGCTAGAAGCCTCTGTCTGAAGATGCTGGGGCTGCCTCCTGAGGAAAGTTCAGGAACTGAAGAAGTGAACCCCACACACTCCTTTTTTCCTTTCCCACTTACACATTTCCCAAATTGCCATCGTTATTTTTCTCATCGCTGTAACAGAACATGTGACAGAAGCCATTTAAGGAAGGAAGGAAGGAAGGAAAGATGGAAGGAAGGAAGGATGGAAGAAAGGATGGAAGGAAGGAAGGATGGAAGGAAGGAAGAAAGGAAGGAAGGATGGATGGAAGGAAGAAAGGAAGGAAGGAAGGAAGGAAGGAATGATTTATTTGGCTCACTTTTGAGGGGACAGTCCACCATGGCAGAGAAGCCATAAAAGCGAAGTCTTGAGATAACTGATCACATTATTTCTACAGTCAGGGAGAGAGAAAGAGGGGTGAATGATGGCACTCCATTTCCTCTCTCCCTTTTGTTCAGTGTTGGATCTCATCTCATACAGCAGTGCCAGCCACAGTTTGTGGGAGGGTGTCCAGGTCCCTGAGTTAACCCAGTCTAAGAAGCACCCCGCAGACATACTCTTAGGCAATTCTTGATGAGAATCAACATGAAGCATCACGAACATCTATCAAGCCTCTACTTCACTGTACAGTTGTTGCTTAGATTTGTTCATCTGCTCTCTGAGGAAAGCGTAGTGCAAGAAGCTCTCCCCTTGTCCTCTGCATTTCCAGGACATCTCACAGGGTCTGTCTGGCAGCACACACTCTGAACTCTCATACTTCTTCACAGTCTCGAATAGAGAGAGCTATCACCACCATTCTAAGCCAGGAAATTGAGAGTGCACAGGACACACAGTGGCGAGCAGGCAGGGAGAGGACCCCTCCTGTTACAAGGAACTCCAAGTGAGAAAATGAAATAGATGTGCCATCTTTTCCCTCTGGAACTAGTGTACCTCTGGATTCCCCAGGTTAAGGCGGTGACCCGTGACTCCAGCCTAAAGCAGCAGGCCTCCCCAAGGCCCCACCTCTCTGTACTCTAGCCTTTGCGGACAGACTCCATCTCTTCTGGGGCCAAAGCCTCATCACCAAGACTTTGTTTTGCTCTGTGTTTCTATCTCCACTTAAGTCTCAAAGTGACTTCACATTCTCCACCCCCCCCATTTCTTCTCACCTATCACGAATCCTGTGGTGACCCCTGGAGATGTAGCACACAGGGGGAAGCCCTTTCCTCTCAAATCCTTGATAGAAAGATAATGAATAAAAGCCCAGTGCGACTCACCATTTAATCAAGGCTGCCAGATTTCTGGAGTGCTTTTCATCATCTCACAAAAGCAATGTTTGTTTCAGAAGTTTTAGAACACACAGAAAATAATGCTTGAAAGTCATGCACATCCCAGTGTCTTTCCTGCCAGTACAAATAAGCACACATATTCAAGGAAATTGGAACCATATCGTATAGTTTTCTGTCCTTCTTTCCCTTTTGATAGTTTACTGGGACATATCATGTTGTTAAATATCTTTCCAGAATATAATTTTGTGTGTGTGTGGTTGGTTGCAAAACATGGCACTATATGGACCCACTTTGCCGTTCTGCACTGTGCTGGCTACCTCAGACATTCCTGATCTCAATTTTTAAAGTTATTCATTTTTAAAAAATAATTGTGTGTGCATACAGGACATGTCATTCATTCATGTGAGGGTCAGCAGACAATTTCATGGAGCTGGCTCACTCTTTCCATTTGCCATGGTATCTAGGCTCCCAGGGCAAACATCTTTACCCTCTGAGCCATCTCAGTAGCCCCAGCGCTTCTTGGAGTCTCTTCTTGCTTTCTCTGCCCTACCCTTGCAGTCACCTTCAGCCTGTGCTCCACTACCTAGTACTATGATATATTAACTGGAGGAGTTTGCATACCTTGCCCTGTCTTGACCAGCCCCTCCACCAAGCATCTCTCTGCTTTGTTCTCAGCCCTAAGAAAGAAAGCTAATGCTGAGGACTCTCATGAAAGTCCTTGACTCAGACCCTTCAGTCAGCTTTCCTCTGCTGTCCCAGCCCAATGCTCCAAGGACCAGCACTCCAGGGCTGACCAGTGCTTGGTTTTTGTTTTTCTCCCTCTTTACAGTGTTAGGTCTTTGATCAGTCCCTTCCTTCTGAGTCTGTGTCCTCTCTTTTTGTCATTGTTCTGTCCTTTCTATTCACAGCCATGTAACATGATGTTTGTGTGACAATGAGGGCTGATCAGGTGGTGCCATCGCACATATCATGGATGGCCCAACCTCAGCCTATAGGCATATATCCTAAGGAGCTAGACATAAAGCCTTAGGGACTCCCACTTTAGGTGGCTCTACCCTGGGCCTTGAGCAGGCTTGCTTTTTACTTATAAAAGATTAGCTCTCCTTTTTGAGGGAACTTAGGTGGCTGAGCGAAACCAGCTAATTCTACCTAGAATAAAGGCCAAGCCCTCATTTCTAAAAGTAGACAAGGGCTGGGGAACTACTTGGATTTACTTTCTAGCTGTACGATGCTGGGGTTCAGGCCAGTTGCTTTACTTTTTGTATCTTAGTTTTGTGATCATAGGGACCAGACATGAAGATTAATGGGAGATGCGTAGAAAGTACCTGGCCTGCAGCAAAAGTGGCCAGAGGATAGTAACTGTTCTTATGAATATTCAGATCTTTCTCTCGAGAGATGAGGATGTATAAAAGAACCCTCATCTCCTTTTCCTTTGCTTCTATCTACAGAGCACAGGAAAACCCTGAGGTCAGGAAGGGAAGTCATGGTCCAAATACAACAAGGAAAGCAGAGTTGAGAAGGTTCCATCCCAAATCTGGCATATTCGTGTTTGAAAGGGTGTGGCTGTGCATCTTATGAGAGCCTTGAAAACAGAAACTGTGCTGTGTTCATCTCCAGGTCTTTGTTGCACATAACAAGTGCTCAATAAATGCAACAGACACAACATGCTAAGGCTGGGATTAGAAGGTAAAAGTGATGCTTACGAAGCTGAAGGTGTAAGCCACCATTTGGTTGCTGGGAATTGAACTCAGGACCTCTGGAAAAGCAATCAGTGCTCTTAACCTCTGAGCCATCCCTCCAGCCCCCTCCCCCCGAAAAATGAAGCTGAGGGTGAAGTCATCAACATGGAAAATGTGTCACCAATCTGGGAAATTTGCTTCCTGATACTCATGGAGCTACAGCTATCTGAGCTGAGGTGAACACAGACAAAGAGTTATGCATTCTAGACAGTGGGTGTTTGCCTTCCTTTATCCTCTACTGTTGATCATGAAGGAAGGTTGGGGGTTGGAGAGAAGAGTGAACATGATGTAAAAATGTTGAAAGATGGGCACTGCTGGCTTTTCCTAAATTAAATGGAAGGTTCAAGTGATGCTCCAGGGCTTATCTGACAGACAAAGGTGCATTAGCTGTGCAGGAAAGCATTAGGACATCCCTGTGATAGAGGAGCTTGGGCCAGTGGGAAAATTTTTTTAAAAGACTCTCAGGCTTAATGAAATGGTTAAAGAAAGAAAGAAAAGGTTCACCTTGTAACGGGCATAGAGTGGATGCTCAGGCAGATGCTGGCATCCATGAGGTCTTCCGGAAACTCATACTTGCTTTTGTGTATCTTCCTCCTTGAGGTGGCCCCATCACAGTAGTCTACTGGGGGTTTTATGTTGACCAAAGCCCTGTCACGAAGCTTCAGCTGAGCACCTAACTGTGGCCCAGACTGTTCTGTAAGAGCTGGCAGCTCTTCCGTGTTGGTCCAGAGACGCTGAGCTGCTGGCAAGTGATGCAGAGCTCAAACTGAAGTCTGCTGGTGCCAAGAGTGATACTCATGCCACGGTATTGAGTGTGGCTACATTTACAGGGACAAAAGAATCATTCCAGGAGCTTATTCCTCCTCTGCACCCCCAGAGCATAGCTGATCTAGAGGACTTTGGGGTGATACTCAAATGGTTACATTTTGAAGTGATGCATATGATTTGAGGGTGTTGAACAACATGGTCAACTAAGAGGCTGAGTGTAGAACCAAGTGCAATGAAGACTAATTTAGCATCTAGCTCTCTACTCTCACACCCCAATATATCTAGTTTTAGAAGGTCAGAACTCAAAAAGACTGTCCTACCAATCCTTGTTTATTGCTGTGGGAAGTGGGCTGATAAAACAAAACAAAACAAAACAACTTTATCTGAATTTCCCTTCCCTTAGGGATAAATGATTAATGCTCCCTAATGTGGAAGGGACAGGTTGGAATAACCTGGAAGGCTGTCCTGGAGAATGTGGGCTCAATGAACAAGCACCTCCATCTGGGACTTCGCTGAGGGGAGCAGCCTTCCAAGGCTGCTACTAACATCATCCGCTTTCAACTTTGCCAGACAAAGGACAGAATTCTTTTCTAATTCTAATCTTGTCTACTGGCACCTACCAAAGCCTTTAAAGAACATTCCAGAATCTCACTATTCTCTTGGAAATACTAATAGAGCAGCTGGTGATGTGAGTGTTTGAAAAAGATAACTAGGATTTGCTTTGAAAACTTGGCGCGGGCAGCGGGGGGTGGGGAGGGTGGGGGAAGCAAACTCTGATTCTGAAACCCCCTTGCCTTTTCATGGGGGGGCTTAGCGAGGCTGGTCCTACTTTTTGCTTCAGTGTTTCGGCCCTTCAATCTATCTGTGCAAATCATCTAAGGAAATGTAAAAATTCTGAATGCCTTGTCTTCTATTCCTAAAATAATTTCTAAAATTATTTTAGACCAGCTGCAAGTCAACCCAAGTGTATATTTTTTTTTTTACATTCTCCCATGTGATTTCTTTGTATAATTAAGGGAAAACCACCCTTATGGATTTAAGTCTTCCGGCTGTCCTTTTAAGGCTCTGTTTCTGGAGCGCTAGTATATGTTCCAGGGTAAGACATTCTTCTTCTTCTGTAGCTCACTCAGACGATGAGAACAGTACTTACCAACCGCTTTAGGGGTCGCATATCAGATGTCCTGCATATCACATAGTTACACTGCAATTCATAACAGTAAAAAAATTACAGTTATGAACTAGCAAGGAAATAATTTTATGGTGTGTGTGGGGGGTCACCACAACAGAAATGACTGGATTAAGGGGTTAAAACATTAGGAAGGCTGAGAACTGCTGACCTAGAATGTTGTCCAGAAAATAATATTTATTTATAAAATGTTCATTGGATCTACTGTGTGCCTTAACGTGGGGGATATACAGTTCTTCACCATGCATAATGCTAGTTGTACAGACATTGGACTTTTATATATAAATATAATATTTATATATATAAATATATATATATATAAGTTAAAATAGTAATGTAGAAATTAAGTAGTACCTCAAAGGAGTTTTGCTGCAATAGCTCTTCACACCTGCACTTGCTGTGAGGATTAAGAAGAGTTCCTGGTGTGACTCCAAGAGGCTTCAAGGCATCTATCTGTGGAAAACTTGACAGTGGGAGGAACAATGAGAGGGTGGAGAGAGAGCCTAAAGTTGATTCCCCAGATAGGCAGAGGCCATATGCCATGATGGACTTTGTGGTGCCAGCCTTTACTTGTGATGTATGCCAGAACTTTAAGGTGCTTCTTTTTCACTTCTGCCTGAGAATCCCAGTAGAAATAGGACCGCACCACAAGTTAGGAAAGCAGCTGAAACTACTGATGATGATGATGATGATGATGATGATGATGATGATGAAGGGAGATTTGATTTTAAAACCAAGAGCAAAGAAAACTGGGAGCTGTAGGCACTGCTATGTGCAGAGACAAACTAGGGAACTGGAGGATAAGAAAGACCATAGAGATGGAGGCCTCCAGCCATGTTGCCCAGATGGACTCAGCATTTTGAGACAGAAGGAAAGTAGAATGCGCTCGCACACAGACCACTGAGCTTTAGGATCAGTTTACTTCAGAATTCTGCAAATTCTGAGCACAGCAGTGCACTGACATTTGTTTTCCCAGGCAAAAGGCCACGTGTTGTAGTAATTCTTGGTACTGTTGGCTCAGAAACAAAGCATATTGTTTCCACTATTTATTAATTTTAATAACTAAATCTACTTTTGGATTGATTGGCGGCCAGAGAGGTAATCAATGATATCGATTAAAGCTTTACCCATACCCACTCCATCTGGATTTTCAAAATAAAACTACAATATCTCAGATAATTAAGAATTACAGAGAAAGAATAGAGGGGTCTGTCCTATGTATACTCTTCATTTTAGTTTTAGGAGTAGGAGTTTATCCATCTGATGTTGATATTTAATTATCAACATTTTAATAGAAAAAAAAAAGCATTTCATTCCTTGTTGCTCCATTAGGGCATTGGGAGAATGTGAGTGGACAAATGTTGGTCGGATTCCTACCTAGACAGCAGCACTTCGGTCTCGTGGTTCAATTCTGTTGACTTCTCTATGTCTCGGGCGGATCTTGCCTACAACTAAAGACATGGCCTGCTAGCTGCCTCTGGCCTCCTGCTGTTCTGTTTAATGTGTGACTTTCATTTTCAAGGCCATATGTAGCTACTGGACTTTTATTTATATCTACATTAAAAGGTGGGGGAAAAAAGAGGAAAAAGATTTAAAAGGTTTTCAACAATCCCCAGTGACTTTGGAAGTATTTTTATTGCTTACTCTGTCTTCAGCATACGCTGAGGGATAGAATTTCACCAGATTGCCTAACGTGGGCAATCCTGATGACCTTAGTTTCCATGGCTTTAGTTTTATGCTTTAATAGATTTACTTCCTGGAACACCAGTCTAGTCTACTAAAGAATTGCAACACAGTTTTTCCTTTGATGATAAAATTGATAGCATAAAATGTGACAATCTGGAGACGAAGAGGAGCTTTGATTTTAATCTTTTTGTTTTGTTTTGTTTTTTTCGAGACAAGGTTTCTATGTGTAGCCTTGGCTGTCTTGGAACTCAGTCTGTAAACCAGGCTGGCCTAGAACTCATAGATCTGCCTGCCTCTGCCTCCAAGTGCTAGGATTAAAGGTGTGCACCACCACCACTGCCACCTCGACATTAGTCTTGAAGGAAGATCATCAGGAAAGGCAGTACTCACTCCCAGGGAGAGTGGGTGCACACATGTTCTGGTCTAGATGCTCTACCAACAAGACGTAGCCTCTGCTATTAAAATCCTGGTGTTTCATATGTACTCCTCAAAGAGGTGAGGCCATGTCATCCTTATGCACAGGGAGCAGAGGCCAACTTAAAATGGCTCCCTTAGAGCTAAGAATGGCTGGAAGACCTGGGTTCAGTTCCCAGTACCCACAAGCACACATAACTCCAGGTCCAGGAAACCCAATGCCATCTTCTGACTTTTTGATAGATAGACACATGTGGCACACTATACACATGTGTGCAAAAATACTCATACACATAAAATAAAATAAATAAATCTAAAACAAAAATTTTAAGTTGTCCCTAGATGCTGCCTATTGCCTTCCAAGCAGCAGTCTCCTCGCTGCCTTGATGCTGTGTAGAAATAAGCATCTCTGAGATTTCAGGTGTTCTCGAGGGGTTTGCCTCTCCCTACGACAAATGTCTTTTTCTAAGGTGTATTTTTTTAAGTCTACAGAGGACACTATAAAGGGTCTGTCCACCTAGAGTCAGATTGTCAGGGTTTAAGACCTATGACATTGACATTAGGATTCTCCAAAGGGACAAACACAGTTACATGTATACTATAACGGCTAGGCTCAGATGATTATGATAGCTGAAAATTCACAGAGTGAACAGTGCAAAGACTTGAGAACTAGTAAGACACTCAGCTAAAAGATCTATCAGTCTAAAGATAGGAGGAGACTCATGTGCTTGCCTGAGCACTCAAGCCTAGAATTCATTCTCTGTGGCTAAACCATTTCACTTACTGAGTCCTTCAAAGATTGAATGATGCCCACCCTGTTTCAGTCTTATCTGCTGATGCAAATGCTGTCGTTCTTTGGAAGCACCCATAGGCACACCCAGAATAATGTATAACTAAATATCAGAGCACCAGTCATGCCAAGTTAACCTTTACAACCTTGACCCAAAGTTACTTAATCTCTCTCCACCTGTTTCCTCATTTCTAAAGTGGGAGGGATACCATCAGTCTACAAAATACTTAACACAAGTATTCCAGCGTCCACCAGGGGTAGGAGGGGGACAGGAATGAGGAAGATTTAGAGGAAGTTCCACGTGGACTCATCTCTGACTTAGCTATTGCTCCATCCTGGATGCCACTGCTATTCTGTTTCGACTCTTTTTCCTTGTTTTCGTGGCTCTGATACCTACATTTGAAACTCAAGTCTGCATTTGATTCTTCCAAGAGAGGTGGCCTTTTATTCTATTACTTGGCAGCCTCTCTTCGTTAGAAATCTAAATGCTCCATTCAGAGCCTTTGATGAAGCCTCAGACAGAGAACAGATGAGGTGGATCAGAGCGACGATGTTGTCTAGAGCTACGCCTTTTGATATTGAGAGGACTGAATGGCTTCCTCCCAAACTGTCTAATTACTGTTGATAAAAGCAAGAACCCAAAGGCATTTCCCTGTTATTTCTCAGATGCAATGTTTATTCTAATGACCATGGATCTCCATGGAGATAGTTCTATGGTGAAAATTGAAAACTAGGATTGTGTCTATGGTGCAGGCCAGAGATGCATGAGGGTGATGAGGATATTTGATGTAAAAGAATTCTTCCCTTTACACACAAATATCTAAAAACTATTAATTTGAGGCAGAAGCAAGGAAGAAATACATGAAAGGAAATTGATTTCTATTTAAATAGTATGTTTTCATCACCTTTCCTTAGGTCTAAGCATTCATCTTTGAGCACCTGGCTAATTGATTTCGAATGCAACTCAACACAGTAGCTGTAGAACAATAAATCTCAAGCCAAAAGGTTAAAGGAGGAAATATGAACGGGCAGGGGATATAGCGCTTGGTACTTAAAAGGTACACCTGTGTCATCCTGGGGTGAGTCTGAAAATGGTACCCTGATGGGAGGTGGCAACTGTCCAGTCAGCAGGAGACTCTTGTTTGTTTCTGGGACTTGAAACCCTCCAACTGATGTAGGGACTGTAGATTTTTGAGCCACTGCTTGGTCTTATTCCAAGGTAAGCTTTGAGCATCTCTGAAGGAAGAAAGAGCAGCACTTCCTTCCATCACCAGTTGCCTTCTTTCTCTCAGTAGCCACTCACCCCAATTATCTCTCTCTGTCTCTGTCTCTCTATCTCTGTCTCTGTCTGTCTCTCTTTCACACACACACACACACACACACACACGCATACACACACCCTATAGCCTCATTTTGGTAAGTTTCTTTTTTACTATCTTCTTTGGCTAAACTCGATGTCTGTTTTTCTTCAGTAACTGTAACTTTGCAAGGCACATGGTTGAACTGGTTCCTGTGAGATATGCATGGGCATTCTACCTAAAAATGGAAAAACTTGGATGCAGGCAGAGTTGATGGCTAAACTCTGCCAAGACAAGGTAAGCAAGTCCTCCATAGTTCCTGCCTCACAAATATGTCTGTCAGATATACTGGGCCAGAAGGCTGAAGATGATACTCGAATGACATAGAGTTTTGGGTGACTGTTGAGGCAGCAAACTGTCTTTGTCATTTTTTTTCATTTTAGAAGCTGCTAACCTGCACTTCCTGTTTACTCAGGTAATTAATTTCATTCCTTGTCAAGTCTCTGAGGAGGTTAAGTACCAGATAGTTTACTTTTGCAATTAAGCTTAGCTGTTTAGGGGTTAAGATGTTTTTTTAGGTCTAGATAGATGTTTTAAGTATATAGAGATGAGATATGATAGATATTGATTTACATTCAGAATTCTAGACTCACCAAGAGAGGAAAGATTTTTTTTCTTCAAGGTTGCCAAATACAAATAGCTAGAACATTATGAATATAATATTAATATAATTCCTGATTGTTTCATGGTTCTTCTTGCTGTATGTAGTTTATTGTATATATTTGTAATAATATAAATGTATATGTTAAAAATATGCCTGGGCCATAGACTTAACTCTAGCACTATGAAGGAATAATTGCAATGTGAAAATATAGAGTCTGTGGCCAATACAGAGGGGCTCTTTGGATTTTGTGTAGATGATTCCTCATGGGTAAATGTCTTAGAATCTTGTCTTTTTTCACCCCTGAGAGAAGCAAAGGCTGAGGGGGGTAGCATGAGAGCTGGGTTATAAGACTAGATATGAACAAAAGGTTGCAAAGAATGCTCCTACTCAGTGGTCACATGAAGACTAATGTTCCTTTCCAGACAAAGAAAAGAGCATGTAAAAGAGACGACCACAAATCCACTAGAATGCCCCATGATAAGAAGCTGACCAATCATGAAAAAGTAACATGCCTGTGCTGAAAATAGTTCACAAGAATGAGGTTGAAGGTCTGAGAACTGTGACAGCGGGTGGCTTAGTTTGGAAGAAAGGACAGGTGATTCAGCCAGTGTGCAGAGCCCAGGAGATCTGGGACTGACTCCCCTTGATGATCTGGTGTTATAACTGGCTGTCACATTTTGTGCCAGATATGACACACTCCACAACAGCATGGAAGCTAAGTAACCACAAAACATTCCTCAAGCTACACTTCAGCAAACCAAAGCCACCTACAAGGGTGTTTTTTTTTTCTCTCTAAATTAATGACAACAAGAGTTTCTTTTTGAGCATGAAAAGTCCTATGCAGGATGGGTCTACTAATCTCAAACACAACATAGAAGTTCAAAACACAAAGTGTTTTCAGTCAGTTTGAACACAAAAACCATTAATCCAAATTTCCAGTGTCTTCATGAATCAATCTAAGACAGACTGAATTGCTAATGGTCTTGGTAGTTTATAGTCTTGAATGGATACCACTTCATTCTTTCTGGTAAGCACTGTACTGTCATGAGAGTACCTCTAAATGTAAAATAATAATTTTTGTTTTGTTCAGCATGGAATGAGTTGTCCTAGAGCCCCACATCCCTCCCTGTTGTTATTTCATTCATTCACTCATCCATTCATCTCTGGTCTTTTTCTCTCAAAGAGTTTACCATCTTCTGAGGGAAGGCAGACAATGAGCAGATAAGCGTGTCTACCTGTGTTGCAAGGATATCATAAGGAAGATTTAAAACACAGAATCCTGGCCATTGGCAAGTCCAAGTCAATTCCATAGCCCTTCCTAGATTGTTCCTCCATCTTCTACTGGTCAACCACTGCTGTGGCCTATCGATTTTTGACATGCCCTTGTGGTATCACTCAGTAGAATGCTGCGAGTTACTCTTCTCACACCCACTGTCCACCAGATTTAGCTCCTGAATTGTACGTACAGCTGGGAGGCTGCAGCCACTGAGACAACACACAAAGAGAGGAAGATGAATAAAATCTCCACGAGACCCATTGGTCTCTCCTGAAGCATTGTTGCTCTTAAACTAAACCTGTGGGGAGTGGGGACACCATCCAACATGTATCTGCTATTGCAGAGCCATACTTCCCTGAAAACTGTCCCTTGGTAGAGAGAAATAGGTATTAGCAAGCAGGGCTTGCTCGGTGGTCAGTCCTGTTTCTCTTTAATGTCTCCCTGTTAAGGGACCAGGGAGGCTAAGAGTCAAGCTTTCCCTGCTCCTGGGCGTAAGAGAACATGACTCGACTCATTTTCCTCCTGACCCAGGCCAGTAGGTTGTCAGGGAATGTTTGCAGCCTTTTCTCTCTTGTGTTTCCTACCCAGCAAACAGTTGAATCTTTCCCTTCAGGGTCTGTACTGGGGAGGATGGTTGAACATTTAGCTGATTTCTTTGGCTCCCAGCTCAACCTTTATCACAATGTGTAGCCTAACACTACTTGTTCCCATGGGGAGCCTTCTACCTTGCTAGGTGACCTTCCACATTATACACTACAGGGAACTGAAAAATCAAACAAACGTACAAAACCACGTCAAGTTTCACATGACTCCTGTGGATGGTCAGCGCTGGCCCATACAGACCGGAGAAAACCATCACTGCTCTCCTTAGGACCCCCGCTCAACCAGGTGATTGCTCACTGCCTAACTTCCTGCATGTCTATATGTTCCAACATGATGTATACATGCTCCAACACAGTGCCCACTACAGCTAGAGCCCAACAAAGCTATGGGGAAATGGTAGTTTTCTAGCAGCGTGGAAGCCTTGTGATACAGGGGGAGGCTGAAACCAGGGAGAAGGAAGGACAACTGTGGACATAAAAGGACACTTGAGAATGTCTGATTGTGTTAGACATTGCTGCAGTTGAAACCTACCGCCCCCTGTCTATACATGTACCCTGTCATCAGTTCATCTTCTGTATCTTTGTGTCGCCCCCCTCCCAGCACTTAGCACATTCTATGTTGTAAAAAGGAGTTATTATATTCATGCATAAATGAATGCATACGTGCATTAATAAGTGGGCATAAGACAGAGTCTGTAACTTCAAAGCGCTGACAATCTTTTGCAAGGCAAGATTATCCTACATCAAACAATTAGGGAACAGCACAAGATGGAACCTAATTAATTTCTAAATGATTGAGTGCAGGCTATAAGTGCCGGAGTTTCAGGGAAGGGAAAGATCAATGTGGGCTGGAGGAGTTAATGATGGCTTAAATATAATTCCCTGACATTATAGTACCGTGGAAACAGCAGCGCTGGTCTTAAAACTGAAGAGATGAAAGCCAATACATAAAGCCTATTTGCCCAGTGTTGTACAGCAGACCACCATGATATGGGGGATTGAATTAATAACAGTGGCCTTAGGGGTTCATGCTGTTCAAGGGGACTTACTCTTACACAACTAGTGATGAGCTCTGATATAATTAATTCTCGCTGTATTCTTCTTCTAGGATTTTTTTTACTGCAGTAAAATTCACCTAGTATGAGACAAACCATTTTAAAGTATAAAATACAGTCGCATTTAATGAGATGTACATGGTTGTACATCTGTCACATCTTTACCCAAATCATTATCATCATCTGGGAAGAAAACTCATTTTTAATTCAGTCATATAAAGTGACAGATTGAAATGAGCCCTGGAGAGTGGGTCTGGACTTTGTATCTGAGGCGTATGGGCAAATCACATAGATATAAGCCAGGGAGAATTGGTCCCATTATTTGTAAGTTGAGGGAATTTGACAAGATGCCACCGAAGTCTTCCAGCCTTACGATGTCACAATTCTAACTACAGCTGTCTTTTCTATTCAAAGACAGTTAAATCAAACAAATTTCTAGATTGGTTCTAATATGCAATATTCTTCCACACACACACCCCCTCTCTCTCATGTGTGTGTGTGTGTGTGTGTGTGTGTGTGTGTGTGTGTGTGTGTTTAAGTTTGTATGATGTGGCCAGATAGTATATCAATAAAAAATGTAGAACTGAAGAAGATGACCTAGCTATTTAATTTTTATTGCATATTCTAGGTTCTACCTTCTTATTGGACAGTGATTAAATACAGAGTGGTTTATTTCAGAGATGCACTGGATTCTACCAATACAAGCTATGCTTGTATTCTGATAAATTTCATGTATAATCCCAAAGCTGAAAATTACTTCCCTTTCTTCCACTCCTTTTTTTTTCAGAATTTCATACATGAGTACTAAATTTGCATCATGTAACTTCCTTAACCTTCAACTCCTCCCATGTCCCCCACTCCCTCTAAAAATCATGGCCTCTTCTTCTGTAATTATCTCTGTATACATGCATATATGTGTCTATGTACATATGTATCTATAAATGCACCCTGCTGAGTCCATATGTGCGTGTTTAGGTCTGACCACTCAGGATTGAATAAACTACCAGGGGGCTGTCCCTAGAGAGGACTTATTGTCCCCTCTCAGCAGCCATCCATTTCTTGTGGCTCTTCCCCTGGGGATGGACCCTTGTGAGATTTCCCCATACGGCTCGGCATGCCAACTGGTGGTGTCATTGTTCAGGTTTTGTTTAGGTAACCATATTTTTGAGATTTCATGGCTATGACTCCCTGTCCAGTTAAGAAGATGCCATCTTGAGGCCGACATCCTGGTCCCCTCGCTCTTGTAACCTTTCCATGCCCTCTTCCTTGATGTTCCTTATCCTAGTGAGTTGTGCTGAGGAAGTATCAGCTGGTGTTGGGCAGGCAGAGCCTACTTCAGTTCTTTATCTCGCTTCTATCAACCTTGCACATCTCACAGAAAGAAGATATTTCCATTTCTCCAAATAGTTTCAAGTGAGCATTCAGAACCTCTAAACTAATGGATCAAAAAAAGGGTAACCATGTCCTAAGTTGCCTGGGTTCATGAAGAGCTTCTCTAAAACTCCTGTGCTGATCAAAAGTAGCCTTTGCAGTGATGGTTTATTTTCTGTGCCAGTTTGAGGGGTTAGAGGATGCCTACTGAGCTGGGAAAATGCTGTCTCTGAATGAGTCTGTGAGGAGGGTGTTTCCACATGTAGTAGGCATGTGACGCGGTAGACTCAGTATGGCTTTGCCTTCACTAATGAGGGTGGGTGCAATCCATTGAGTACCTGGATAGAACCAAAAGGCAGAAAGTGGGGGAGGGGGCATGTTCTTACTTCTTCTGTTCTGCTTTGAATACCCCATAGACTCATGGGTTTGAGTGCTTAGCCCATAGGGACTGGCACTGTTAGGAGGTGTGACCTTATTGGAGTAGGTGTGGACTTGTTAGAGGAAGTGTGCTACTGTGGGGGTTGGGCTTTGAGGTCCCCTGTGTTCAAGCTATGCTCAGTGTGACACCCAATCCCTTCTGCTGCCTGCAGATGAAGTTGTAGAACTCTCAGCTCCTTCTCCAGCACCATATCTGCCTGCATGCCCCATGTTTCTCACCATGATGATAACGGACTAAACCTCTCAGCTATAAGGCAGCCCCAATTTAATGCTTTCCTTAATAAGAGTTGCCTTGACCGTGGTGTCTATTCACAGCAATGAAACTTAACAAAGACATCTTCCTTACCTAAACTTTCTCCTTCTCCTGCCATATGGCCTGGTGATTCTGGCTCTCTGTTATAAGGTATCATCAGGCTTTCCAGGCTCTCAGACCTTTAAACGTGGAATAAATTACACAACTATCTTTCTTTCTTCCTTTCTCCCTTAATAGAGGCTGAAAATTGAACTTTGAACCTCACTCATGCTTAGTAAACATTATAACTGGGCTATATTCTGAGTCCCCACTGTCTTCATTACTCCTCAGTATGCCAATGGTAGATTGTGAACTTTCTCATCAAAAAAGGAAATTTATAGATACATCTGAAATTCTGGGTCCATGAGCCACAGGGGTTATTGTTTGGATATTCAAATTTGTGAGAGTGAAAAGACAAGTGAAAAGCAGAATAAGCAAAGGTAGTTCATGGGAGACCTTCTGATATGAGGCCAAGCTGGTTTGGATTTCAGTTTGTCCATTTAATAAAGAGGTAAGTTATTGGAATTTTGCCTTTTGTGTGTGACAGTCAGCTCAGGGAAAATAATGTTGCAGTAACAAATACCTCCCTAAAAATTCAGTAGTATTATTAGATGAGTAAAACTTTCATTTCTTATTCTAGCTTTTGATTCTGGCACCTAGGTTAAGAAATCTGAATCATGCTGACCTTGAACAGAATTAAAGGTAAGAACAAAATCTTTAATGACTCAGAGTTTCCACTAGGCGGTGGATTACATCACTCTATTTTATTGCCCCAAACAAATTACACAGCCAAGATAAGCAAGAATCAACAGGCTGGAGAAGAACATTGAATGAATATATATATATATAATTTACACCATTTCCTGAACTTTAAAATAGAAATAACAACAGTATTTGTTATTACAATTGTTATTTTAATATTTGTAACAACAGTATATTGTTATTACATTTGAAATAAGATTCAATCAGATCACAGTTAATCAAATGCTTGACACATAAGAAAGGTATTAGCGACTTTCATGAATATATATATATATGTGTGTGTGTGTGTGTGTGTGTGTGTGTGTGTGTGTGTATATATATATATATATATATCTATATATATATATATATATATCCCTATGTAAGTGGTTTGTGTTGGTATATTTTATGTTGAAAGTAACAAACATAGAAAAGTAGAATGTACATATAAGTAGAGAAATTTTAAAATCCCTTTAATCTGAATTTGACTATTCAACAAAGATGTCATCATTTTTGAAGTTTTCCTTTATGATGCCCTGTATCTACTCACATTGCACACATTTGTGCAGACATGTGTTACAAAATGGAATAATGTTGTACAAGTTGTGTCATAGTCTGTTTTAGTGAGCATTATACTGAAAAACATCTCCATGATAATTATATATTCAGGCCATCATTTTATTTGGATTTATAGTATTACATTATTGAGATGTATGTTTTCATTTAGAAACACAATCCAATTATTTGGATGTTTAGAATTTTCCCAGCATTCTCAAGTGCTCTTTCCAGTTCACAGTGGCTCAGTGTGCACTCTCATCCATTTTACCACTTATTTGGTCTTTTCTGAAGGCTGAGCTCTGAGAGTTAGAACCATTGAGTGTACAATTCTCCAGAGATTTATATGGATTTCAGACCACTCTCTAGGAATGTTCTAGTGCCCAAGTCTTTCCAATAGAGACTTTTTTCAAAAAATATATGGAAACTGTTGTATTATTTTTCAAAAAGTCACACAGGTAACCAACTCTGACAACCCAAGTTGGCTCCCCTGAGCCCGCATGCTGGAAGGATTGTGCTTTGGTCTCCAACCCTGTGCCATAGCATGTGTGGACTCCCCAACAATAAATACTTTAAAATAAAATGAATCACTTAATATAGGCACAAATATTAAATTGAAGGCTTTGTGAGCCTCAATAATGGCATTGCAGTTACATAAAAATTTGCATATTTTGATTTTTTCTGATATGTGTGAGGTATAAAGAGATATGACACATGAATACACACACACACAGGAAACAGAGAAATGAAGCAAACACTGGAACTTGCATCAGGGTGGCAGATAGGTTGAGGTAACTTCGCTGGTGCCTCTAATTTTAAAATCACTGAGTGATAAAAATGAATTCTATCTCCTCCCCCTCTTCTGGGGTGGTCTCTGGGCATTGGGACAGTGGGGGTGTAACATAGAGGTCCCATTTGCCACTGAACACTCTGCTGACAGTTGTTCTATGGACTTTGGTCGCTGCACATAGAGACTTCTGTAATGAGATCTGAGAGCTGCACTAATCTATAGGTTGAGGATACAAGTTTAAAGGTTGGTTTGTTACTTATGTCCATTTAACAAAATAGTAGCAAATTCATACCCACAGCTTGTCAGTTCCCCAGCCATGGGATCTGGGCAAGATTTACAGTACCAGGCTCTCCTTAAGTGGAATAGCCCTAAAATCTATTCAGAAAGCAGTTGGTTACACTCACGACATCCTGCCACTAAAGTGTCTATTGGCACAACTTGCCACATCAGTCATTACAGTAGCTCACATGGTTCATAGCTTACATCATCTCCTATATAATTAATTCACTGTATGTACCATATTTGATACCTTGGGATAACTTAAATAGCATGTCTTTTAAAAATGTCCTTGACAGTTTCATATAAATATAACCTCACACTCAACTCCCACTGAATCCTGTCTTCTTTCTGGTTGAGATTAGCATGTATGATGTTGTGTGATCAAACCAGCCCCAGTGTCCCAGACTCACCTTTGATGCCTCCTCTTTTCCTGGGTCTTGGTATCACAACTCCAATATTCTGTTTAAATGGACATAGTTTAGGTTATGACAAGATTCTCTTGTTCTAAGTGAGAAGTTTCTATTACTGAAGGCAAATTTTCTATGTCCTCTTTAATGATTAAGTGTATTTTGAAATGCTTATAGAATGAATTTTTCTTCTTGTTTTTCATGAATTCTTTGAGACTTTTTCATATGGTGTATTCAGATTACATTCACCCCCTCCAACTTCTCCCAGATCCACCCCCTCTCTTCAAATTTTCCCTTCCCTTCCCTACTGACCCAACATTGTGTCCTCATTTTATTAAAAACCCACTGAGTCCAATTTGTGTATCCATACACTGGGGCATGATTGTCATGCCAGGTGTCACACCCCTAAAGAAATTGGCTCAGTCTCTCCGAGAAGTTATCAATTACCAATAGCTCCTCACCTAAAAGGTGGAACCTAGACCAACCTCCCCTCTTCATGCTGGGACTTTGTCTGGCTTGTGCTTGCGCAGATCTTGTACATGTGTGAGTTCACATGTGCAGTTGCTCTGCTGTGTCCAAGAACCACTGTTTCCTTGTAAGCCATCCATGACCTCTGGCTTTTCCAATCATTCTGCCTCTCTTCCACGGAGACCCCTGCCCCTTTAAGAGAAGGAGAGGCTATATATACACACACACATATGTTCCACTTAGGGCTGAGCATTCCACAGTCTCTATTCTCTGCACTTTGGCTTGTCTCTGTGTTAACTGCTCTCTCCTGCAAAAAGACGCACTAATTTACAAGCACAAAAAGTCATCAGGAATTGTTTTGGTACTATATTCTTTTTAGCAGAATAACAACTGTAGGTTCTCCCACGGGCCTGCTATCTGTGTAGCTACAGGTTCTTGGCCACAGCAGCAGTGCCATGTATAAGCTTCATCTCCGGGAGCAGACCTTAAATCCTTTGGTCACCACTCCCATGTTACAGCAATGGGCATATCTTGCCAGGCTGTGTCCAAGGTTCATAGCCGATTGAGCTCGATGATTACCTTCCATCTCTGGTAGCTCGTATAGCCCCTTTCAGGATTATAAAAGCCAGCCAGTAGGGATGGAGCTCCCAGGTCACCACCAGCTTGATATCTCCACGTTCTATGCCTGGAGTATGAGGTATCTTCAGAAAAGTGATTTATCAAAAAGTTCGGGGGGGGGCGTGTTGTTGGGTGGGTATATAGTCAAAAGCATTGGTAATAGCCTGTGATGTTTTGGTGAGAGAGTGTATAAGATCTTATTCCTGTCACTGTTTTTTTACTTATTAGCCTATAGCATTTTTGCCCCATTATAAGGTAACTGTTTAAATTCTTTGTGTGCATTCATGTATGTGCATGTATGTGTGTGTGCCTGTGTGTGTGTCCATGCATGTGCATTGGTAGTGTGCTCACATGTGCATGGACATTAGCATAATTTTCTATCTTACTTTTTGATACAGTCAGCCTGGAGCTCACTTCAGCTAGATTGGCTGGCCAGTGAGCCCCATTACCCCAAGGTCTGTCAGTCTCTGCTTTGGCTTAAGTTTTAGAATCCTGATCTTATGGCCTTGTTCTTATGCAGCAAGCATTTTACTCACTTCCTTATCATATTAAGCACATTTGAGGGTTATTGTTCCCACGGCTTTTTCTTCTCAAATGGTTAGGGTTTCTTAGATGAGCTGGAATATTAATGATTATTTAATTTAATTTAACCATATCCATGGATGCAACTCCTGCCTACACACTAACACCATTCTTACAGTTATAATACCATGGTTTTTTTTAAGCTCAGGGAATGGTGGAAAGAAGATTAGAGTCTGGTTAACTGGTTAGAACTATTGTGGAATGGAGAGGTTGGAATGTTGCAGGACCAGAGAAGAGGTTAGAATGTCACAGGTTCAGAGGCTAATCACTTTACTTGCAGTAGCTCTAGCTCTCTGGATAGTCACTCCTTTCCCAGCTCTGTGTTGGAACCAACATCTTGTGACTAATAGTCAGAAAGTTTTTGGAATCTATTAACTTGCAAATCACTAGCTTCAAACAATCCTCAGACTAAAAATGTCGTCAGATAGCATCTTGAGCCTTTCGAAAAGCCCCCTCCTACCTCACTGTACCAGTCTCTCTGATGGACCCACCAATGTATTTTGAACGTGCTTTGATTTGCGACATTCTTTGTTCTGTAAAACTGTAAAACTTCATGAAACTGCTTCTACATTTAAACATTGCATCTGAGAAGACCTAAATCTATGTTCCTAGGCTGTGTTTACTTATACGTGCTCCACAATAAACCATCTCTTTTATCCCATCCCAACGAAACTCCTCAAGGAGTAGGATGGTCACACAGTTCTGACTTCACCTCTGCTTGGGAGTTTACTCACTTTTAAGCCATGTTGTGTCTCTTAACTTCTCTTTGGGTAGTCACATACTTGGCTGGGCTCAACAATGCATTTGCTACTCTTTTCTCCCTCTGTTTTATTTCTTTTTCTTCTTCTCTGTTAGGACTGTGAAACTTTGTATTGCTATTAATAAAATAACTGATTGAATTTTGCATGCCTCCTTTACCTCATCTGATTCAAGTTATCAGTTCTCCCAGGACTATTTATGCACATGTAACTCCCATACCCTTGATGATCTTTTAAGTCCAAAGACAGTCTAGTAGCCAACAGTGTATATAGTTATGAGACTTATAACCCTAGATGCTTTGAGGCATTATAAGAGAGATACACAATTTAAATATGTAAATTTAAATATGTAAAGCAGTGTGTTTGCTAGATTTAAAATGGCATTTCAGAATAACTCAGGAGCTGCAAGTGAGTTGGGGCTATACTGACTGCTCTTATCCAAACTTCACTTAGAAAATATTTCCCTTTTTACTTTGAGGCAAAAAAAAAAAAAAAAAAAAAAAAAATCTGGGATCCTGAAATTCATTCGGCTTTCTCCAGACCCAGTGTTTAAGCCTCTTGTACTTGAATTATCATAAAAGCCTTTATAATTGCCTGAACATGTTAATTTATCCTGCAGCTAGCTGGTTTTATCTGCCTGTATTTAAAGGATTTAAGGGGTGACAGGGAACAGCTGGAATGATGTGTTCAGTCTGTGAATGAGAGTCTGACGTCATGGAGAGATGTGCTAAGTGTTACTGGTGCAGCGAGAAGACCTTAGCTGCCCAACTGCTATCAAGCTGGCCTGTTGTTCTTAGCTTCTCTCTAACCCCTACTCCTGGAGCACGCTCTCTCCCTCTCCCTCTCCCTCTCCCTCTCCCTCTCCCTCTCCCTCTCCCTCTCCCTCTCCCTCTCGCTCTCCCTCTCCCTCTCCCTCTCCCTCTCCCTCCTCCCTTTCCTTCCATCCCTCTCTCTATCCCCTTTAACCCAGAGGTTATAGCCTTGCCTGAGAGGAGCAGATTACCCTCTCTACCCGCCCCCCCATCTTATTATTGTAGCTACAGCCAGAGCCAAGAGTAGCTTCACCTCACATATTGATAATCACAGCTGGGACTGTATAAGCAAAATCAAACCAGCAAAATAAGAGCCAGTAGATGGTCAGGGACCATGGAAAACCCATCGATTGCTGCTGCAGCCTCTTTCTGTATGGCAGAACAAGCGTAGAAGAGCTGAGCCTCTGGTAATTTCTAGTGAACAATGTGTTGTGGTGTTATTTATTTGTAGATCCTGAAAAGCGAAATGGGACCCCCAGACTGCTGTAGAACATGCTTCATTAGTGGAGAGTGAAGGCTGTTGCTGGCTGGATACAACATTTCCTATTCTAAAGCATAGTAAGGAGAGATGGCAACAGGTAAAGTGAAAACTCTAGGGGTTATATTAAGCAAGTTCCCACCTCAGAGAGAACCCCAAGACAGAGGTGAGCCACCCCTTTTTTCATTAAGCTCTGACATTAGTAAGACCAAAAATTCCACCCTACACTAACTAGCTGTGGGAACTTGACCAGCTGCAGGCTTTTCTGCTTCTGCCCTAGGGTTTTTGTGTGGGTAAAATAAGACACAGTGGTGCTAAAGCAACCATTATACAAGAATCTATATGACTCTATAGATCCATTCAACATCATGATAGGCAAGGGTGTGGATCGGCAACAGCCTGGTCAGGTCCCAGGTGGCATACTCTACCCAGGTATATAGAGGAGAGCTTGACAAAGGTGCTCTTATCAAGTATGAACAAGATTAAAGGAAACCACCAAAGGATGATAAATAACCATTGGTTAGTACAGCAAAAAGAGAATCTACCCTTAGGATTAAAAATGTTAATGAGAAAGCAGGCTTCCAAACTCAGAGAGAGCAGCAGCTGTCATTGTAAATAAAAGAAAGAAAGAAAATGAAAGAGAGAGAGAGAGAGAGAGAGAGAGAGAGAGAGAGAGAGAGAGAGA
>OU015744.1:23680206-23690717 GCA_907169655.1 Acomys percivali | reverse complement strand
AGAGAGAGAGAGAGAGAGAGAGAGAGAGAGAGAGAGAGAGAGAGAGAAGCTGTCCCATACAGGTGTGGCCTTTGTTGTTAGACTTGGCTGTTACAAAGGATGGTCCACATGAGGAGGAGGTGATAAAGATGGCGAACACCCTGGCATCACTCTCCCTTTTCCCTCTAATTTTCTGGCAGAGAATTTTATTGGTCCATCCAAAATAGGAAATGGGAAACAGAATTCCAGTCCAGATTTCCCAATGCAGTGACATAAACCCATTCTGGAATCTCTAACACAGCCTTCCTGCTGTCTGTTATTTGCCATGTATTCAATCATACTTCGTTATCCCCATTAAACCCTTGGAAGTAAGGGAGATGACCAGATGACCACTCCATGGATCCAGTACCTGAGTGGTTAGAAGGCTTGGAACTGTTTGTGTTGGTCTACAAAAAAGAAAGCTCAGGCTGGCATCTCTGATTTTCTGGGTCTTTAGAAATGCTTATCACTTTATAGTGACAAGACACAGGCACCTTACTGTCTTGCCTTCATACCTAACATTATCTTTGAGACTTAAGAATGACTGAGGGATCCAGTTAATGCTGATCTGACAAATATCTGGGAAAAAAAACAAAAAGGGAATGCCTTGTTGGCTTATAAGTATGATTCTTTTGAGGGGTTTCCTGAGAAGACCATATGTTTAGGAACCTTCAAAAGACTCAGCAAGTGTCTTCCAGCAACCTAACATGGGCACTCCCATAATACCTTGCATACCTTTTTATTACATCTGCACCATGGTGTCTGAGTTCTCCTCCTGCTGTCCCCACACCTCTTCAGGATTTGGTGAGCAGACACCATCTTTGTTATTTTCAGCCCAACAGAGCAATGAATAACCCAACGCTCTTCTTATAGATGACAAACTGACTCAAGATCCTTGTGTTCTAGGCCAGCAGATTCTTCATGGTCCTCCTACAGAGCAAAGAACCAGAGGCTGTAGCTTAGAAAGGGGAGAAAAGCAGTTTTCTCCCACGGTCTTCCACCCTCAACCAGCTTCACTGCCCCACAGCCAGGTGTTCAGAATATAGCTCTTTTGAGTAAAGCTTGGTTTGAAAAATAAGAGGAAGAAATAGCAGGAGAAAGAAAAGATGGGGAGATGGCCAAAGAAAAAGGAAAGGAAGAAGAGAGAGGAGAAAAAGCAAGATGAGAGACCTAGAAAGAGAAATGACACCATTGGCCTCCTAGGATGGATCTATGAATCTGCGGTGGTTTGAATGAAAATGGCCCCTATAGGCTTACAGGAAGTGGCATTACTCTAAAAGATTAGGACATGTCGCCTTGTTGGAGTAGGTGTGGCCTTGTTGGAGGAAGACTGTCACTGCAGGTGGGCTTTGAGGTTTCAGAAACTCAAGTCACGGCCAGTTTCTCACTCTCTTCCTGCAGATCCAGATGTAGAACTCTCAGCTCCTTTTCCAGCACCATGTCTACCTGCGTGCTGCCATGCTTCCCGCCATGATGACAATGGATGGACCAAACCTCTGAACCTGTTAGCCAGCCCCAGTGATGTGTTTTCCTTTGTAAGAGTTGCCATGGTCATGGTGTCTCTTCATAGGAATAAAAACCCTAACTATGACAAAGTCCAAAATACATGCCTGAACTCCAATTCCTTTCGCCATTGTCAACAGAAGACAGGAAGCTCCATGCAACAAGCATAGAGTTCAAGAGGACCAGCTCTCCTACAACCCCTCCTCCATTTTCCACAAAAATATCACTTGTAAAATAAGTATGGAGTCTTGTCTTCAAACCAGGGATCTACAGAGTTGTCCTGGGGAAGCTTGAGAGAATCAAACCAAAGTGACAACGTGACATTTGTTCTGAGATTGCTTTCTCTGATTCCCAGGGTATTTTCAACATCAAAGTAAGTCAATATGTTAATTAGCTTTAAGATCACCTGTGATTCCATCATAAAGTTAAATTTATGCCTGGTCTGTAAATGAGCTTGGCACAAGTGACAGAGAGAGGACACAAGCCACATTGTCCTAATACTTTCGGTATAACCTCAAAAAGATGGGAAATAGTAGAAACAGTGGCACCTCATCTCTTCTCTGACGTTTTCTGTGATCTCTCACCAGTGTGGCCATGACTCTGGGCTCATACAGATCTGAATTAGAATTCAGATGTTACAACTGTTCCACTGGAAGACTGAAGATATTAATTAATCTTTCTAAAGTGCATCTGGCTTCTCCTTACAATGAGCATAATGATGATTAACAATATAAGAGTGTTGAGACAATTCCTTCATTCATTTAGCAGATACTGTGCAATTACCACTGTGCCTGTGTTCTGGAAAAACTGTTACTAATTCCTACGTTCATGAAATTTACATTCTAGTGGGAAAACAAGGCTATTATCCTGGGCCTGGTAAGCATCCTATTGATTCCCATTGGGATTTACTGACACAATGTGTGGCCCTCTGGAAGGAGGAAGGCTTGTCTCTTCTGGGAAGATGCTCAGGAGCTCTTAGGGATGAAGGGTGGAGAGAGAAAGAGAGAGAGAGAGAGAGAGAGAGAGAGAGAGAGAGAGAGAGAGAGAGAGAGAGAGAGAGGGAAACAGACAGACAGTCAGACAGACAGAGACAGAGAGGCAGAGACAGAGACAGACAGAGAATGGAACACTATGAAGGAAAAGAAAGAAGGGAAAAAGAGAAGGCGAGGAAAAAATGGGATGAAAGGGATGGAAAATGAAAACTGCTTAAACAATATGCACTGAACAGTAGTGGGGACACACCAGACACTCAGACATCTTGGAAAGTAAGATGCTTGATGGAAGGCAGGCTCAAGCCCCTCGGATCACAATTCAAAAGATTCCCACTACCTCCGGGTACTGCTGCACCTGCGTTGAAGACTTGTTATTCCTAAAAGAACACAGGATAGCTCTGTCCCTTAACTCTCAGTCTCTTAACTGCCTTCTTGGAAAGGTAAACCCATAGTGCTACAGGGCACTTACTTTATGTGGGGCATCTGCATGCTAAAGTGGGTCAGAAACTGTAGAAAATGGAAAAGTACTCAGAAGCAATTCTCCCGGCAGACTCTGGGATTGCCTCTCCCACACGTTCCCGGGGTGTGTAGGTGGAATAGGGGAAGGAGTGCTTTGTTCCATACACCTCCTCTCTGCTGAGCAGAATGGAGAGATCGTGAGCAAACTATTTCCCTTGCACAGCAGCAATGCGAGGGAAGGATAAACTTGCTTTAACCTGAGGGCCTCTAGTCCACTAGCCTAAGGATGCTGGAACTCAAACCTGCATGGCTGGCTTCCCTGGGCAAATGGTAGATGGAGGCTGCATAGTCACTTGGTGCTAATGAAGGTCAGAGATGTAATTCAGTGCAAACAAAGTAAAATCTGGTGGCCCAATGCTGCGTTAGCTCTCAGCTTACCTTGGAAGGCAAGAAAAAGGGTCTAGAGTGTTAAAACGACTAAACAAGGTTCAAATGCAGAGGCCATTGTCTCCCCTCACAGCCCTGGGTTATATCTAAGGCCCTTGTGTTTTTGCTCTGTTAGAACTTGAATTTTTCTTTAACGTATTAGTTTATGAAGTTTCTATTGATTATCATGAGATAAATGATATCACTTTCGGAAAACATTTTCTCTCTTTCATCATTTTAAATGAAGGGGAGGATACATCAAGTGGCAAATGTTCTCCATGGGTTTGAATTTGTTATGGGTCCACATATTTTGCAGAATAGATGTTTTTCAACTTACTGGAAAGAAAACCAGAACAGGAAAGAAGAAGTTAAAGGTTCCTCCTGCTCTTCTGTCCAATTTCCTTGAAGTGCGATTTTCCTAAGCCAGGACTAAAACAGCTCTGTCCATGATAACTGTCTGCTCCATCAATAATCCCACCTCTCTGCCATTTGGCTCACTAGATAAGAGTCTACCAATCAGAGTCCATGTGCCCATTTCTCAGCTCTGCCCAAAACACTGATGTTCATAAACAAAGATCAACCTATTGCCTTGGAGAGGTTCAACTCAACATTTCCTGGTACCTTGAAGAACTACGTCACATTTGAACACCTGTCAGCATTTCAAAGATGAATGAATGGCATCTATTCTAAGTCCAAAGCCCTTCAAGGCAAATAGCTTGGCTCACACCAGCTTCCTGTATTCATACAGAGGACCCCACCCTCTCTGAGAGAGATCTGATGTCTAGATCAGTCTTAATCCTTGTGGTCAGGAAACTATTCCTGTTCCAGATCTGACAGTAATTTCCTGTGAAGTGTTATTTATATTTGTTTTTGCATTGGCCTCATGCAATGCCCAGATTACACCGGAGATTCTCAGCCACCAAAGATTCAAGGAAACCAACCTGGAATAGACCTGCCTTCAGCCTAGATGGGGGACAAGAAGTCTACAGTGAGGGCTAGCTCCATTTTAGTGTGATCTCATATCCACAGAAAAGACTGAAGTGGAAGTTGTAGAAATGTGGTGTCCAGGGTTACTCCCCTGCTCAAAACTTTTGGTGGTTTGTAATCTACTCCAGCCCTCCTGACTTGGCATTCAAGGGTTAGCCTATGACGCCGTGCTGCTCGCCTACTGTATAAATTCACTTCTTCATCCAGGCCAACTTACTCACTCTCCAGCACACAAATTCTTTTTCCCCATTGTTCTTCCAAAATTTCTTCCTTCTTTGGGTCCAGGTTCCACTCTAAGAAGCTTTGTGGCACCTCCTCTTAGAAGCCCAGAGACCTGCCTCCTCCCTTCCCTGGAGTGGAGTTCTTGTCATCACTACTCACAAGGTTAGAACCATGAACAACCCACATGCTGGATCTCCTGAGCTGTTATTCAATTCTTGAATCAAGACTGAACTTTTTTTTTTTTAGTTGTTTTCTTAAGTAGGTTGGGAACTCCTCAGGGGACAGTATTTATATGTAATTCATCTTTGTATACCCCTGGCAGACAGTAGGCACTCAATCAATGTGCACTACTTGATCGATATGAAAATCATTCTATCTCCAGAACCTTGTTCAGATCCAAAACCATCAAAGGCATAAACAATCTCACTCGCCTAGCAGAGACCACGAGTGTGCTGTGATTACAGACTTGGGAAGGAAGCACATACATCACGTTACCCAACCTACTTCAATGCTTCAGTGACCCTAAGTAAGGTCTTACCTTTAAAATAATGGGATTTCCAGAATCAGAAAGGTGAAAACCCAGTGACTAGCCTCAGCTGTTACATACCTTTTTCATCTACTCCAGCAGATTAAGTCACATCAGGACCAAACTCATTTTAATCCTCTGAGGCCAAGCAAGGCAGCCCCACCAGGACAAAGTGATTGAAAATCAAGCAACAGAGTACATGTCAGAGATAGCACCCACTCCACGTACTAGGGGACTCACATGAAGACCAAGCTACCCATTGGTTACATATGTGTAGGGGGCTTAGGTCCAGTCCATGCATGCTCTTTGGTTGGTAGTTCCATCTCTGTAGGCCCCCATGGGCTTGGGTTAGTTGACTTTGTTGGTCTTCTGGTGGAGTTCTTATCCTCTCATCATTATTCCTAACATCCCCCACATAAGGCAATTCTTTGGAATGGGTCTCTGCTTCCCTTTAAGATGACTTAAACAACAGTGACATCGTAGCAGAATCACAAGGCTAGAAGAAGTATTACTTGATCTCCATTGACTTACTCTAATCCCCTTTGGTCTTCCCCTGAAATCCCCTTCCCCTTTTGAAGTGCTATAAACAGCATGATAAGGAAGATTCTTATCTGCGGCACAGGGACGAGGATACTCCATCAAAGAAAAACTTGAAGCCAGGATGAAATGGCTCGTGTGGCTGTTTCAGAGAAGAGAGGGAAGCTAGTAACACCAACACCGACACCCAAGAAAATGTCCACCAGTTCACTTAGGGCTGCAGCATCCTTGTACCTGTGTCCTACAAGGGCTGAGTGACATGCACCTAGAGGATTGCAGAAAACTCAACTATTGGCAAATACAATACACATGACATTCGCTCATTCATTATTTATGTATATACAGCAAGTATTTGCTGAGTGTCCACTATATTTCAGCTACCTGGGGCATAGCAAATGATCAATGCTTTCCCTTGGAGCATTCACTATCTGGAGAGAAAATAGACATGCAGATACACAGCCACATAGAATCAAGCAGTGACCCCAGGCTGCAGGAGCAGACTGGTGGAGAAAGTCTGGTGTGAGAGCGGGCGCCTGGTGGCAAGCTCTCCATTCTCCAGTTTACACTCCTTACCCTGGTGCATCTTCTACCCCCTGTTATGGTAATGCAGGCCACAACGCTTATGGAGGAAGAAGGGGAATTTGACTGGCAGCTCATCTTTCAACCTCTAGGAACTGTCACAGAGATGTAACAACCCTAAATCTTCTAGAGAAAGCAAAAAGTGTGGGAAGGAGAAGAGGAAAAGTAAGAGGAGAGAGTGGGATAGGGAGAGTGATGGCATAGAGCACTTATCTGCTCACATTCTGAACTATTTTTCTCTGGATCTCTAGAATATGCAGTCTGTAGTTGCTTCTGGAAACAAAGAAACACACACACACAGGTATATGTGCATGTATGTACACATATACACAAGTAAACTTACACATATAATGGGGGGAGGAGATGAGACACATGTACATGTTGGAGCCCTCCACTTCTGAAGCTCCCGCTGATACAAGTAGGTGCAAATAAGAAGTGTGAAAAGTGGAAGACCCAGCCTTGACTCAAAGGGCTGACTGGGTAGTGAGGATGCTATGACAGCAGGGAGGGGAAGTAAACACATCCATAAGAGAGCACAATAAAACTCCAGGTGTGGACGCGAGAAGGGAGGCTCACTTCCTGTCCTGACAGAGGTTATGTGTAAGCACAAGGTTCTGAGATCTTGGAGGTTTCTGAGTGTGTGCCGGTCTGGGACGGCAAGGTCTAAACAAGCAGGTGACTGGAAGCATACAATACAAAGTCCAGAGGCAGGCTTGAGAGCGAGAACCACTCTCTCCACGACAGCAACCGGGAGAGATGATCCGGTCAGCTGAGAGCAGAACGTGACGTCGTTACCATTGGGCACAGAGAAAAGCTGCACCCTAGATTCATGCAGAAAATAAAAGTAAATTCTGAAATAACTAAGAGCTTGCATGGACTTCAAAAACTCAAATGACTGGGACCGGCATTGCGTTCTTCATTCAGAAAGCTGTTGCCAAACTGCCTCCCACAAAGGCGTTACAAACTTACCCCACACATAAGCATGCCTGTTTCTCCATACTTGCAATGGTATTTTATCACATGCCCGGAATTTAACAAATGGGTGAAGAGAAAGTAAGACTTTAGAATAATTTTAATTTGCATTTCTTGCTATAAGTGAGACCTGGGCATTGTTCCATGGATTACACACGCAAACTCTGGAAAATAGGGTTCTTTCCCCCCATTTTTTCTTTTGTTTTGTTTTTCAAGACAGGGTTTCTCTGTGTAACCTTGGCTGTCCTGGACTCACTCTGTAGACCAGGCTGGCCTCAAACTCACGATGATCCAGCTGTCTCTGCCTCCCAAGTGCTGGGATTAAAGGTGTGTGCTACCATGCTTGGCTCTAGGTTTCTCTCTAAAGTGTAATATCTAGAGACTACAAGAGTGTAAGGATCAGACTTAGACTAAGTAGGATTAAAAATTGATATAAATGGGGAAGTCCCCCCTCCCTGTGTGGACCCTGCAGCTTCTCGCTTCCGGCCACCATGGAGTACCTCATCGGCATTCAGGGCCCTCACTATGTGCCCATTGCTTCCAACCAGGTGGCTGCAAGCAATATTGTACAAATGAAGGATGATCATGACAGGATGTTTAAGATGAGTGAAAAAAAAAATCTTACTTCTACATGTTGGAGAGTCTGGAGACACTGTACAGTTTGCAGAATATATCCAGAAAAACGTGCAGCTTTACAAGATGTGGAATGGATATGAATTGTCCCCCACAGCAGCAGCTATTTTTACATGTCTAAACCTGGCTGACCCCATATCACATGACCCTTCTCCTGGCTGGCTGTGATGAGCACGGAGGGCCAGCTCTTTACTACATGGACTGCCTGGCAGCCTTGGCCAAGCTCCTTTTGCAGCTCATGGTTGTGGTGCCTTCCTGACACTCGTATCTTTGACCGACACCTTCACACCAACTATCTCACGTGAGAGGGCAGTGGAGCGTCTGAAGGAATGTCTGGAGGCTTTCACATGAACTCTGGTGCCCCATATTTGGCCATGTCCCCTGGATGGGGAGGCCTGATGGCACTCAGAGGAAGGATAGCAGACTACCAAGAAGAGACTTGATACCCTATGAGCATATACAAAAGGAGGGGGTTCCCATCAGTCACAGTCATAGGGAAGGGGAATGGGGTGAAAGCGGGAGGGAGGGAGGGAGGAATGGGAGGATGCATGGGATGGAATAGCAATTGAGATGTAATATGAATGATTTTCTTTTTCAACAAAAAAAGGAAAAGAAAAAAAATAATTGAAACTTTCTCAAAAAAGAAAAAAAAAGAAAAAAGAAAAAAGAAAGAAAAGAAAAGAAAAGAAATATCTGGAGGAGGTCCAGACGTGCTTCCTCTTGAATCGGTCTACCTTCAGCGTTTGGGTCGTTGGCAAACATAGCATCCATAATCTGGAGGGCATTTCCTTCTCTAAGAGGGGCTCCTAACATCGCATCCCTCCCTCTCACTTACCATGGAATTTTCTTTTCTTCTACTCTTTTGATGTGCACTCTTGATAGATGGTTAATTCAAAATAAATTGAATATGGCTTTAAAAACTATATAAACCTTTTGAGGCTCATGTGTAATAACAGAATAAAAATCCTTAATATGTGAATATTGTTGGACCCACAAATTTCACTTGTAGATATCTGTCATTGAAAACAGAGTCATAGACATAGACATGTATGTGACAGGATGCACATCAAAGTACAGTTTCTAATGTCAAAAAAAACAAAACAAAACAAAACAAAAACAAAACACTGGAATATACCCAGAAGATGCACCAGCACATAACAAGAAAATTTGCTCAACCATGTTCATAGCAGCCTTATTCATAATAGCCAGATCATGGAAACAGCCTAAATTTCCCTCAGTAGAAGAATGGATAAAGAAACTGTGGTACATATACACTATGGAATACTACTCAGCTATAAAAAACAAGGAATTCCCGAAATTTGTGGATAAATGGATTGAGCTAGAAATGATCATAATGAGTGAGTTAACCCAGAAGCAGAAAGACTCAAATGATATATACTCACTTATATCTGCATACTAGTCCCATGAAAGCCTTCACTTACCAGGAAACTGGGACAGAGGGGAGGACACCCTATTGGGACTCTAGATAAGAGAACCATATGAGAATAGCATTGTAGAAGGATCCAGTGGGTCCTAGAAACCTACAAGTAGAACATTATGATAGGCAGATTTGGATCAAGGGGTCCCACTCAAACTAAGGCACTAGCCAAGAACAATACAGGCGGTAAAATTTAAACCCCTACCCAGATCTAGCCAATGGTCAGAACAGTCTCCACACTTGAGTGGAGAGTGGGATATGACTTTCTCACGTACTCTGGTGCCTCACATTTGACTATGTCCCCTGGAGGGGGAGACCTGGTGGCACTCAGAGGAAGGACAGCAGGTCACCAAGAAGAGACTTGATACCCTATGAGCATATACAGGGGGAGGTAATTCCTCTCAGGAACAGTCATAGGGGAGGGAAATAAGGGGAAAATGGGAGGGAGGGAAGAATGGGAGGATACAAGGGACGGGATAACCATTGAGATGTAACAAGACTAAATTAATAAAATTTAAAAAAAAACTAAACTCAGAACATGCTTAAGGATGAGTTCAGTTGTATTTTTCCTCTTCCTCTGTATCTTCCTTCAAGTGAATCATTGTTCTAAAGGCAGAGTCTCAACAGGCAGCCCATATGGGATTCCTTCCTCTTCCGCTGCAGAGTGCTGGTTTCCCAACATAGACTAGCTTTTCTGATGCTCCTCAGAGTTCACACTCAATCACTGACTCCAAACGGAAGCCTCACAAGTCAAAGCAATTTACATCTGCTAACATTTCTGTGTTAGAGCCAGTCTCTGTAGCAATCAACCTTTTTGAATGTTAACTTGGAATTCTTGGAAGAGAGAGGATGTCCTTGTCTCGGTAGGTATGGTAATTGCTCATGGCAATGTTTGCAAAGGAGACATTTTTCCATTGACCAGCAGTGAAAACAGAGTAGTGCCCTGAGAGCTGGGGCTTTGGAACATCAGAAGCAAGCATCTGTGTGTTGGCCCCACAAAAACAAAAAACAAAAAACAAAAAAAAAACCAAAAGCTGGTAAAATAGGTCCAGATTCAAAGCTGAGCAAACGAAAGCTCGGTGGGCTACGGATCTTATCCTGCTCAATCCCTATGTCTTCAATTGGGCAGCATTTCAGAAACAACACCTACACCTGCAAATCCACCAGGCCACTGTGTGTGTGTGTGTGTGTGTGTGTGTGTGTGTGTGTGTGTGTGTGT
>OU015744.1:23659074-23669357 GCA_907169655.1 Acomys percivali | reverse complement strand
ACATGTGGAATAATAGTAAAGGTGTTCTTAAGATTTATGTTTGTTTGTCTGTTTGTTCTCTTTTTATTGATTGATTGAAAGAGAGGGAGAGAGAGAGAGAGAGAGAGAGAGAGAGAGAGAGAGAGATTGAGAATGACACATGTAAGGGAGGAGTTCTTGTAAGGACCAGAAGGTGCATCAGCGCATCAGATTCCTTGGAGCTGGGGTTAAAGGTGGTTGTGAACCACGATGCATGGGCATTGGAAACCTAACCCAAGTCCTCAGCAAGACAAGCATGTGCCTCTAACCTCTGACTCATCTCTCCAGCTCCAAGTGGGGGCTGTTCTGAAAGGAGAGTAGTTCTTCATGGCTAGTGTTTGCCTCTGGCTAGGACTAGCCTGATAGATTCTTGCCCAGCCCGCTCTGTCAGACACGCCTGGGTTTCATCTCTTCCAGTTTTCAAAAGGTAAGAAATCAATCTCTTGCCAGGTCTGTTTCCTTTGAATTCTAAGCACATATGTTGAAAAGGAATCGCAAATGCAAGATGAGGCCCTGTGGACTCCAGAAGGGTGGGACATGTGAGCGGGCTTCGCAAACGGCTGGAACTTGGGTATGAGCTGTTGCTTCATCATTCACATAAATGTGGAATCAGCACTCACACGGGCACACCTGTGAACTGCTCGTGAATCTGAGATAAAGCGGAAATCATTGTAAGAACACCGGAAACTGTGCTAAGCATTTCATCTCAGCTATTCCATAGAAAAGCACTGTGGGTGTTAAGAAAAGGAACTAGAAATCAGCATCTAAAGACATCCTATCTGATGGACCGCAGTGACTCTCCTTCTTCTTGTGTTACTCTTCTTGATGTGTATTTTGTGTTTTCCCCAAACATGGCACCTTCTGTTTTCTTTCTCCACCTTCACTTTACACTCTCAGTTAAATGGTTTTCTCTTATGATGTAGCAACAAAAAAAATTTATGCTTGGAGGTCACCAGAACATGAGAAACTGTATTAATGGGTCACAGTATTAGGAAGGTTGAGAACCACTGCCCTAGAGGAACAGGACTTATTTTTTTCTTTTTCTTTTTAAATTAATTCATTCATATTATATCTTAATAGTTATTCCATCCCTTGTATCTTCCCATTCCTCCCTCCCTGCCGCTTTCCCCTTACTCCCCTCCCCTATGACTGTGACCGAGGGGGACCTCCTCCCCCTGTATATGCTCATAGGATATCAAGTCTCTTCTTGGTAGCCTGCTATCCTTCCTCTGAGTGCCACCAGGCCTCCCTATCAAGGGGATGTTGTCAAATATGGGGCACCAGAGTTCATGTGAAAGTCAGTCCCCACTCTCCACTCAATTGTGGAGAATGTCCTAGAGAGACAGGACTTATAAAGTGAGTATAATATATATACTATTATGTGTATGTGTGTGTGTGTATCTTGCATATGTATAAAAATGAGAGAGAGAAGGGGGAGGGAGAGAGAGAGGAGAGAGAGAGAGAGAGAGAGAGAGAGAGAGAGAGAGAGAGAGAGAGGGGGAGGGGGAGGGGGGGGGGGAGAGGGGGGGGAGGGAGAGGGGTGGGGGATGTATTAGGCTTACAGGCTGTGGTCCAACTAGTTCAGCAATGACTGTGTACTGATTGAAATTCCAAGAATTCAGTAGTTGTTCAGTCCATGAGGCTGATGTCTCAGCTGGTCTTCAGTGCATGCCAGAATCACAAAGAAGCAGGCTCTAATGCCAGTGAAGGAATGCATTTGCTAGTGAGAGCAAGAAAGCAGAAAGCAGGCTTCCTTCTTCCATGTCCTTTATACAGGCTGCCAGCAGAAGGTTTGGTCCAGATTAAAGGTGGATCATCCTGCAACAAAAGATCTGGATTAAAGATATATTTTACCACCATAAAGACCCAGATTAGAAATGAGCCTTCCCACTTCAAATAATTAAATTTAAAAAATCCCCCACAGGTGTGCCCAGCCATTTGAGTTTTCGTTAATTCTAGATGTAGTCAAGGTGACAGTCAACAACAGCCATTCCACTAGCTACATAGTAAATTCCTGGTCAAGTTAGACCACAGAGGAGGATATTATCTCAAAACAGCAAAGCTGCCAAACAAAAAGCCATGCAAGCTTAGTGTGGCCCAGCTCGGTGCTAGTCTCCTGTTTCATAGCACTCTGTGAGGCATCTCTTTCCACACAGACTAGCGCTTCTTCAGCTAACCCCCAGTGAATTGGCTGCCTTGCCATCAGGGCCTGGCTAAGCACTAAAGTGCCAGGTCATTATGAAATCTGGGTTTCTCTTGACAATACTGAGTTCTGGTAAAGAAACAGACACCTCTGAGCCTTAGATTCAGCGAAGGTGCCTTAAAACTTTCCCGGCTGCAAGGAAGGAAGGATAGGGAATTCCCTGGGCCTCTGATTTCTCACAAGACGAAAGTCCAGTGTGCATGCTTCCTTTCTGTTCTAGTGCACTAGAGTTCCTCAGCTCGTGGAGCTATAGCCAGGCAAGAGCATGATACTGCACCAAGACTTCAGATGTGCCAACCTTGAGCGAGGCACCAGAGCTAACACTTCTGTAACCACTTCAGAGTTACTGAGCTGAGCCAGAGGCCAACATGCATTAGCCCCTGTGGACTTGTAATGCAGAAACTTTAAAATCAAAATGACATGATTCTGTGTTCTAAAATCAAAACCTGATATGACTCCCATTTTTCATTTGTTAACTGTAATTATTTTGATTCTCTGTTTTGTGATATGTTTGAGAGAAGGTTGCTCTTCTTCTTCTTCTTCTTCTTCTTCTTCTTCTTCTTCTTCTTCTTCTTCTACTACTACTACTACTACTACTACTACTAATACTAATACTAATACTAATACTAATATTATTACTAATAATAATAATCTCACATACACATGCACACAATACATGATGGTTTGAATAAAAATGGCCCTCAGAGGCTCATATGCTTGAAGACATGGTCTGCAGCTGATGAATGGCATGTAGCTGACCTCTTGCCCACTCTATGTCCATATCAGGTACTGTACGGACAACAGAAAGATGTAGGTCTCTTGCTGAGACTTAGGTGTAGAATGGCAATGGTCAAGAGTAATTCAAAGGGAAGGGATGAGGAAGCTGAGCAGGGTATGTGGTGCCAAGGAACTTAAAAATAAAAACAGGCAGCTAAAACCCTGGCCAGAAGAAGAAGGGAGGCTATAGATAGTGACATGATGTTGGACCAAGACTTCGGGTCCACAGTGAAAGCAGCATTGTTCCATTAAACTTCATTTACAAAACACAAACTCAAAGACAAGATGACTCAGAATTGCAAGGATAAGCAACCACCAATGATCACACTCTGAGTAAGAGACTTCTGACCATATAGTCTATGAACTGCAAGGCCAAATGGCCAGCATACACACGATTCAAAGCAAAGACCACCACAGGAATGCCTCACCTCAAACCCTGGTTCTCCCACACATGTGCTGGGTGCTGTGGAGACAGAGATCAAGCACAAAGCATGAGAGCCAGCCCTAGTGAGGACTGTTAAGTGGCTGCTGCTGATTGGCTGCTGCACTTCTAGTCAGGGTGTCTTAGAGGCCAGTACCAGTCCTACAGAATAAGAATCCAGGAAGAGAAGAGGAGTTCAGACAAATGTACAAGAAACACTATGAAGACCGGTTACTTAAGGCTGCGCAGAGCTGCAACACAGTGAGCTTTCTTCAGTGAACAGTGATGGCACAAAGGTGAGCGTGTCACCTGTCAGAATCTAGTTCACCTTAGCTCCTAAGAGGAAAAAAAAAAGGGGGGGGGACATCTGGTGGAAGGTGAGGGAAGGCAGCGGGGACAATGGCAAGGAATGATCAGTCATTTGGAGAAAATAAAGCTTGTTGCCTGTGAGTTCAAATTGGCTGCTAGAATGCAGTCAAAATGCCTTAGAACCCAACGCTTGGACGTAATTAGGAGATGGATTTTGCATTTTGTCACACAATACAATTAAGAGGTAGAGTTCAGTCAACAGCTGAAGCCTATTACGAGGCCTCAGTGGGAGACAGCCATGCTTGCAATCCTGGATGAGGTAGAAGAAGTTCTCTTAGTGCTCTCTCAGGGTAAAATGTGACTAGACCGTGCAGGCCACACACAGGTGTCGGCTGGCCTGCAAGAGGAAGCTGCCCTGCGCATTCTCCAGTCACTCTGTAACACTCCAATACGTCATCATCGTGGCCCCTGTCACCACTGACAGCAAATATGATTTGAGTGGCTATGAGCTGACAGAAAGCACAACATAATTTACGGCCACATTCAGCTGGCTGAAGAACACACCTGGCTCCCAGAGGTGCGGGATATAGACACACACCCAAGCACAGGATGTTTTTGACCATCATTCGCTACTAGGAGGAATCAGCCTTCCTATTAGGGGAAAGGGCAGATATGAATGAAAATATTCAGCATGGCAATGATTTCTAAAGTACAATTAGAGAATCGCAGCTGATAATACATTCTACCATGAGACACTACTAGCAAGGAATAGCTGGCTGGAGTGAAACTTTTGCACGTGTTGCAGTTCACAAAGGGAAAGGGGTATCCCACTGCGCACCTTAAAGAGTCTTTTCTAAGTGGCATCACGGGCTGCCTCTGTGGGCTTTAGAAAGGACACAGTTTGAAAGTCCTGAATCCTTGTGGTGGCTGCTTCAAGTTGGAGGGGGTAGGGAAGGTTTGAAGGAACAAATCTCTATCACAAATAACTAGAGTGAACCAAAGGCAAGGTATTCAGAAGTAGGAGCTGTTTGCAAATGTGGAAAATGTCATGTGGGTAGATTGTTTTAAAGTGAGCCCTCTGTTTTCCAGAAGCTCCTGGAACTGACTCCAGAGTGTGGAGACCTGGAGGCTGTTGGGGTTTGCTTTTGTTTTGCGTAGCCACCATCCTGTGTCAGGAGGTTGGGAACCCCCAGTCTGTACCAGCTCCGGGCGATCTGCTCAGCTTTAAATCTTAGATTTATCACTTACTATATCTCTCTAAGACCTGGGGCCAATCAGCTGACCATTGAAGGCCTTGGTCTTCTGCAATGTTAAAAGCAGGTGAGATACAGTGAATGGAAGGGAAAATCACAGTGGCCAACGCAGTGTAACAGCTCAGTGGGTGGCAGGCTCTGTGAGAGACATGGCTTAGTTCAGCAAGCTGAGAGCAAGCCTCTTACACACATGTGCATAGGCTCACACGGAGGCAAAGCAAGACGAAGAAAAGTCTGAAGAGTGACAGCTGGACGATGTGCCCCAGAGTAGAAAAGACAGGACAGAAAAAGCTCCGACCAGGGAAACTGTGTTAATGATTCTATCTTTTTACCCCATCTGTGTCAGGGACTAACGAGTGCCCATCTCTGCCATTTTCTCTTGGAGTTCCTAACTCCATTGGGGTGCAGGCTTTTTAACAAACTCATTCAAGTGAACACGCACTTAGGAATGGGAAACTGGAAGTTTGTGTGGAAGAGTCAGTAGAGGGCAAAACTGTCTCTCCTGGAAACTTTTCCACTATTAAAGGAACACTTCCAAGCCTGAGAGCTTGGGACCATAGGAAGGTAAGAGCCACAGATCCAGCCCATGACATCGCTAAACCTCCTGGTAAGTCTATAAACACAGGTTTAATCATCAGTAGCCTTTACCTTATTGTTGAAATGTGTCTTCCTATTTGTATGCTGTCCAATAAATCTTCCATATCTGTTTTTATATGTCTGGAAGGAATAAGGAAAAGGGGATGTGTTTATAAATAAGACACAGACATAAGGTTGTTCATTGTAGTTCATCCATTCAGACCTTGGCAGAACATTTATTGAAGGATATTACATGCTGGATTGTGGCCTCAGAAATGTATACACCCAAATAGTAAGGAATAGTAAGTATCCCATAATAATGACTGCCTTTGGAGACAGAACCTTTGAAACGGTCATTAAATTAACGAGGCCCTTTAGCCAGTCCCTAATTTAGTAAGACTGGAGTCTTTAAAAGAAGAGCTTAGGATGAACACATACAGAGTAGACAGAACACGAAGACACAGGGATGGGGTTACCACTCACAACCCAAAGAGAGACACCTAAGAAGACACAAGCCCTCCTGACAGCTTCATGCTGGGCTGCAGCTGGCCATGACTATGAGAAAGTGAATGCCTGGTGTTTACGCTGCATAGACTGTGGTACTCTTGCAGACTACTATGTAGGATTACTATGCACCAGGCATGTTTGTCAGCATTGGAACATCTGAGGATGAGGACGATACTGTGTGCATCTCAAAGAGTGCATAATCTAATGAAAAGTCAGATACTTGCACACATAACGTGATAGAAAGCAATGGGACTTTGTGTATTGGAGTGGTGAACAACATGGGAGCTCTTGCTCAAACAGTTCAAAGCTGACTCTGCAGCATGGCCTAGCTTGGCCCTCAGCACCACAAGTTTTGTGTTGGACAATCATCTTTAACCGATAGTTCACATCTGTTTGTGTCGGGTAGATTGCTTACTCGCTGACTTGTACTTTATGGTACTAAGTAAGCACTAAATTCTTGGAGATGCAAGAAATTGTTGGTGTGTGTGTGTGTGTGTGTGTGTGTGTGTGTGTGTGTGTGTGTGTGTTTATTGTATACGTGTATGTGTGCATACATGTGTATGTGATGGCCAAAGATAAATGAGGCGTGTCTTCTTCCATTACTGTCCTCCTTGACTCACTAACCATGGAGCTTCCTGTTCAGCTTCCCTGGCCAGCCAGTGAGTCCTTGGGATTTACCTGTCCCTACCTTCTCAGCACCAGGATTAAAAGGACATGCTCCCATCCTCATCTTTTAAATATGATTTATAGGGATCAAATTTCGGTCCTCATGCTTACATGGGCAAGCATTTTACCAGATGAGCTTTTTCCCAGCCCAGGATCCATGTTGTTAATAAGAACTGAGTAATGCTCGCAGGCCACACTTGGGGGCCTCTCACTAAGCAGATGAGAAGATTCATGCAATAAGAGATGTATTGAGTTATCCAGGACCACAGCGCTGTCTGTGAGAAAGTCCACCAGACCTCTGCCATCTAAGCAAAGTAGTGACATTAGCTCAATATGGTCAGTTCAGAGCCCCACAGGACTGCCCATACCCCACTTCCAGAAGCTTTGCTCTATCCCTCAGTCTTCCTTACACAATGCACAAAGCAAGACAGAAATTCAAGCATGGAGCAAGGTTTAAGCAAACACTCGAGCCATTCCAAACCCTTAACAGTTATTTCTGTTCAATCATTTTTGTTTCTTTTCCTTTCTGTCTCATGTCCATCAGAGAGGACTTGTGTTCATGAAATATATTATAAGTGGAGTTGTTGGACAGAGGTGACACAAATAGCCAAATAGCTAAATAAGTTTCAACATTCAATTCAAATGCAAATTAAAGTTTTGGCCCAAGTGAACATGCTATAAGAGGTATATTGGATGAATTCCTGTATTTTTACTCACCTCAGACAGAACATTAGGATTTATGTCAGAAGGGGCTGTTTTATGCATATCCATTTAAGGTTAAGAAAATAATCTTTTCAGGATTATCAGAGGAATCCAACTGAGAAGTGATTTCCCTCCCGTGGGCTTGAACTTGGGAAGACTTTCCACATAATGGTTGACGTATAAATGTCATTTATAATAATTACTTGGGGACTAATGACAGTGTGGACAATAAGAAGCCCAGTTCCAAACTTCCTTGATCAGCAGTGTTTGCTGTGACTAAGAGTCAGGTAGACGGCAGGTATTGACTTTGCCTAACCTTTGACTTGTAATAAAGATGCAATAAAGTAATTGGTTAAAACAGAGACGTGTGATAAAGAATGTTTGCTTTTTAAGGTAACTGGCTAAAATAGGAGCTCATCTGATAAGTGAGTTTATGGGGAGTAGAAGACCAGGGTTTGCTATTTCATGGAGGTTCTGTTTCCTACATGGACTCTCTACTTATCCTCTTTGAAGAGAAATAAAGCAATGAGAAGGTTTGTGGTAGTTACCATCACATGAGTCCCTCCCAGAAGAGGCGGTTGCTAACATGCTGCAACAAGTTTTAAAATTTCCTCACTTAGAGCAATATAGAAAATGGAGAATTTGACTACATATTTAGTTCACAGACCTGTAGTTATCACCAGGAAACCAATACACTTTGACCCTTTTTTTGCAATGAAGCAGAAGACAAACACAAGAAAGGCAGACTTACTACACCCTCACCTCTCTGAATTCTTTACAGTCTATACCTGTGTGTGTGTGTGTGTGTGTGTGTGTGTGTGTGTGTGTGCGCACTTGTGTATGTGGGGTGATCTATGAATGTCTCAATGAAATTTATTTCCCTAAGAATTTGTTCTGCGTTAAGGTCCTTTTAACACGTGCCAGTTTTTTAATTGAAAATTTATTTCTTTACTTAAGTGTATGAAGGATGTCCTTTAGTATAACTGTGAACAGGTCGGAATGTATCCTATGTCACAATCATAACAGGGATGACAAGAAAAAGGGCATCATGAGTAACCACACATTAATCGCTTACCTTTTGTGTCCCCTCCAATAACAGCTAATGGAGCTGGATGGCAGCCATGTTGACTCTGGGAACTGGATAAGATACCTCCCCGCCCCCACCCCACCCCCTGTGCAGCTGGGTGAACTGATGACCCCTCAGCCCTCAGCAGTTCTTAACTTGTCCCAGTACCTGGCGCTCCAGTCTTCCTGCTGGGATAAGCTATCTCATAACAAGAGCATTGACACCCCAACCAGCTTGGAGAGGTTACAGAAAATGAAGCAATCATTAGAACCTTGCTCTTGCTGCAAAAGAGCTGTGCTTTGTAGAACCCAGCAGAAGCTGAGGAGAACTTACCTATGTTAGGTGTGACTGGCCTTGACAAGACAACTGAACCTGAGAGAATCCGAACAGCTGCAGGAGAGGGAAGGATCAACCTTCTCCCACCACCCAGTCAGTGCTTCCGGCACACCTTGGTGGGTACAGTACTTCTGGAAACACCAGGGCAAACTTTTTAAAAATAATTTTTTAAAATATTTTTTATTTTTATTTTGTTGAAATCATAACCTAATCACGTAATTTCTCTCTTCCATTTCCACCCTTCGAATCCTCTGTATCCCTGCTTGCTCTCTTTCAAATTCATGGCTTCTTTTTTCATTAACTGTTGTGACATGCATATATTTAGTGATGTGCATACATTAATGGTAACCAACATCTTTCCACTTGAACTCCATACCCACTTAATATGAGGGAAACCAGGGCGAGTTTTTAAGTGCCTGACACTTTCAAGGCTGTGTAGCATGTTGTCTTTCATGAACAGTTAAGAACAGATCCTTTTTATTTGAAAGACCTGCCTATTATACAAATTAACCACAATCCACCTAATAGAGTCTTTGATGACTGGATGTTTCTTACTTTGCATGATGTTTTCATCTTCTTGTCATTTATTTTAGGTCATTGATATTTATAGTTGGCTCTCTCACCAAGTTTCAAGTGCATGGTCACTAGCCTCAAGTACATGGGAACTAGGCATGAGTACAAGGTCCCTGGCCACGGTTGCCACTGTTCCGATTGCCACAATAAGCAGATCTTGAGCTTATGTCTGTGGAGCTGAAATTTGACATCTTGTGGTCAACATCCCCCAGATTTTACTCATTTCATCAACCACTATTCTCTCTCTCTTCTTCAGTGAGTTCAAGTCTTAGGTTCCACATATGAATCCCACCATGCACCATGTGTCTTTCTATGCCTGGCTTATCTCACTTAACTCAAGTTCCCTTGGGTCCATAGATACTGCACTAAATAACAGGCTTCCTTTTCTAAACTCTCAATAGTATTCTGTTTTGCACACTTATTCAGACATAGCACTTTGAACACTTAGCCTGATTCCACATCTTGCCTATTGTAAATGATGTAGTGGGAATGGAAAGGGCAGATCTCTTTTTTATATGCCTAGTTTTGCTTCCTTTGGATAGACACCCAGTAGTGGAATTTCTAGGCTATTGGCAGTACCATCTGGTTTTTTACAGTCGTTCATTCTCATGGGTTTCAATTAAAATATAATTGCTTCCTTTTCCTTCCTCTAGTCCCTCCAAGGTCCCTCCCTTCGACTTCCAATTCCTTCCATACACTATCTCCAACTCTTAAATTGATAGCTTCTTCTTCCTGCATTATCATTGTTGTGTGTGTACAAATATACAAATATAACTCGCTGACCCCATTTTTTTGTTTGTGTGCATATGGTTCCAAGGTTGACCACTTTGTGTTAGACAACTTACTGAGAGCCCATCTCTGGGAGAAGTGCCCCCC
>OU015744.1:23624403-23637490 GCA_907169655.1 Acomys percivali | reverse complement strand
TCTCTCTCTCTCTCTCTCTCTCTCTCTCTCTCCAGGATTGGATCAGCAACCCTGGATTTGCCTGTGACCAGCAAGTTGAGGTTGGTCGGAGAGGATAAGTGACTGGGACACTGTCATTCCACTGGCCAGGCAGAGCCAGGACTCCTAATCCAATCTCAGTCCCTTCCTACATAACTGATGCCCCTCCCCACCTCTGTGGCCTACAGGCTCCACTGGTCTGGGAAGGAAAGGGTTAACCAGTAGCTGCCACCTTTGAGACAGCCAGCTGGTGCTCCTCTTCCAGAAGGACTCCTGCTCTTGGGTTCATGAACAAACCAATCCCAGTTCTTCCACTTGGGTCAAGCAATTTGGGACGTGTGACCTTTGACTGAACAAAGGTGTGGTCCACAGGACATACAGCAGCATTGGAGCCCACCACTGATGCTCACTGACCTCCTCATCATCTGAGAGCAAGCTGGCAGTGTGGGAGTCAGCAGGCAGACAAGAAAATGGAGCAGGGTAGGGAGGAGAGGGGAGAAGGCATTAATAGTTTCTATTTTTTACTATGAAAAGAGATTTTTTGACATATTAAGTAAAAGAATTTTAATACATTAGCACACACGGGGAGGGGGGAACACAGCTTTCCTAAAGCTGCTCTTCACTGCTTCAAGGTGCTTTTCAGTAAGATAAATGGTTCAGTCTTCATCCTGGCTTTTTGCCCCCATGAGCATCTCAAAAACAGATTTCTTTTTTTCTATCCAAACAACTGAAATGTGGCTCAAGGGGATTTCAAGCTACACAATGAATGTAGATGCACACCACACACACACACACACACACACACACACACACACACACAACTATATATCCCTACTCACAATGCTGTCCAGAATGCACTGCTTTTGACACTTTGGAGCACACTGAAAATAAAAATATCTTCTCTGCCGCTGTGTGAGTATACAAATTAAGATGTTTTACCACCTTTTGTCATGTGGAAACTGGATCTGGACCTAAAAGCTATGTATTCATTCATTCATTCATTCATTCATTCAATCACTCATTCATTTATTCATCTCTCATATATCGTACATCCAGATCACAGTTTCCTCTCAATTTTCTCCTTCTCTCTCTCTCTCTCTCTCTCTCTCTCTCTCTCTCTCTCTCTCTCTCTCTCTCTCACACACACACACACACACACACATTTTCCCTCTCCCCAAGATCCACTCTCTTTCACCTCCCTTCAGAAAAGAGCAGGCCTTCCAGGGACATCAACCAAACACATCATAACAAGTTAAAGTAAAACAAGGCACAAACCACAATATCAAAGCTGGACAAGCAGGATGAAAAGAGTCCCAAGAGCAAGCAAAAAAGCCAAAGACACCCAGCTGAGTGGTAGTGGCTCATGCCCTTAAATCCCAGCACTTGAGAGGCATGGGCAGGTGGATCTTTGACTCAGAGGCCAGCCTAGTCTACAGAGAGAGTTCTGAAAGTCTTTTTAAAAGAACTGATTGGATCAAACCTTTAGAAATTTATTAACTACTTAAATTCTTCTTCCCATCTCATCTTTGTCTTGTGTGTATCCGCTTATAAAAATCAACTTGAATAAACTTAAAAGCAGCGGGAATGATAACCTTGAAGGGAAATGCTGTGACCTTTCTGATCAAAGCTATCACTCCACTTTATAAAGTTGCATTAGCTTTCACCAAGTAATTCTACTCTGTGAACAGACCTTCAGGGACTAGCCATTTAAGTGTGCAAATGCTTAAATACAGGGAATTTATAGTAGCAAAACAAAACAAGCAGAAAAAGATATAATAACAAGTAGTTATTGGTATAGTTTTCTGAGCAATGATACACTTCTATAAAAAGCTAATATGAAGCCAGTGAAGTGATGATGTTAACATAGAAGAAGGTCAGGTGACAACTAGCTGCTGTGTGAGAGGGACACATCACGTATCACAGAATGCATATGTCAGCATCTGGAAAAATCTATCAAGGTACACGAAAATATCCACAGTGGGTTATTGCTCACTCATGGCAATACATGCGACACAAATTCCAGTTGCCTTATCTGTGTTATCTAAATATTTTCCATTAAACAAATTATTGGTGCCTCAAAAATCACGAAAAAATATTTATAAAACTAAACTAACTTTTCCATCCTAAGATCACTTGGACCATTGTCCTGCCCTCTCCCTGCTATGGCAGAGCCACTCACTGGCAAATCAGCTGTTTCTGGATTAGGAAGAGCTGCCTGAATGGGAAGCCAGCAGGCTGTTCCCACTAGAGATGCCTAGTGCAGGGCCTAAACTCCCACAACCCTTGGTATGAACGTTTACATTTGCTGGCATGGTTATTGGACCTATGTCACTCTACTGGTCCACCTTTCCTGGGTAATGAAAGAGGAAGATAAGAGACCTAGAAAGAGAGTCAGTTTTTTTTTGTTTTTGTTGTGTGTGTGTGTGTGTGTGTGTGTGTGTGTGTAAATTTCTAGAAGCATAGATGTAGAAAGAAGAAAGAACAAAGAATAACTTTTGGTCAGCACGTCACCTGATGCGCCAGTTCTTTGAGAGTGTCCAAGAGCAGCTTGAGCACCAGTAAGCTGGACAACAGCAGGCCAGAAAGTATGACTCACTGGCCAGGAGGCTCAGACCTGGGGCTCCCCCTCAGCAAAGGCTGAGTGGTGCTCTTTGAGAAAGGTTGCAAGACTCATCTGTTTGATCAGAAAGCTCCCCGGGGGATGGTCGGAGTTTGCTGTGGATCATTCCCGCCTCTCAAATCGATCCCTAAGTATTGACTGAGTGCTGACTGTTTGCTGGGCTTCGTGCTGGGCATTTTGGGAGATGTGCAATGAACATTCTGTCCTCCTCAATTACTGCCACGAGAACCATGAGTAGCAAAGTGAGAGCTTTCTGAACATAACTATGCAAGGTAAAGAAATGTAGAGGCAGGACACCCGGAGTGCAGTGAGGCCAGGAGGGCTTCAGAAATGAGTTAGACATAAAGTGGAATCAAGAACAGAAAATATTGCTCGGTGAGAAACCAAGAGCGTTCTAGGAGATACACCCCCAAATGCCAGCACCTCTATATTGTAGGAGTGTTTCCAGCTGACACATCACTACCGCTGGGGGTTGTGGTCCCCTCTTCATACAGTTGTTCAGGGTCACTGCTGTCAAGGGTTCCCCTATCTTTCATATATGTTCTTCAAGGGCACCTGGGGCCTCAACGTAAAACCAGCAAATAGAGGAATGGTAGCCTGGGATCTTAGAAGAATGTTCATGTCATCCAAGCACAGAGGCACTCACATCCCTTTTCACACATGCTATTGGCCTAAAGTGAGCACATGGCCCCACCTGGATAAATAAGAGAGCCAATGGTACCCAACAGACCAGTCATTTTCCTATAACAGTTCTTTTCATGTGGCTTTTAAGGTTGCTGGAAGGCCAGCCTTAGTAAACAAAGGCCTATCCATGGTAGGATGCAAAGCTGCAGGGAGACGAATGACCTGAGTCCAATACAGATGAAAAAAGATTCAGATTGGGGCAGAGGGAAAGAGGTATGAACACCAAGTGTGAGAGGAACAGGGCTCCAGCCAAGCTTCTAATCCTTTGCACACAACACAAGGCCTGCTTTGGGGCCTGGGGTCCCCCACTGATAATCATTCGCCGTATCTCCTGTAAGACCTCACACACGTCCATGTTGTAAGCTTCATCAAGAAGGTCAAAGAGTGTGTGACCCCTCCCTTAGCATCACTTGGACCTTAGAGGATCTTCATGTGCCTCATACAAATCAAGGAAAGAGTGAGAGGAGCCAGTTATAACAGAGGCTCCAGGGGAGCCCTCTGTAGGCTTTCATCTTTTAAAAACCTACTTTATTTGGGGTTCTCTAATGCCTCTACCTCCCTTCCAAGCCACCTACCCTAGAGAGGAGAGAAAGGAGGTTAATAGGGATGGGAGAGATGGACCTTGTTACACTTGGGCCAATTCCACTCTTCATTGGCAGTATTTGAGCAGACCAGTGAAACAACAGTAACCCAGCAAAAGTGACAGCAATGGCAGCAGCAGGAACTTCAAAGGGTTCTCTGGAGTGTTTCACTCTAGGAGCATCTCGAAGTGGACCGATGAGCCGCCAAGTGATAGAAAAAAGCGAATGATCTTTAATTTTTATGCCCCGGCATGAGAGAGTTCCCTTTCTAGTGGACAAACATCACACACCCTCTCACAAGTCTGTTTCCAATGGACGAGCATCACCCGCCCTCACACGAGGCAGTTTCACATCCCACACTTGGGATCAAAACAAAAACATGTTTGCACCCACCTTATGAGAGCCCACAGAAAGAATTCCAGGGATGCATGGAGCTTCTTTCTCTGAGGCCATGGGAGCTACCTGCGGATACTAACTCCAAGTCTCACTGTACCCTAAAGCAAGAGCTCTAATGGGGTGCTCTCTTACAGGTTTCTCTAGTGAGGGGTTTATCTTTTGATTTGTGTCTCTGTTTTACAGTACAGGAGATAGAACCCAAGGGCCTCACGCATTGTTTTATGCTGGTAGCACATGAGCATAGCCCTTGGCAAGTCCCTGGAGCATCCAGGCTTCTGCTTCCTATAAACCAAGTCCACTTAACACCATGGTCCCTAAGCCCCTTTCCAGATGCGGCATCTTGTGAGGATTCATTATTTCCCTTCAGGATATTTACATATTATTTAACAGGACTACAGCAACTTTTATGATTCAAAAGCAGAAATGAAACGAGAAGAACAAGAGGAGTAAAAGACCTTAGACATGGTGATGCTAATACTTCCCAAAGTGTGTTTCAGGAAATCAGTTCTATAGTCTCTTAATCGGTCATGTGTATGTGTCTGAATCTCTATGTGCACATGCCTGTGTGTGTGTAGTAAATCTCATCACTATATATTACTATTTATTGCTTTGCGAACTGACATCCACACGGTATGCCAATAGGTGATGATGTCAGCCTTTATGTACTGTATACAGTAAAAATCGATATTTGTGCCATATGTCAATATGTTAACCTCTGCGTAAAGATCTGTCTGTGCTTTGTCTCTTTATCTTCCCCATGCCCATTTCACGCCTGAGGAAACTGATGCTTAAAGAGTCTGGGCACCTGCCCATGGACACGCTGACTGTGGACAGAAATGAAGATGAGCCCAGCTAGGCCTGACAAAGCTCTACTTTTAGCCTCCATAACCCCCAGCTTCCCAAGGGCCCTTTGCTCACAATTGTAGGCTCAATTTTCTTAACCAATATATTTTATTACAACTTATTAACCAAGCATATGTCACTTATAACCCGACTAACCAAAACAATAGGAAAAGAGGATTAAAGAACACAATAACAAAACCATAAGGATATCAGTTCTGAGGAACGATTTTCCTGGTGTAATCAGCAGGATTTCTTCTGCTGGAACCTGGAGTAACAAGGACCCGAACCTCAGCAGGAGCCTAGAGCCCCACAGCCTTCCCTCGAGCGGTTCTCTCTAGGAGCATCTCGAAGTGCAGCAATGAACAGCCAAAACTATCCCAAGTCTCCCAAGGCCCCGCCTCCAGTTCTGGACTCATTTATATATCTCCTCACAGAGTCTGTTCACTGGATCTTTTCAGCTGGCAACAATCAAGCTCCTGCACAAGGTGGTTGGTCTTCTAGTGGATTAACCTCACCTGTTCTCTCACAAGACCATTCCGATCCCACACTTGGGATCATAAAAAACAGGTTTATCTCTCCTTCACACAATGGCTTGGGAATAGCTGTTGGTTTGATGCAAAACTCCCCAGCACCCAGCATCCCTACCACATATATGAATACAGAATGGCCCAATGATCAAGAGCTCAGGTTCTGATGCAAGGTTGCCAGGCCTTAAACCTCAGCTTCTTTTCTCACTAGCTGAGTAGTCTTGGACTACTCAACACCACATGCTTCCCAGGCTCTCTGAAAAACTTAAATAAGTTGCCATGCTGTGAGAACAAAACCAAATATCCTTTTGCTATCTGATACTAGAACAGACAGCTCTGCCAACTAGATAGACCCGGAGTCACAAATTCATGGCGCATCCTTCCCACTTAATGATGAGAAAGAATGAGCTGCAGGCCCACATTGCCTCCATACAGGCTGCTAATAAGAGAGCCAGCCCAGCTGGAAGTCAAGGCCCAAGACACCTAGGTTGTGCCAACCCACAAGTCTACCTCACCTTTCTCTACAGACTCAAACATTTTTCTGAAAATCTAGTTGCAGAATTCTAAATTATGGAAAGCCTCACAGCTTTAGATATCTCCCCCCCTCAAGCAACCATTCAGTGCTCAATACAGGGATTTGGGTTTCACCAGAAGCAAAGAAACTGGATTGAAAAACGTTGGCAATGCCCTTGTCTTCCCAGAGGGGAATCCATCCAACAACCCTTTGAACCACTTTCAGCAAAGGGACACTGTCAACCAGGCATGCTGGGCACTTACAGCCAGGAGATACTGGTACCCTAGAGCTGAGGTGGTCACCTCTATCCTCACAAATCTAGGAGCTGTAGAAAACTAGACAAAAAAAAAAAAATCATCCGTCTTGGGATCCTGGGCAGTGGTGCTTCAGAAGACAAGATATATATATATATGCATCCAGTGACAATCACTTAACTAGTATGACTAGCTAAGCATTGGCTGGGACCCATTTCTTGAATCTAAATAAAGTAGTCTTATTTATTAAGCAAGAAGAGACACTAGGTATGCATATTCTATTACTGCTTTTCCCTTTTCCCGTATACTAAGGAGCCTGAATTAAGTGATTTTACTGTAATCTATCTTCTTATTATCTTATGCTATAAATAGATTCAGGCAAAGTGTATGTATACAAGGTCTAGGAATAAAATACTTGAAAAAGTATCCAGAACCCTCTGGCTTTCTCAGGGCAACTCAGTCCATTTATGATTCTTCTTATTCCTCATTGCTCTCAGAGAGATGGTTTAGGAGCAACAGCACCTATCTCACAGGGGGTCATAGAGAAACCAGCTGAGGGTGCCCATTACTCAGAAAGTACTCATCAAGTACTTAGTACATATTAGACACTGAAGACCCATCTGTGGGGAATATAGCCCAGTCTATGCTGAGATTGTCCACCAAAGGTCTCCTTTGACTCTTTTAGTCATGGATACTGATACCCAGAGAGGGGAAATGTGGCCAGCAACCACCTCACCCTACAGAAATACAGACCTGCTAGCAACAGGCTAGGCTTGTACCATGGCATGCTGCTCTCCAGCTCCCCTCTCTGGGCTTTCCTGCAGCTATGGCATTGGCTAGCCATTAGGACCCTAACAATGGAGACACAGGGACGATCACATTGGAGAACTGTAATGCTCCTGCAGCAAAGCTGTGGCTTTGCTTGCTGTGTGCACATGCAAAGAATATCTCCAAATACTTTTAGGCTTTCAGTGACTCATAGGAATTTCAGAGGCAACAGTGATCTCCAAATATTTATAGAAATTGCTTAAGAAAAATCCTTCTTCTAACATAAGAGTATAGTCTAACATAAGAATATATAATTAAGTATATATTTATATCATAGCTAGCCTACAAAAAAATCTGAGAAGGAAGCAGATCAAGCAATCCCTGACTTTTATCATAGAGAATGAATGAATATAATAGAGGCCAAAAGCTTCACCTGGACAAAATAAAGGTTTTACTAACAATTCATTTATAAGCAATGATATAAGTTTTTCTTCTTGCCAACATAGGTTGCAAATAAGTCCCATAGGAATTAAAACAATCAGCTAGTGATGGCTACTACTTAAATGAATTATGGTCTCACTTCTAAAGGTGGTGTTGTTTCTTAAGATTTTATTTTTTTAAATAATGTTTTTAATTTTTGAAATTATAATACAATTACATTATTCCTTCTTCTCTTTCCTCCCTCCAACTCCTTTCATGCAGCGTTCTTTGCTGTCTTTCAAACTTAGTTCCTATTTTTCTTTAGTTGTTGTTAATATAGATAGATTATTCATATAATAATCTCTGAGGAAGTCCACTCCTTTGTCTACAGTTGAGGCATCAGAAGCTTTCTCTGTTCCCTGTTAGTAAGTCCACTGATATCATCATTATTCAAGCCTTGCTTAGTCAGTATGTTGGTGAGCTTTCATGGGTGTAGCCTCTCTGACTTTTCTACAGTCTCACAGCAAATGCCTGGTTCCTCTGGATCTTACCATCCAGTCCCCTCCTCCCCGCACAGAATGATCACTGAGGCTTAGGTGCAAGAATTGTGTTTATGGCACTCAGAGGAAGGATAGCAGGCTACCAAGAAGAGACTTAATACCATATGAGCATATACAGGGGGAGGAGGTCCCCCTCAGTCACAGTCATAGGGGAGGGGAGTAGGGGGAAAGCGGCAGGGAGGGAGGAATGGGAGGATACAAGGGATGGGATAACAGTTGAGATATAATATGAATAAATTAATTAAAAAATGAAAACAAAAAACAAAAAAAAGAATTGTGTTTATGTATCAGCTGAGATTGAGTACCACATGACCTCTTGTATTCTGCATTTTGACTAGTTGTGGTTTTCTTTTTTTTTTTTTTTAAGATTTATTTATTATTATGTATACATGGCTCTGCCCGCATGCCAGAAGAGGGCATCAGATCACATGATAGATGGTTGTGAGCCACCATGTGGTTGCTGGGAATTGAACTCAGGACCTCTTGAGGCGTAGTCAGTGCTCTTAACCTCTGAGCTATCTCTCCAGCCCTAGTTGTGGTTTTCTAACAGTCTCCATCTGCTGCAAAGAGAAGTTTCCTTGATAAAGGGCAAAAGCAACACTTATCTGTGAATATAGGAACAAATATTTAGCATGTTGTTCGTAGTTGCGATGGTTTAGTGAAGTGGAAGTTGTAAGTTTTCCTCCAAGATCCATGCTTTCACTATCAACTAGTTAGCTAGGTCTCCAGTACCAGGCATGGGTTCTAGCTTATTGAGCAGACCCTGAGACCAATGAGAGAGGTGTTGGTTATGGTTGAGGTGTATATGCCACTACTGCACATGCTGGTTGTTGTGGTGGTTCCTTGGTGTCACATCTGGGTAGGATTGCTGTTTGTTTCCCTTCTTTGGAAGTGTGTTCGGTACTATGAAAATCAGTATTTATCAGTTCCACGTTTCTGGGATCTGTACCTGAAGTGCATGGTGTCTTAAGCAATAGGGACGTAACTCCCCCATCTGAGTAGTAATAACAACGGGTCATATATTTGAGGAATGGCTTGGACAACCCTAACCAACAACTCAAAAGAGGGCTTCTCATGCCTGATGCTGGGGTTTTTGTTAGGCAGCCTATGACTTTTGGGGGAACAATTGTCAGCCCAGCTAGGAAGATTTCATTTAAATTGTATATGTACGTATAGGCGTATATGGATTATATGTAGTCTTAGATAGATAGAAAACAATATACTTCTTTATGGCTTTTTCTGAAATCATTACTGTTATTCTACCCTCCTTCAGTGTTTATTACCTTTCCCTCCCTATTTTTCCATTTCCCCTTTCAAATCACTTGCCACTCCCCTCTTTGCTGATCCCTATATGGCACACTTACACTGCCGCTCAGAGTTTTCTAGACTTCCAGTTTTAGATTCCAAGGATCTTGCAGAGGAGTGAGGGATGGATTAACCTGAGGTGAGGGCTAGGGGATAGCTCTTAGCGGAGAAACTGCTCCAAGTCAATTCGTAGTCTCTAGACACCCATAATTTTTTGAAATTGAGACTTAGAAGATAGAAAACCAGAGGCAGGTGTCATGCACATGCCTATAACTCCAGCACTCCATGGGCCAATACAAGTGGATTCCAAGTACTAGGCCATCCTAAGCTTTAGAATAAGACCCCATAATTAAAAAAAAAAAAAAAAAAGGAAAGAAGACTTAAAAGCAAGCAAACAGTAGAGAACAAACTAAGTAAACCACACGTAAAGAATAAGCAATGGTACTGCCCAGTGTCTGTTATTCCCTTCCTCCCTGGAGATCCGGTGCATCCACATGGCAATAAACCCATTACCAGCCTATGTGTGGGCGTTATCACCTCCCTTCGCAAGTTACTCAGTCAGTGAGTGGCATTTGGCTCCACACCAAAGTCCATCTGATGCTAATGAGCTTTGCTTGTCCAGCATATAGCAGTAAATGACAGAGTGTTTCTGGAAAGCAGTGATGGGAATAAAGAAGGGGCCAAGGTTGAAGCGAGGGGAAAGAAGAAGGATGGGGTGGAAATAAACCAACGTTTTATGAGCACGAGCCACACATAAGGCATCCCAGCAGGTGTCTGCTGTGAGGCTGCCCAGCACATTCATTCTCCTGGCACCCCTGAGCAGGATGTGAGTTCAGCAGTTACAAGGAACTGGGGCAACCTATTTCTTGTCCCTCACCTTTCATTTCCAGTGACTTCCGAGTGCTTTGTCCTGCATGCCATCTGATGATAGTCAGCTGTCTACTTCATACATGCCTACATACATACATTTATATACTGTGTAGAAATCATTTAGTATGGCTCCTGATACACAGCAAATTGTCAGCCATTGATAGCTGTCATTATAGATCTGCTTTGCCAGAACGTTGAAGCGAAAGTAAAATTGTCAGTGGAGTCTTCAAAGAATTAAATTGAATAGTGGTGGGTTTGTGGCCAGCTGGTCTACTATCTTGCCCCACCTACTGTGTGATTTCAGGTTTCTGCATTTTTTTCATGCCAAATTCCATTATCTTTTGTATCCAAGTTTATAGGTACTTCAAGACCTAAATTTAACAAGTTTTCTTGGATTATATCCCATGATAGAACAAGACTATACAGTAGAAATATAATATGATCCATATATGTAATTTTAGATATTTTTACTCCACTATATTCCAAACATTATCATCCCAGTATGTAATTGATATAAAATTAATAATGGTGTGCTTTGTTTTCATTTGTTCCATCCAATCTTTAATATCTGGTGGTTTTTATTGTGCACTCACAGTACATCCGAATTTGGATTACCTGTAATTTTAGTAGTACAAACAGCCACATGAGGCCAGTGGCCAGTGTTTTAGACATTTCACCTTTAAAACAAGCTGATACTACTCCTTTAAAAAGCAAAACATCCCTGACATTAATTGTGGATGGAGGGGTGGATCATTAGACTGGCAGGTGGTTCCATGGTCTCTCTGCCTCCAGGGAATCTGAGAAGAGTCTGTTTCTGCCCAAAGAGGAACCCATCTAAGGCCACGCTGATAATACATTCATAGAGTTTCACACCCCAGCACACAAACAGGCTCTGGATAAACAGGTTTTAGAGAAAATACCTTCAAGGTCTGTAATCACCCACCACCACCACCCACATCCCGTTCACAGTTCACAAACTCAGTCACATCCCAGCACTCCCTTGTAAATGAGCAACAAAGCACACGCTTCCCCTGATAATGACATCGATCTGAAATAATTTATTCATTTTTTTCAAGTTTCGTGAACATCCACCAGGTTCTAAAATAAAGGGTGACTCCTGGCCATCTTCAAGGAGGGCCTAGAAGTATTAGACAAGACTTTTACTGGTCCTTTCTGGGATTTGAATCGGAATCATCACGAATGTCTTCCATAATGGGAACACTGGCAACTACCCATGTCAGGAACTGCCTTTGCGCCTATTTTGGTTGCATTTGTTGACTTTATGTACGTCCTCTCCCTTTTCAGGTACCCATTAGTAACCTGCATCCCCACAGAGGCCAAGCCGAGAGAAACACTTGTGACAATCACACAACTGCTTATCGGTCAATCAAGGGCAAGCTATGTGATCACAGCCTGGTTTCTTTCCAAGGCAAGACAAAGAAGGGAAGAGTTGTTGTTGCCACACTTGAATCATCTTCTTTTGTGAGGCCATGAGGAAAGAAGCCCTCCACCTCCTTCACTTGGTGACAGAATTTTATCATTGCACCATATACTGCAAGAACCAAGTATAGATTTTGCAGGGAAACACACACACACACACACACACACACACACACACACACACACACACACCTTGGTTATTAGAAACTGAAAGAAAACTACTGAAATAACTAAATTGTCTTCCTTCACCCAACAATACTTCCAGATGCTCACCAGGTGGAGAGTGGCCTCAAACTTGCTGTACCACATCATACCACCAAGAAGACATGGCCCGTGGAGAGGGGCACAGAGAGCTCACACAAGTAGAACAGCATGTTGAGGGACATATTGGGCAATAGCTTGCTGTGGTGGTGTGAACAGGAGTGGCCCTCATAGACTCATGTGTTTGAATGCTTGTCCCATAGGGAGTGGCACTGTGTTAGGAGGTGGGGCCTTGTTGGAGTAGGCGTGGCTTTGCTGTGTCACTGTGGAGGCAGGCTTTGAGGTCTTATATGTTCAAGCTAGCTCTAGTGTGCTAGCAGGCTCCTGCTGCCGCCTTCGGGTCATGATGTAGAACTCTCAGCTCCGTCTCCAACACCATTTCTGCTTGCATGCCACCACACTTCCCACCATGATGATAATGGACTAAACCTCTGAGACTGTAAGCCAGCCCCAATGAAATGTTTTTCTTTATAAGAGTGTCCTTGGTCATGGTGTCTCTTCACAGCAATCAAACCTTAACTAAGACACATTCTTACTACAATCCGGGCACTCTCTACTCCCCACAGCCCTTTGGCATGACCATTACCACCTTCCTTTTATAGTTAAGTAACAAGGTAGAGAGCAAATCCGATTCCTAACCTGGGAAGACAAAGGGAGCTTAGTCACTCGCTTCTTGTCACAAATGGCAGATTGAGGACCCTTCTGTTCTATTTATATGAAAATCACAAATAAGCGAGGAACTGCTCCCTTGTACCAGAGGGTTGCCAGCCGGGCTTATGAACCCAGAGGCCAATGGCTCCAGGTGTTGCATTTGTTCTCAGCCATTCGTGGCTTGCCTCTACCCGCTCTCTGAAATGGCTCAGCTACTTTCTTACATCTGCTGGGTAGCTATGGAGCTAAAATCCCCAGGAGCTCTTCTGATCTTTGTTCAACCAGATCATCCCATTCGATCCATGATAAGGACCACAAGCAGGCAATGCACACACACACACACACACACACACACACACACACACACACACACAC
>OU015744.1:23604420-23624393 GCA_907169655.1 Acomys percivali | reverse complement strand
ACACACACACACACACACACACACACACACACACACACACACACACAAATACTTCTGAGAAATATGTACTTGAGCTTGATGTTCCAAGACCAGGGCGTAGTACCCAATTCATTCAACAGGAGTAAGAAGTTCCCTGTCAGCAGAGCTACAAAGGGAGCAGGACTTGCTTGGACTCCTGCTTGTAACGCTACCAGTTGCATATAGACTTTTGAACACATGATGCCCATTTCCACTATTCATAAGCCTTACATATGCAAAAACCATAAGCCTTGTTTGCACCAATCACAGGTCTTTGCTTAGTCACTGGGCAAAAAAAATGGATAATGCCTCAAGGCAGTAATTGCCAAGGGGTAAGAAGGGAACCCTGTATTGATCTGCAGCCATTCTAAGGGTGTGGCTGGGGCAGGAGTTACTGAAAGAGAGAAGAGATCAGCTTAGAAAGTGGGAACAGAGAGTCTGTGTGTCTCTTTTGAGATAGCCGGTAATAAAGGAAATGAGAAATGCAATAGCTTGCTGCCCATGAGGCAAAGAAAAACTTATTCAAATGCCCAAGTCCTGAAGAGGAGCAGAGAAGTAAAAAATAAGTGAGAACAGAGCATGCAAACCCTTCCTCAGGGAGAGTTCAGTACTGAGAACGTTGATTTCACAGTAAGGAACGGCTGCAGTGGGCAGAGCCACCAAGAGTTCCTCAGAGTTCAACACGGCTGTCTTCTAAAGACAGTGCTAAGCAGCTGGAGGGGTCGTAATTGGAGTGAGGACTCTGACGAGGTCATGGCTTCAGCAGCATCCAAGTTGTAACCTATCTCAAGTCCTGGCAACTGGAATTTTGTAAGGGTGATGGTGGAGGGTTCAAAACAGTTGAGCTGTGGGTCAGATGTTCTGGCCCCTTGCCAGGCACTTCCAATAAGGGTTCATCATGGTGGCAAATGGCTCAATGTCTGAACTAATGTCCTCACTACATAAAGCTCGTCCCTTGAGACATCAGCCATAGCACTGTCACCCTGCATGACAGTCACTCTCCTGCAGCCTGAGACATGACCAGCCATCTCCACTGACTCCCGTGTTTCTATCTGAACTTGTCCTTGTCCTGGAGTCTTGGGGAAGCTCTTGGGTACAGCCTCAAACTCCAGAGTTGATACGGTTTTTTTTTTCAAGTCCTACTTCTAGTTTTTTGGTTAATCTACCTGTATTCTTGGGACCTCTTTTTCCCTTTTATATGGAAAGGTTATTCTACTATTTTGCAAGCAAGTTGGGCTGATTCCAGAAATGCAAATGCAGTCTAATTTCTAAAAGAAAAAAATCTGCTTAATTATCCACATTGGCAAAACAAAAGACACATAATCTGGGTAATTCGGTAGGAAGTGAACATGGTTGATACGCTGCAGCATAAATGGTCTAAGGCTGCTGTGTGCTGCACTGTAGACCACTTGCCTAGTATGGGCAAGATCCTGGGCTCCATGACCTTCAACAAGAACAACAAAAAGAATTAAAAATCTTAGCAACCTAAACACGGAAGAAAACCACTAACCTGGCATGAAGGTTGGCTTCTCACAGGAAAAGATTGGCAGGGCCTGTGCTCCAGTAACTGCTATGAGATCTAGTACTCTCCTAAGTCAGTTGTGTGCCTAGACTGATAGGCTGGGTATCCTGGCTCACAGCCTGTTGCTGGGGCAAGGCTGGGCCCATGGGTATCAGACCTTCCCCAGGTAACCCCATCCTAGTATGTTGTCACATGACTCTGGTAAGAGTGAGAAGGATGACCCTTTATTCCTAGAGCTTAAATAGCTCAAGGGTCTTATGTATGCAAATGTGTCACCTCAAGAAAAGAATCCTGACCTCTAACCAAGCAATCTAACCTAACGTCCCAAGTTAACTCTTTACTCTCTTGCCCACTCCTTTCAAGAATGGGAGCCAGGATAAGCAACCAAGTCCAAGGCATCCAAGACCTGGACAGTGATGTCTCAGGCCAGGTTAGACACTGGAATCTCAGCACTGAGCTTCTGGAATAAGAAAGGCGAGACATCTATATTGTTTCTGTTTTATTATTCCTTGTATTTTTTTGAGATTATAACATAATCCCATCATTTCTCACTTCCCTTCCCTCCCTCTAAACCCTCCCATATGTCCCTCCTTTATCTCTTTCACATCTATGGCCTCTTTTTACATATGTATTCCTAAATACACAAATACAACCTGCTCAGTCTGTATAATGTTACTTATGTGTGTGTGTTAAGGGCTGGCCTTTTGCTATTGGTTAACAAATCTTCCCCCTTCAGGTGATGCTACCTTATAGCTGGGATGGCAATCCCCTAGTTCGGGACACAGGGAGTTTGGTGAGAGGGAGAAATATTCAAGAAAGAAAGAATACAAAGCAAAAGAAGACACAGTAAGTAAAGAGAGAAAAAAAAAACCTTTCCCCACACAAAGGGTTTGCCGGTATTGGCCCTGTTCTGAGCCCCCTTAAGAGGCACTAAATCTTTTCCCTTCAAATTCCCACCTCCCACCGCCCCCCCCAAGTTCAAAGCAGCCTACTAGAAAGGAAGAAACAGTGGTCTAAACCAATTTTCCTTGTGAAAAGTGCTCTATAAGGATTGTTTTATTGCTTTATTTGGAGTTTGATTTTTTTTTTCAGCACACCAAGCAGAAATGAGCATTAGTATTCCACACACCCGCAGAGGTGACCTTTGGTATTCTAGGAAAATAGCATAACAGACTGCTCACATTGGCATTGTATTTGATGCTATTTCTTTCCCTAATAACGATTCCATAATTCAGATCATTACATGGAAGCATTAGAAGGTTCTTCCTTCAAGGCCATCCATCCAGCCCGGCACCCCATGAGAGATCAACAGGGCTTCATCTAAGGAACACAAGCTTGCCACCCCATGAACCTAAGTCTCTCCCTGTACATACAACATACATAGCCCCTTTCTGACAATAAATGTCCTTATTCTACCCGTCCTTACGATGGAAACCCTGAATCCCACCTCCATAGTACCACAGAATTGAGAAGGCTACGTGGGTCAACAATAAATGGCACTTCTCTTTATTAAAGTCTAAAATCCTATGTGTTGACATTTGGTTTTTAAGCCATTACTACAAACAAAGGCGTTTCATGCTTCACCACTAATAACTGACACGTTCTTTGGCATCCGTTTCATTTGGAGACAGACTCAGGGGCCACCTTGGCAGGAGTTCTCATGTGTCAAAATATTTTCTCCTAGCAGTTTGCCAGAGTGCCGGGAAGTCATTATTGATATCCATTAAGGAGAAAGCAGTATGATAAATTGGAAGGGGACCTGTGCTGGCTGCTTTTATGTCAACTTGACCCAAGCTAGAGTCATTTTGCAAAAGCGAACCTCAATTGGAGAAAAAGTGCCCCCAATAGATTGGCATGCGGGCAAGCCCGAGGTGCATTTTCTTGATTGGTAATCAATGTGAAAGAGCCTAGCTTTCTGTAGATGGTGCCACCCATCAGCAGGTGGTCTTGGGTACTATAAAAAAAAGCAGTCTGAGCAAGCCATGAGAAGCGAGTCAGTAATCAGCCTTCTTCGGTGGCCTCTGCATCAGTTTCTGCCGCCAGGTTCCCACCGTGAATTCCAGCAATAAACCCTTTCCTCCCCAAGTTCTTCCTGTCGTGGTGTTTTATCACAGCAATACAAACTGTAATTAAGACAGAAATTGATGCCAAGTGCTGGGGTATTGCTGGGACACGTATGGCCATATGTTTTGGAGATGAATGTGGAGGTGTTTGGGACTCGGGGGTTGGAAAAAAGATCTCAGTGGGCTTTTCTATGAGAGCTTGGAAGATAAGCGCACTGAGAGCCATGTAGGTGATGGGTGCCTGGCTTGGGAGGTTTTAGAGAGAACTTTTAGAAGTTTCCTAAGGACTCTCTGAGGCCCACTAATATGTTTAATTACAAATCACCAAAGTGAAAACTCTGCTTTTCTGGAACAATGGCTGCTAATCAACTGCGGCTGAAGAATCAGCTGTAACCAAGAAGAAAGCAGCGTTTTTGAGGCAAAGTCTTCTGGGAAGTATCTCCTCGGCGTCATCACTCAGAAACTGTAGTCCTGAGTGGGGTGAGGATGCATCTCATGCCAGCAGCCAAACTTGGTAAGGTAAGAGTCACTCAAGTGGTTACTGGTTTTGAAGGCATCAAGGGGGTCATGGAGAGCAGCTGAAGCTTAACACTATGTGGCAGAATTATTGTCCCCTAAGAGAGGCCAGCTGAGGCCATTAGTGAAGGCACAGCCTCAGTTGCAGTAGAAGGCCTAGGAGTGAAGGGGGCGTGGACAGAAGCTGAGGCTTAGCATCATGTGGCAAGGTCAGTGATCCTGAAGAGAGCCCTGGAGTGGCTATTGCTATAAGTGCAACACAACTGTAGTAAGAGGTCCAGCGTTTCAGAGGTGCCAAGACTATGGGAAGACCAGTAAGGACAGCAACACTGAAATGGAGCCATCCTGAGCCTAGGAGGCAAGCTGTGTGTGCTGCAGAGGGCAAACTGGAGAAATAGAACTAGCTGGTCAGGCCTTTGAATACTGGAGGATCATGAGTTGGTACCAGATATCAAGCACTGAATTTGCTGCACTGTTGAATTTTTATTTTGCTATTGTCTGATTATGACTATGTCCTGGTTTTTCCCTCTTGGAATAACAAAGTGTGTAACTTATTCTTTTGTTTTACAGGAGTTCACAGTTGAGAGAATTTGGAGTTTTAGAGAGTCTTTGGATATTTTAAAGAGATTTTAAACATTTGAACTGTTAAAGACTGCAGAACTTTTAAAGTTTGGAATATGTTTTATATTTTGATATTGATATTAATATGACATATTGGGGAAACAAGAAAGGAAAAGTTATGGATGAACAGGATGTGTTTGTATGTCAAATCGACAAGGAGTCAATTGTGCTAGTTTTATGTCAACTTGACACAAGCTAGAGTCGTTTTACAAGAGGGAATCTCAATTGAGAGGACGCTTCCATTAGACTGGCCTGCGCACAAGCCTGTGATGCATTTTCCTGATTGATAATTGATGTGGGAGGGCCCAGCCTACTGTAGGCAGTGCCTTGCCTGGGCTGGTGGCTCTGGGTGCTATAAGAAAACCGACTGAGCAAGCCATGAGAAGTAATCCAGTAAGACTTGTTCTCCCATTGGCTCTGCTTCAGCTTCTGCCTTCAGGTTCCTGCCTTGTATTTCTGTCCTGAGTTCCCTTTCATGATGGACTGTGATTAGGACATGTGAGATGAAATAAACCCTCCCTTCTCCAAGTTGCTTTTGGTGCTCATCACAGCAACAGGATAACAGTCGTTCTGTCTATATAGGTATTACAAGAGTCAAATGAAATTGCCTATGGTTGGAGTTCTTAATTAGCCACTGTGCTCTACACAAACACTTGGCAATGCCTGGAGCCTATTAGCATGTTGTAATTACATATCTTTTTGTTTGTAATGTGTGTGTACAGTGTATGTGTGCATTCTCCTGTGTCTGTATGCCTGGATCCAGGCACATGAGTTGTGACAAGAGGACAACTTTGGGTGTTAGTCCTCTCACCTCTCACCTTGTTTAAGGCACTGTTTTTGTTGCCCACCACTGTGTGAGGCCGACTAGCAGGCCCATGAACTTCTGAGGACTATGCTAGTTCTACTTCCCATCTCACCATAGATGTTCTGGGATTGCGGACACACACTACCACATCTGGTTTTTAGATCATTTCTGGGTATCTGAACTCTGGTCCTTAGTTTGTGCAGGAAGTGTTTTTATCCCCTGAGCCATCCCCCTAGCCCTAAAGATACTTTTGATAGTCACAATGAATATGTAAAAGAAAGAAATACTGTCAAATAGTATACAAAGCACAAAACAGCCTCCCACATCAAAGAATTATTTCACCTGAAGTATCAGTAGTCCCACAATTAAGAGAGGGATTGCGACCTGGAAGGGCTCCAACATCATTCCTAAACTACAGGTCGTTGAGAGAAGGGCACCAGGGTGTTTCAGATGCATTGCCATCTTTCTTCCAATGGTTTCTCAGTCCTTCTCCCAACATGACAGGGAAGCACACAGCTCTCCAAAGCCTTGATAGAGGAAAATTCACGGAACAAGCCACCATGGTCTCCCACAGCCACTGAGTACTTGGAAGATACTCCCCAAAGAGAAAAGGTTAATAAGCATACAGAAATTGACCAAGCATCTCCAGCCCAACCTGACTAGCTGGGATTGATGCTACCTTGCCCCTGATTTCTCCCTCACTGTAGTTTCCAGGTTAAATTGATTTGTTTCTCTTAACCCCTGCTCTTCCTGCAGATTGCCGATCCCACTATGCTGCCATTGCTTTCTTGGGAAATTACTTTCTGGCCTCTTTAACTATCTGGTCCCATTTTTTTATTTGTTCATTTTGTCCTTGATTCTTCACAGCACCTCCCACACTAGTTGCTTCCCTTAAAAACAAAAAACCAACCAAACAAACAACAACAATAATAGCAAAACACTCAGGTCAAAATTCATCTCCTGCATTTACGATGCCATCCCATCTGATTTGATGCTCACTGTTATATTCATCACATAAAGCACAGTACGTGGCACGTATAGAACTTGACAAGTGTCTGTTGAATGAGGGAATATGGTGCCCAAAGATAAGTTAAAATGCACCATTAAAGCAAACAAGAAAGAGCAAAGTAAAGAAGTCAGAGGTAGATGGAGAAGGATGAAAGCTTCCTACTACATTGTGAGCCTTCTCTGTGCCAAGACTAGCTTTTGGTGCAGTGGTATCTTTCTGGTGCAACGCCTGACTGCTTCCCTGCTCCTCTGAACATGCACAAGTGTCTGTCACAATGAGAGATTATCAGGGGATCTGTTCCCCAGAACCAAGGCCAGCTTCCTCAAGTTTGGCCCCACAGCTACTGATAATGCCACTGGTAACATTTCTCTAATTTAGAGCACCCCCCTTCTGCTCCCAGACCTCAAGAGGGCAGCTTCAGGCTACAGCAACCCTCTATCACAGCTGCTAGGTTTGTCAAGGTAGCACACCTCTTGTCAAGGAACTCTTGAAAATTACAGGGCCAACCTCAGCTTTCAGGGGCTGTGAAATCCGTATCCAGCAAAGTGACAGGGCCAGGCTCTGCTTCTCAGGTCAGGTGAAGCTGACCTGCAGATAAGGAAGTGAACCCCCTGCTTTCATCTGCCATGTGCACTGGACTCCTGGGAGGCCCTGAGGGGAGTACAGGGTTTCTTGGCATCATACTGCAGTGACGACTTCTGGGACATGGCAACCTCAAGTAATATTTTGTTGTTGTTGTTGTTGTTGTTGTTGTTGTTGTTTTCTAGAAAAATTCTGAGCTTTAATTCAAATGAGATTCAAGCCTACTTGAAAGGTGAAACATGCTGTTCTTTCTTTCTTTTCCTAACGTCATGTCTGTCACAGCCAGTGAAAACAGGTTTCCACATACTGTAATATCGGCTTCTATTTTGAGGTGGGGGGTGGGAGACATTGAGCGGAGGACAAGAAGGGAGAAGGAAACACAGGAAGCAGAAAGAAGAGGGTGAGAAAGGAACAGTGAGGAGAAAGGGTGCTCATTTGGAGCGTTTTATTATTATTATTATTATTATTATTATTATTATTATTATTATTATTATTATTATTATTATTAAATTCCAACACCAGGAAGCTCTGTGTACACGGCTGCCCATCCTCTCTTGCTGAAGCCTGAAAGCAAACCGAGATGCTGTGTCAATTACAAAGAAAAAAAAAAAATCAATGAAGATGCTGTTTGCAGGTCCTTTTCACCATTCTGCACGGATGGCGTCCTTCACTCTCTCGTACTGATTCATTTACTTTCATCCTCTCTAGAGGCGGCTGACATATTGCTGCTGTGAGGAATCTGAGGTAAAACCACCTTTGTTTCTTACCTCGACTTATTCCTCTGAGCTTTGCTAAAGGAACATCATGTGACCTGGTTGGGACCATAGGTCAGAAGGGTGGGAGCTTACTAGGCCAGCCTCAGGTACTTCCTTCTACTAGCCTGGCCTCTGTCTACCCCAGGTACCCCAGCACATGAGGCCTTCAGAGCGGAGAATCTCCATGAATTTCCACACTTGCTCTTCTCCACCTCGTATTCATCCAACCCTGTTCCAGGCCTACTATCTTCCTAACTCAATGTCTTTAAGAACAAAACTTTCCAACAAGATAAGCCCAGCTCCTACACAGGCCCTGCCATGCCAAAACTCAAGAAAAATGAATGCAAAAGGAGACAGTTAATACCAACTTAGCATCAGAAAGGTGAAATTACACAAAACTGAAATAATTTGAGTAACGGGGGAAAATGATTTCTGTACTAGTTCCCCAAAACCATGAAATAAATAATGTTTGTTAAAGATACTACAAGATTACTTAATTAAAGACTGAAGCCACCTGTTTGTGTGGCTGGAACTCTTCCATTGTGAATTTTAAATATGAAATATAAAATATGAAATATGCACATGCAACCGATATGGAGAAGTTTATTATATGACCATGAGGGGAAAAGGGAAGGAAAGGCACTGCAGCGAGAGAGAGGGAGACAGACTGAAAGACAGAGGAAGAGAGAGATAGAGACAAGTAAGAGAGCAAGAGAAGATAGAAACGAGAGAGAGAGAGAGAGAGAGAGAGAGAGAGAGAGAGAGAGAGAGAGAGAGAGAGTTTGTTCTTTTTTAATCCTGGGTAAGGCTACTCCCAGTGTCAGGTAGGTAATGACATCATTGGTTGCTAGGCAGATTGGGGCAGATGCTAACAATGAAGCTGTGTATTTGAATAAGTAATGGCCTTCTCCTTTGGTCCCATGTACAAATGCAAGTATTTCTAAGAAGGTAAAACCTTCAGCCCCGGGGCTAGTTTCTAATCAGCAAGTTGGCAATTTGACACAAGCTAGATTAAAATGACAGAAACTTGTGCTCTTGTAGTTCGGGGGAGTCAGACATCTAGATGGGTCAACAGGACTGAATTCTTTCTAGTATCTTTGTAAAGGGAACTTTTTCTAGATGGGTCAACAGGACTGAATTCATTCTAGTATCTTTGTATAGGGAACTTTTTCTAGATGCGTCAACAGGACTGAATTCATTCTAGTATCTTTGTCAAGGGAACTTTTTCTAGATGGGTCAACAGGACTGAATTCATTCTAGTATCTTTTAAAGGGATCTTTTTCCTTGTTTTTTCTCTTTCCAGGAGCTGCCAGCATCTTCTGTTTTGAAGACGCACAGGACACCTCCTGGCCCCATCTTCTCCTATCCTTCTCAACTCTCCCTTTGATTTTCTGACCCTTTCTTCTGTCGCATCCCCTCCTCTGCCCCTGACCCCGCCCCTCTCCCCTCCCCACTCCCTCGTGAGGAGCTAACAGTTGCACTGGGCTCCCCTGGTCTCCCTACTTCCAAAGACTTCATCTACACCTGTAAACTCATCCTTTTTTCATCTAAGGAAACAGCGCCACTGGTTGAAAGGTTCAGGACCTGGATACAGAGGAGGAGGAGGCATTTTGTTGTCCGTCACATTCCTTAGCTTTGTAGTAACATGAATGACATAATCAGATTTTTCCTGGCTTATATGGCTGGAAGAAAAGTGGGAAACTCTTAAAAACTGGGTAAGAGGAAATTATGATATGAAAGGGATAAAAGTGTGGAGCTGAAAGGCAGAACGGGCAAGGTGTTGATTCCTAAGACTTACTCCCTGACCTCCTGAGAAACCCAGCACGGTTTTGAGTTATGACGGTGCTTTGAAGACTCCACCACCCCCTGACTCCCATAATTTCTATGGTTTTTGCCAAGGCCTCTGTCGAGAAGAAGCTCAGATATGAGAAAGCTGGATGAAGTAGGCTTAGCTCAACAAATGCCCCCTAAGCTCAGGGGTTTGTCCTGAGAGATCACTAATGTTACTGTGGTCTGCCAAGTTCAGATAGGTTTTCCTTCAGGCAAACTACCAAACAGAGCATGTGTTGTGGTTGCTATTAAACCACTACCACATTCTGGAGGGTAAAAGAAGCCATTTTACTTTGATCTTTGATTCAGCAGCTTAGGCATTCAGATAGACATTTGCAAGGATGTGAGGACCTCAGCCTGGAGCAGCTCACTCGCTATATCAACCTCATCGTGTCTTCATTCACACATCTGAAGACTCATACTGCCTACCCTGGAAAATGGGTTTGATTAGTTCAATGTATATTTCTACACTGAAACACTACTCAACTTTAAAGAAGGAATTTACTATAGTGCATATAATAAAATAAATTTATCTCAAAAACATTTTTGAGAAAAAGAGATAAGACAAAGTATATCTGGAATAGTCCTGTTTATAGGGCGCTGAAGAACTAGGGGACGGCCATGGAAAAAAATAAGAAGAATTATCTGTGTGGAAGGGGAGTGGCCTTTTCTTAATAGAAACAGAGGAAGAGTCGATGGGGGTGGGGTGGAGGGAGGGGAGGTGGGAGGGCGACTGGGAGGAGAGAGGAGAAACTACAGTCAAGATGTTTAAAAAAGTAATTAAATAAATAAGAAAAAAAATCTTATGTGCACATGTAGTCAGATTTCTCAACTAAGGGAACTGATGGGAAAGCAATACTCAAAGAGAAAATGGCTAAGAATTGATGAGAGATGACAAGTTCTGCTAGAAAGCATGCACCAAGTGCCAAGAAGAATAAACAAAGATAAATCTCTATTTAGACATTACATAGTGACACTGCAGAATATTGCAGATAAAATCATAAAAGCTATGAGAGGGACAGTGAAAAAAATTGCCCACAAAGAAATTTTCACTATACGAGGCTCAATCTTTCCATCAGCAAAATCGTATATTCATGGATGCCACAAGGCAATTGAACAATATCTTCAAATTATTGAAAGAAAAGGTAATAATATGTATATTATTATGTATAAATATTATGCATATATGTGTATACACACATATCTTGGTAACTGATTGTTCAAGAATAAGGACCACACAAGACATTTTAAATATATTTTACAAAAATCACCTGTTTTTATACTTTTCCACAGATTCTCCACCTTTGCACAGAAAATCAAAAAGGCCACACTACCCACAGGGAGTGAGCGCTCCAATAAACCCAGAAACTAGGGGACAGCTTAGTAATTTTTCTAGCTAGTAGCTATAGTCAGCCAAAAAGAACTTTCATTTTGCTTTAAAAGATAAAATAGCATTGGGTCTGAGGAGACAGTTCAGTTGATCAAGTATTTACTGGACAAAAATAAGGACCTGAGTCTAATCTCCAGTATTCAGATAAAAATGCTGTGCGTAGAAGTGTACGCCTGTATTCCTAGCACTAGAGAACCCTGTGGGGGGCTTGCTGACCAGCCAAGTCTAGCCAAATCAATGAGTTCCAGGTTTAGTAAGAGACCCTGTCTGTAAATAAAATAAATAAATAAATAAAGTGTAGACTGATTGATAAAGACGCCCTATAGTAATCTCTGGATTCCTCACCAGCTCCTACACACACACACACACACACACACACACACACACACACACACTAAAAGGAATATAGGCTGAAGAGTCCTAATTCTAAAGCTCAAATTCCAAAATGCTTCAAAGTCAGAAATTTTTGGAGTACAGATATGAAACTGTCAGGAATCCTCGCTCCTAAAGTTGCAGTCCACCATAACCGGAAAGCCTTGAGCTCGGTGCAAAATGGAGGACTCCCTGTGTCAGCAAGGCTTCCTCTTCTCTGCCCCGGGAGCTCAGATCCCCACATCTTCTACCTGAGGAATGTCAAGACAGTCCTTAGGGAAATTACAGGTCCAACTCCACCTGCTCAGCAGCCAGAGCATGGTGCTGCATGCCTGTAATTCCAGCACTTAGGGAGGTAGAGGCAGGTGGATCACTGTGAGTTTGAGGCCAGCCTGGTCTACAAAGCAAGAAGTCCAGGATAGCCAAGGCTACACAGAGAAACCTTGTCTTCTCAAAAAAACCAAAACCAAAACCAAAACAAAAAACCCCAAAACAAACAAACAAAACCTGTCCAGCAAGCACCTGGGATTGCTAGAATACCTCTCCATGCAAATAAGGCCCCAGCCAATGATCTATACCCACCCCTGATATCCCTACTCCTTCCACAAAGTTCTATATAACCCTTGTTGACCCCAATAAAATTGAACTGCCTAACTGAAGATGGTGCCGGAAGTCTGTCATTTCTGTTTGTGCTCATGGACCATCTGAATCCCCGGCTCATCTCTCCTGCTCCCTTTGCTCTTGTCAACCCAATATTGGCTCATGATCCCTGGGAAGCGAGGGTCACAGAAGCTACAAATGAAAATTTCTACATCTGACCTCACATGACAGATTATAATCAAGACACAGTCACATTTAAAAATTGTATAAAATTCCAATCAGGTTATGTGTATTAGGAATATGTAAAAAACAAATAAAATTTGCATTTAGACTAGGGTCTCCTTCCATATATGGTATATATGATGTGTGTGTGTGTATGTGTGTGTGTATGTGTGTGTGTGTGTGTGTGTGTGTGTGTGTAATATTCCAAAACTGAAAAAAATACAATATCTAAAACACTTAAAGTTTGAGCATTTTGATAAGAGGTACTTAGTGAATATGACTGATCAGGGTAGATGACTTGAAAATCACGGAAACCAATAAAGGAAATATCGAAACTATTCAGATCTGAGAACCCACAGATCACGCTGCTATCTCCACTGACTGTATCCATTATGGCTATACCATATGGTTGCATATTTCTTTCTAGATGAAATTATATGCAATTTTTGTATGGATATAGCCCAGCCTTACTTTTTGAACCCTTTCTGTATTTACTGCTTTCCATAAACTTGTTATAAATATCTTTGTGCAGTCTTCTTTGTAAGAGCCGCTATTTTGTTGAGGCAGACCTTTGCAAATGCTAGACTCAGGTTGGCAGAGTCTATTCCTGGAAGCCTGAATGACAGAGTCCAGAGTCGATGCAAAAGCAAAGGAATTTTATTAAGCTGATGCGCCGGGGTCCACCAAGCTCCAAGGAGATGGAAGACCCTGTTCTGTAAAAGTGGAGGGTTTAAATACCCTTTACAGAAGCAGAACTCAGTAACGTGGTTAGTTATCAAGTGATAGGCTAACAATAGGTGACCTCTTAGGTGAATAGGGGTCTGAGGTAGTAAATTTCAAGTAGGGTGGGATGGGGGAAGTAAATTCCAAGGGCAGGGTGGAGATGGAGGCGAGGGGGATTTTTTTAATTTCAGCCTGCAATTCTTAACTTGCTTAACAATGCTATTTTTATTTTTTTATTAGTATTATTTTATTTTATTAATTTATTCATATTACATCTCAATTGTTATCCCATCCCTTGTATCTTCCCATTCCTCCCTCCCTCCCATTTCCCCTTACTCCCCTCCCCTAAGACTGTGACTGAGGGGGACCTCCTCCCCCTGTATATGCTCATAGGGTATCAAGTCTCTTCTTGGTAGCCTGCTATCCTTCCTCTGAGTGCCACCAGGCCTCCCCATCCAGGGGACGTGGTCAAATATGGGGCACCAGAGTTCCTGTGAAAGTCAGACCCCACTCTCCACTCAACTGTGAAGAACATCCTGTCCATTGGCTAGATCTGGGTAGGGGTTCGAAGTTTACTGCACGTAAACAATGCTATTTTTATGATGGCTAAGCCAAGCCATCTAGAATCTCACATTGCTTAGCTAACAATGTTACTGTGTTATAGTGGCTGAGTTCAGGCCACCTGGAATCTTACAGAACATTTGGATCATTGTCACAAAATCTGACCCTTTGGGCCAGATGGACCATTACAATGACCTTGAGACATCTGAAGAGTGCAAATAGTACTGAGTTGGAAGGCTAAGATGGGATCTAACTGATGCTAGCCCACCTACATCATATACAACCTCCAGACCTATCCTGAGTGGCACATCCTGGGCTTCAATTCAGGTAAGTTCACATGATCTTATCCCACCTGTACCCTCCCACATCCTGGAAAATAGCCCAGTCTAGTGAACTCTGACTATGCCATTCCCAACCTCCAGGCTTGGCACTAGTCAAATGTCCCATGTACCAGCCGAGTCTGCTGAACTGGCTTGGCCCAAGCACACCTTCAATCCATATCCAAACTCAAAGCCTAACCTGGACCACACACCATATGTGGCTCAGTCTGGTGAGTCCATGTATATACTAGTCTGCCTTGCCATCCTCAACCACTAGGCTTGTCCTAGATGTTCTGCCACTCGGCTGAGTCTGTCTGGCCTTTGCCCACCCACACCATATCCAACTTCCATGCTTAGCTCTGGTTGCACACCTTGTGTGCTGGTCCAGACTGTTAAATCCCAGAACCCTTGTTCCCCTGCACTGCATCTAATCTCCAGACTTAAACTGATATGCACATTTGCATCTTGGGCCAGCCTGGTGAGTCCCTGGAACCTCTCCTGACCCTATCACCCTTAGTTGAACTACCTGTATGACATCTTAGGTGGCTGAGTGCCCATAATGCTAGACCACATGTGCCATCCTCATATTTGCAGGAATAGTTTGCATGGTACAGTTTGTATGCCAGCCTATGTAGATCCACCCACTACCCCAATTGCATGCTTTATTGCTTACTGCTGAATTGGAATTACCACTATTCCTCCAATGATAAGTCAACACCAAGCCTCTAAAGGTACACTCTTGATACCTGATCTCCAATCAACCAAGCTTAGGCAACAACAAAACAAAATTCATACTCAACAAAGCCATCTTTGAATCTTACATCAGACACATGACCAATAAAAGAAGTCCACATGCCCAGGTATTATCATAAACACACAAAATATGAAAGGCCAAGACAGTAAGTATGCCTTTACCAAATTCTACTAGTCATATAGAAATGTTCTTGCAATGACAATTACCTAGATGAATACCAGGCCACAGAACTTTAAAAACAAAAGTGAAAACGTCATCAAAGTGCTCAAATAGCTTAAAGAAAACACCAAGAAAACAGCTCAAGGAACATAAAGAGAATCACAGCAAAGGACCGAATGAGGCCCAAGAAAGCACATTTTATATATATATATATATATATATATATATATATATATATATATATATATATATATAACAGCTAAAAATTTGAAAACAAAATTCAATAAAGAGATAGAAATATTGAAGTGCTTTTAAGATGTAAATGAAGTTACAATTGAAAAATATGCATTAATCCAACTAGAAAACTCAGGAGAAAGCATTACCAATAGAATGGATCATGTAGAAAATAGAATGTTAAGGATTTAAGATAAAACAGAGGAATTGGGCCACACATCAAATAATATGGAAAAAATATAAATGGAGGGTTTGAGAACTGTAGGATACCATGAAAGACCAAATCTGTGTATTATAGGCATGAATAGAGAAGACTCCCCTCAAGTCAATGGCACAGAGCAGATCTTCAAGAGGATCCTTGAAGAAAATGTCCCCAAACAAAGAAAAGACATCAATACAGACATTAGAAGCACACAGAACACTAAATAGACAAAACTAAAGGAGAAACTCCCCATGGTATATTACAGTTAATACATGAGCTTTATTTCAGTTCCTGGGATTTTCATTTCAAGTTTTATTTCAGTTTGGCTTTTCCTTAGGGATTTTATTTCTTTTTTAAATTATATCTTCATGTGGTAGATTATTTTCTTTATTTCCTTCAACCATTTATTTGTATATTCACAGACTTTACTACAGAATTTTTGCATACATTTTTTGAGTTCCTTGAACATATATATAACTCTTATTTTGAAATCATTGTCCTGTGTATCAACTGCATTGTTTCCCTCAGAGAAAATTGCCATAGGTACGTACTAGTTTCTGGGACATATTGTCTTGTTACTTATGTTGTGTTTTTTGCAGTGTAACCTAGGAAGCTGGGGTTAGTGTTTTGGTGTGGATAACAGCCTCACCTCTGATGAGAGGGTGTTAAGATCTTTGTTTTCTGTTATCTCAACTTCTCAGGTTATGGTCCTGCTGAATATCACTTGGGGTTCAGTCTTGGGACAATGGTATGCTTATATTCAAATGGGTGTCAGAAGTGGTCCCAGCCTTGCTAGGGATAGATACAAAATCTGAGCTCAGGAGCAAAACTTCTGTAGCTAGAATGTTCTCACTGCTGATTTTCAGAAGTCTGTGGAGAGCTCATCAACTTCTAAAGGTGGTTCTTAAATGGCAAGGGTTGAGGTTACAATGAGAGTGGTTGGTGATTCTTGGAGATGTGGGGCTCCAGATGCTACACCATCTTCCTGTAAGAGGTTCATATTTAGGAAGCCAATCAGAGGGTGCCTACCTAGGATGGTGAAGTGAAGGTGTGGGGCACTATAAAATCCACCGTGTCCTGGTGGGTGGGGTGGTAGATGGGCAGACAGGTAGGAAGACTGGCTTTGGAGGTCCATACCAGGGGTTAGGGGCTCACAGGATGTCATGCTGTTTGCAGGAAGGAGTGCAGTGGGTAGACTGGAGCTTTTTTGTCTGTCTGTCTGTTTTAATGGTCATATTTTAGGAACGCTACTATTCTGAAACCCTGTCTTCCCTGGATTAGCTATATCTCCGAGTAACTTAATGATTTGGTGAAAGACTGTAACACATAAAAAGGAATATTCCAGATAAGAAACTAAGAAATATTACTATCTTGTAACACTTGGAGCAATCAAGGGACCAGGGCCATGGTTAGCAATGCCTGCTCCATCACAGCCAAAAAAAAAGAAAAAAATTACCAGAGGGCTCCAGACACAATGCCAAGTATGAAGTGTTCCTGATGACCATAAAAAACAAACAAGCAAACAAAAACAAGAGTGACAATGAAGAAGCCCTCAGACTTCTGCAAAGTCCAGTTTGTAAGAACCAAAGAAAGGTGCATCACAAAGAGATGGACGCTCTCCAATGCTAGAACTGCAGGCATGCATGGCTTTGTGTGCGGTTCTGGAAATTAAAGCTTAGGTCCTCACTGTCGCAGAACAAGTGTTCTTGCACACTAAGCCATCACTGTAGCCCAAGAGTACCCAACGTTTTTGAGGAGTTCTGCTATAAAGGGAACAGAAAAGCAGACTGGCAATTTGAGGAACATACAGAGCCAAAAGGAATTTCTCTTTTTCTTTCTTTTTTTACTAATATTTTTTATTTTATATATATGCATTTATATTATTACACATATATAAGATAAACTACATACAGCAAGAAGAACCACAAAACAACCAGGAATTATTTTAATGCTACATTCATAGTGTTTTGGCTATTTGTGTTTAGGAACCTTGAAGAAAACATTTTCCTATCTTGGTGAGTCTAAAATTTTGAATGTAAATCAATATCTATCTTATCTCATCATTATGAACTTAAAACGTCTATCTAGACTTAAACACATTTTAACCACTAAACAACTAAGCTTAATTGTGAAACTAAACTATCTGGCCTTCAACCCCATCAGAAACTTGAGAAGGAATGAAATTAATTATCTGAGTAAACAGGAAGTGCAGGTTAGCAGCTTCCAAAATGAAAAAAAAAAGACAAAGACAGTTTTCTGCCTGAACAGTCACCTAAAACTCTATACCATTGGAGCATCATCTTCAGCCTTCTGGCTCAGTATATCTGACATACATATTTGTGAGGCAGGAACTATTGAGGACTTGTTTACCCTGTCTTGGCAGAGGTTCGTCATTGACTCTGCCTGCATCCAAGCTTGCCTATTTTTAGGCAGAATTCTGTCAGTGGCTGAAATGAGGACATTTTCCCCAGTGGCTGGTTTGCCACATTTGACGCCATCTCCATAAGGAGGTTTTTTGATGTTCATCATCTTCTTTGAGGTAGGCTGCTAGAACATGCAGAGAGCGATGATACAACATTGTAGGGCAGAAGGACTGTTCAAGCAAGACTTCAGAGAGCAAGAGTAGGTGGAGTTTCTGCACAAATACAGAGCCGACAACGTCCCTGGCTCCAGAAGAGACAGTAGCTGGAATCATGCTGACACATGCATCATGTGACAAAACATTGGTGGCCATGGACAAGCCACTCAACACGCTTCTGGTTTATTTTCCTGTGGAGTCATAAACTGGGAACAGGAATCAGGTACAACAGCCCAGAAGAGAAGACAAGAGTATGCAAGTCATCCACATGAGTGGAACAAGAAGTGGCTGTAATGTTAAGTGGAGACCGGAGACTGACTTTCACACCATCTCTGGTGCCCTGTATTTGGTCATGTCCCTTTGTTAGGGAGGCCCAATGGCACTCGGAGGAAGGATAGCGGACTACCAAGAAGAGACTTGATATCTTACCATCATATTCAGGGGGAGGAGGTCCACCCCAGTCACAGTCATAGGGAAGGGGAATGGGGTGAAAGTGGGAGGAAGGGAGGAATGGGAGGATGCATGGGATGGGATAGCAAATGAGATGTAATATGAATTATTTTATTTTTCAATAAAAATGTGTTTAAAAATAAATAAATATTGATCCATAAAAAAGTGGCTGTAACAAAAGGACACAAGTGGGATCTCGGGGTCATGTCTCTCCACCTCTTTTATAATGTTGCAATAAGAATTCGGGCTGGTAACACCTAGAAAGCACTAAGATGAGTGCCTGATAAAATGAGGGCACAATGAACATATATTTGGACGCCTTTCACTTTCTTAAACTCCATTAATCTCCAAGCGTTGTGACTTACTCTACCATCACAACTTTGAGTGACTCCCTTACATGCCTCCTGAAATGAAGCCCAGGAAACAACTCCTTTATTTCACAACCATCAGAGACTTCGCCTGCCAAGACCATCTTGCACACGCCCTGGGAAGAGCCATCTGTGGCAAGCATACTCTCCTGGCAGCAGGCCTGAGCCCGACAGGAGGATGCCGTGTCCTGTTGAAAGGGGAACCCTCTTAAATAGGTAGCTTTTTGTTACAACCACCACGTCTGCCTGGGGATTTTTCATCAGGGCCTGCTTTGGACATTGAGAACCCACTTCTGAACGTTTTACAGTGGAAGTGCATGTGCTACAAAGAAGAGAGATAACAAGCTGCCACCTGTGTGTAGATTCAGGGAACTCTGTTCAGGCTTCCCTTATGATGAAGTGTTGGCTGTGATGATGAAGGCGGGACTTGAGATGGAGCTCAGTGGCTAGAGGGTTTGTCTAGTATGCATGAGGCTCTGAGTCCAGTTGCCAGTGCTGTATAAACTAGAAGTGGTGGTTTCTATAATCTAGGCATTTGGGAGGTGGAGGTAGGAGGTTCAAAGGCCAAGATTATTCTCGGCTACCTGTGGAATTTGAGATCAGCCTGGAATACATGAGGACCCTGTCTGAAAAATAAAGAGCAAGATAAAGATGAATCACCCATACAGATGAGAAATCGGATGGCTGGGGAGGTATTGGGGATACTGGTGCAAAGTGCTGAGAGGTGTCTAATGTGAACCTTGTTCTTCCACAATGCACCAAGGGACCCTGAACTTCTTAGATGCCTTTTGTGTACATGAGTATAGTGAAAATGATGCTGGCGATGCTGATGATGTTGATGCTGATGGTCATGGAAGGGAGGGCTGGAGAGTTGTCTCAGTGGTTAGGAACACTGGATGCTCTTTCAGAGAACTCAGGTTCCATTCTTAGAACCTACATGGCAGGTCACACTTTTCTGTGACCCTAGTCACAGGGGATCTGTTGAGCATAATGCGGCAGGGCAAGAACCTGGGCTTTAGCATCGCAGACCTCCATTTAAGCTCCTCTCCTTTTCCTAGAGTTCACCAGAAGGTGTTTATGCTGCTCACAGAGGCCCCTGAGGATCCAGATCTCATAGGCAAAGCATAGCATCTTGTCTATGCTCTGTGGGTCTGGGGAGTTTGGGGAAGGACCACATCAATTTAAGGCAGGGACCCCTGCAGCTCTCCTGACACAAGCCTGACCACCATTGCTCTTACCTACAGCTCTCACTTCCTAGGTGTGAAGCCTCATTTCCCTCTCTCTCTCTCTCTCTCTCTCTCTCTCTCTCTCTCTCTCTC
>OU015744.1:23590676-23604410 GCA_907169655.1 Acomys percivali | reverse complement strand
CTCTCTCTCTCTCTCTCTCTCTCTCTCTCTCTCTCTCTCTCTCCATCTCTAGAGGTTTTTAGTGTACTGATCTTGAAAATGTTGAAACAGTGGTAGAGAAACAGGGCAGGATGCTGAAGAACTGATCCACTGCCCTCAGCTATCACTCTTAGAAAAGTCTCTCCTCAAGACATCCCAAAGAGATGGACCTTTCCCTCCTTGTGTTACCTTTTTGGTCATGGTGTTTCATCACAGCAGTGGAAAAGCTAACAAACAAAAACAGTCTATAGAGTCAGTGTAATTTCTATCCCAGAACTGGAAAAATAATCATAAATTTCATATGGAAAAAAACAGATAAATCGGCATGGCCAAAATAATCGTTAACAGCAACCCAAAACAGAGAAAACTCCTACAGATTTCAAGTGACAGCACAGAACTATAGTAGTGAAAACAGCATGGTACTGGCACATAGAATTAACCAATCATGTGGAGAAAATGCCCTACTAGATACCACAGGTTACCAAATAAAAACACCAGTGCCAGGAATGGGATACTTCTTTTGGAGACATAAGCAAATAAGGTCACACAGACCCCCCCCTAAACATTATAAGCTGCTGACAATGCTCTTGGTTGCCCTTCACAGTTTAAAAGCAAGTCCCAATGTTGAAGACACCACATGCTTGAGTCATACATAGAACGTGGCAATAGCATGTGGGTACTCCCCTTAAAGCTTCATCCCTACTAGATAGCTTTCGTAGATCTAGAAGGTGTTATGCAAGCTACTAGAGGAGAGAAGTAATCACAGTTCCTACTCAGCTGTGAGCCCTGAGAGCTATAGTAATGACTGGCCTGCCAAGACATGTCCAATGGTACAATAGTGCCATGAGTGTTGTGGGAGTAACCAAACACCTTCTGGTTTGTTTTAAGCCTTGCACCACATGATGGAAGCAATACCTGGCACTTTTATTGGGACCAACATCCTACAGTTAGACAGGCCATAGGGGAGAGCCTATTACCATTAGTCTTCTACATGGAAGTAGTATTAAACCAGCTCCTAATGACTTATAGTTATAACCATAAAGTAATGCATCTCTCTGCCTTTATTAGAGAAGTTTCTATTTGCAGTGGATGATGACTGACACAGAGACCCACACTGCCCAAGATGCAAAAATGGAGACTGTGGAATGCCCAGCCCTAAATGAAGCATGGACACCTCAGCCTCCCAAGGTATCAGCTCAGAAAAGAGAGTAGAGAGAGTTTTAAGGCAAAGGTAGTGACTACAAGGAAAGAGCATCTTCTGGGCATAGCAAGGCAGCTGCATATAGGAACTCACAGATATGACACATGCATAATACTTGTGCAAGCCCACGTCAGACCAAATCAGCACAAAGAGGCAAGATAGGCAGGAAGTCCCACCCCTACCTGAGGAACTATTGGCTAAGAGAGAAAGAGTCAGTTTTCTCTAAGAGTAAAGCCCCTTGTAAATCAACCATGCTCACATATCTTAAGTATTTGGGCAGCACAAATTTGTCTTGATGGATTTAATTTTTTTAAGGGACACAAATTTAAGTGCATCTGAAAGTGGAGTCCATACTAGGATGTTTATCATCTGGCAGAGACTCTGAGAAGATACATATGTGTATTAGCCCAAAGCAAGAGGCTTAGCTTTTTGGTCTTGGCATTGCTTCCTATCATTTGGCTGTTTGTCACTCCACTTTCAGATGCACCTAGAGAGAAACGCTCATGAGAGTGCTTCGAGGTTCTGGCTGCTGCTCCAGATTCCGGCTGCTGCGGTTGCAGTCACCTTTGCTGAGTTACTGGTTTGCTGTTTAACCCTAACGACAAAGAGCGGAATCGCTCCAAGGAACTGAGACTAAAATGGTCTGCTTCTCCTGTTCCCATTAACCTCTTTTCTCTTCTATCTAGGGCAGGTGGGTTGGAAGGGAGGTGTAAGTATTTTTAAAACCCCAAATAAAGTAGGTTTGAAGAAGTTCAAAGCCTACACAGCTGTAAAACTTATAATGCAACAGTGCTTAACCTTAAGTCATAAGTATTGGGAAGATTCACAAGTGATGGAGACAGAGAGGGCAGTGGATATCAGGAGCAGAGGGAGGTAGTTGCTTAGAGGGAGCAGTAATGAAATGTGGATCAAAATGAGCACTTAAACACGCACAGTGGTGAGCATTTTGCAGACATTCACCCACCAAATCTGTTCTGTTACCTGTGAGAGTTACTGCTAATTCTCTTGTAAAGCTGAAGAGGCAGGCATGGAAAGGTCAGGGAGGTTTTATCTACTTAGCCATCACTGTGGTCACTCACTGAGCCTCAGTAAAATTGACCCCAGACACAACTTGATAATTTAACCTATGTTTTATTCTTAATGTTAAAGAAAAAAATTTTTTCAAAAAGACAGACCAAGCTTTCCAGATATTAAATGTATAGGAAATTCAAACAGAAGAGGAAGCAAATAAGATGAAGCATAAGAGGGGGGAGGGTAAGAATAATCAAATACATATGCTAGAAAGTCATTACATGATTTTAGCCTTGTCATTAGGAATCTGGTTAGATGGTACAATAAAAAAAGGAGGAAACGCTGGGTGTAATGGCATGTGCTTTAATCGGGAGACAGAGGCAGTTGGATCTGTGAGTTAGATGTCAGCCTGGTCAGGACAGTCATGGCTACACAGAGATCCCATCTTAAAAAGGGGAAGGAGGAGGAAGAGGAAAGATGGAAGCCAGGCATGTTAGTGCATGGTAAAGCAGGAGAGTTACCAGGTCAAGACCAAACTGGACTAGAGAGATCCCCTATCTTAACAGGAAGAGGGAGGGCGTATGGGGACAGTCACAGAGAAAGAAGCAGATGAAAATAATATTTTTTAAGACAAGAAATATCAGCACTATTAACATTGATATGAGTGTGGATAAACAGGATCTCATGTTCAAGACATTAGGAAAAATTTTGTTTCTCTAAAGGATTTACGGGGCCTGAAAGTATGATTCTAGTGCCAAAGCAAGCTAGTTCAACAGATAGTGCTATATAGCTACCAACTAATACTCTCCTAGACTTCCCTCCATGTTTCAAAGTGAACTGAAAGCTTAGAGCAACAACTGGCCAATAGGTGTGTGAATACACCCTGACCCAGACACTGCCCATAATACAGCCTACCACTGTATTAGGGGCCCCATGCACTGGAGGGTTGGGTAAGTGGAAAGGTCCCAATTTAAGAAGGAGAATAGAAAAGGAGCATTCACCCCGATAAAGTTGAGGTTCACAGAGGTAGATACTTGGATACCAGCGTGTAAAAGAGCTCTGTGGAACCGGAGACATGGCTCAGTGTTTAAGAGTGTTGCCAGCTCTTCCAAAGGACTGAGGGTCAACTCCCAGCACTCTCATGGCAGCTCACAACCCTCTGCAACTCCAATCCTAGAAGATCCAATACCCTCTTCTGATTTCCATGGGCACTGCACACACGTCGTACACAGACATACATGCAGACAAAACACTCATATACATCAAATGAACTTAATTTAATTTAGAAATAAAACAGTTATGCTATAGTTGGGAAGAAACTGATGTGATCAGTTTTGAATGGCCTGGGTTTAAGATGATGTCTAACCAAAAGATGGTGTTGAGCAGGAATATTTAAAGTACAGGTCATGACTTCACAGAAGTGAGAGTCACTGAAATGCAACCATCCACATACTGAACATGTTCCTGTTACAGTATGTCTTAGTTAGGGTTTCTATTACTGTGAAGAGACAGTATGACCATACCTTATAAAGAAAAACGTTTAATTAGGGCTGGATTATAGTACAGAGGTTTAGTCCATTGCCATCATGGCAGGAAGCATGGCAGCATCTAGGCAGACACGGTGCTGAAGAAGTTGCTGAGAGTTCTACATCAGAGTCCAAAAGAAACAAGAGGAGAGAGTCACACTACACCTGACTTGAGCTTCTGAGACCTCAAAGCTCACACTTCAGTGATACACTTCCTCCAACAAGGCTACACCCCAAATCATGCCAGTCCCTATGAGACTACTGGGGCCATTTTCACTCAAACCACCACACAGTGGCAGCCCCTGGGGATGTAGCCTCTGTTTGGCACAGCTTACACTCCACAGCCCAAGCTCTTGGAACTAAATGAGCCTTTTCACAACCACCTCACTAACTCCCTCTTCTTTGTGTGACTGTTTAATGCAAAAAGCAAGGTTGACAGGCTGGGGATGTAGCTTGTTCAGTAGAGCATTTGCCTACTAGAGTGTCAGCTTTAGCATAGAATAAACTGGGATCTTGGTGCTTACTTGTAATCCTAGTGCTCAGGAAGTAGAGCCAGGAGGCTCAGGTCTTCCAGGCCATCCTTGGCTACAAAGTGAATCTGAAGCCAAACTGGAAGACAGAAGACTCTGCCTCAAAAACATTAAAAACCAATTAAAACATAATGAACAAAGAATAAGGATGAGTTGGGCAGAAAATAAACCAAGAAGCCAGCTGTGGTGGGGCATGCCTTTAATCCCAGAAAGAGGCAGGAGGATCTCTGTAGGTTTGAGGCTAGCCTGATCTACATAGCAAGCTCCAGGACAGCCAGGACTACATAAAAAGATCCTGTCTGAGAAAAAAACCCAAGAGGTGAACAAGAAGGTAAGACAGGAAAATGTCATCAGATAATCAGCTGCGTGATTTCCTAGAAGCCAAAAGAAGAGAAATTTTAACAAAGCTTTAATGTCAAATCACCCTAGGCTATTACCTGAGGAAAAGTCATTGACTTTACCATTAGGCCTTCCATCGCTGAGCTTCTGTCTCCGCTGAGCATTTGAATCACCAAAAGCACAAGATACCTAGGAAATGCCCCCATCATCCGACACCGTTGACTTGGTGCTGAGATAGAGGAGTAGGGACTATTTTCCCCTGTCCCAGGTTCTGTGCAGGTGGAGTTAAGGTACTTTAAAGAAAAATGAATGAAACATCTGTTTGGTAGACCAGTTAGCTATTCCACCGTGTGTACAAATTTCAAAATATCATGGCATACAGAATAAAAGCATGCCAGCTTTATTCATCAACACAAAAATCAATCAAAGGAAGTTTAACGTATTTGTTAAAAAGCCAGCAATTCTGAAAGAATAGTAGAGAATAGAGAAGAAACAGGGGAGTGCTTTTCAGAAGAGACACTAGCAGGTTTAACATCAGGCATGGCTGTTTAGCCTGTCTTCTGTCTTACTGTGTGATTTAACCTTTGTGTGTCTTATCTGTGAAATCAGGATGAAAATACGTGCTGTGTCCAACTCACAGTTTCCTTAGGAGGTCAAGATGGGATAATAGATGTGAGAGCACTTTGAAAAAAAAGGATTGGAGTGCTATAAAAATGTAAGATTTATATGTCTGTCAGTTTCTTTTCCCCAAAGATAGCCCTGAAGATAGTGATTATCAACTGTAAAGACCTGTGAGGAGCCAGCATCCCCTTCCACACTGAGCTCACAAAGACAGTATCCTTTGATAAGTGCTCACTGCTACTATTTGAAGGTCTAATGCTGTTTGCAACTCTTGCTTTTTCACAGCTAGCTTTGCACCCAATCTATAATAGATGCGGTTTCCAAAGTCCCACAAATCCTGCTTAAAATTGCTAAGTAGACCAACCACCTAACACGAAACTAAAAAGAGCAGAGATGTTACTGCCGTAAAAGTTTAAAAGCCAAATTTAATGTTATGTGGTTCCCACTTAGTTGTCAATGTTGTGCTGATAGGGAATTGGAGAAGGCTGAGGACTGAGGCACAGTGGTGAGAGCAGGCAATGCTACAAGTCAGAGTCTGATTCCCCAGGCAGAAAATAAAGGAGTCTCCCAGATCTGAGCCAAAAGCACCATCAGAATTCAATAATTGCCTTGAGGTCTCTCTGAGTACCCAGGTATGCCCACCCCCATAACAGATGCCACATTGGATCTACAAGAACCAGAACAGAGGCCCTCTCAGTTACCTGCTCCGAGTGAACAGTAACACCTTCTGTGGTGGTTGCTGAGGCCCTGCGGAGAGCTTTTCTTTAATGATAGATGACTATAGATGTTTGGAGTTGGATTACATCTTACTGTGGGTTTCATGTTGTCCTCACAGTATTTATATATAAATATGCAAATATATTTTATATATGCAAATAGAGTTCTTTATCGAAGATACAGCATACCTAATACTTGAATTTGGGGGTTTTTTCCCACTAATTTGAATTCAGAAATTAAAACAAGATGGTGGATTAAGTCTCTACTAGGAGTTAAGACAGGTGTCTGGTAACCAGTGTGAGCCTCTGAGGGAAGAAGATCAGTTACCCACCCCCACCTGGCTGCATCTGCCCTACTCTGGTTACTATCCTGGATCTGCCCACACTTTCTCTGCCTTTCTCAGAGAGAAGTACAGGGCCCCGGAGCCAGCCACTCCTTCCTCCTATACCACCTCCACAAGACCATAAAGCAATAGAATTTTGAAACGAAGCTATAGTAAATACTTCTCAGATTTTCATGGGCATTCTCATTCACGCAGGGGTCACTTGTCCTGTTCATGGATCCTTGGGGAGAGTTTGCTATGAAGAAAGTGGCCGGAGTTCTCTCTAGACACTCCATCCTTGGCTCCTTAACCTAATGAAAAACGTCCACACTGAAGAAGCACCTTTCACATCCCAGTATATGCAGTTCCAGCTTCTCATGTGGGAGTTAACCAAAATTGGTGCAAAAGGAATAATTTTTGTAGTCTCTCTAGCACTTAGGAGGTAGAGGAAGGAGGCTTAGATGTTCAAGGTCATCCTTAGCTATATAGAGACTTCATGACTACATGAGATTCCATCTCAAAAATGAGTACAAAAGAGTTGAATGGCTTCTGGAACCTTGGACAATCTAGCTAACCACCATGGTTTTTCCCCATCGATGGAAAGAAATAAAAATAGTACCTTTTTTTTGTAAAGTATCACTAGAATTGGAATGGCAAGTCCACCAAATAGAAGATGGCGTAATTTGTCTGTCTGACTGTTACTGAGACTGCATATGTCAGTATAAGGGATTACAGTGGATTCTGGCCTCTATTGGCAGAAAACAAGATGTGTCAGCCGTAGGTATGTGCTTCTTCTCTTGGTGACCCAAGCCCACGGAAGGGGAGGCTTAGCAGTTCATCTCCGACAATCCCTATTGTCTCCTCAAAGGCAAGAGCACTCATCGATAAACCAGCAAGCAGTTTTCAAAATTACATGGAAATTTTACCGCTTTTATACTGCTATAATAACAGGCAAACAAAACGGGGTGTTTCTTTTTCCTCTTCTCAAAGACATGCTGCTGACAATTATAGTTTCAGAAGCACAAAGTAAAAAATACTACCCCAAAACTCAAGATGAAAGGTAAAATTAGAATTCTTTTTAAACCCCACCCTCTTCCAGTCTCTCTGTGATTTTCTATACCCGTAGTCACTGTGATAAAGAGGCATAATAACTGAATAGCTCAAGACTTAACTGTGAGGTTATTTTTCAAGTAGTTTCTCCAAGTGTAACTTTGCTTCCAAAAAAATAATAATAATCACTGCAAATATTTGAAAAGTCGAAACTATGCAAGGGCCTGGGAGATTAATACAATTGAACATAATAGCCCCTCCTCTAAAGCATTTCCCAAGAACTAGAAAGAAAAAAATCTTTCAGCCTTAAAACAGTATTCCAAATATATGTTATTTATTCAAGCAAAGTTCTTGCATTCCTTTCACAGAGACCCTTCTGAGTTTTGAGGGAAGCATTTGTCTAGAGGCACAAAATGAGTAATTCTCAGCTCCCAGAAAATGTAATTACTGAAAGCATCTAAAATGTTAAAAGCAATGTAAAAGGTCTTTGTAGAAATACAGACCAAAAAAAAAAAAAGAAGAAGAAGAAGAAAAAAAAGAAAAGCCTTGAAACAAGAATCATTTTAAATGGATCTCAGCATTTACCTGTGTAAAGTAGACACATCCCACGTGCCTAGGATGGGTTTTGTAGAGCATGTCTAGATGACCAGTGGCTGCCTATCCCCAAGGAGATCTCTGGGACCCTGAGAGTGGGAAGGAGCTCTACTGTTCACTGCCCATTCCCTCTTTCTATGTTGTATATATGTGCATGTACCAATGTTAACCTAATTTAGTGCAGTTACTTAATTCATTACTCCTTGGTCTCTTCTGCAATTCAGACAGCCCCTGCATTGCAGAGGACTGGCATCTGCCTCTGCAATCAGTCCAGGAGATTCATTCTCCCTGGCCTGGGCCTCAGGCATGCAGTCAGGTAGAGAGCTCCCTCCCGGGTCCTTTCCACACTGAGCTCTGAGCCTGGGGAGTTGTGTTGGCACTGACTGCATGAATGAATAGAAGATACTATTTCCAGCCAACATCACTGGAGAATTAGACCATGCTCCAGCCCTGCTTTGCCTTCTCCTAGCCCCAGAGCACGCTGCAGTGGGATCATTTTGTTCTTCGCTTGACTGCCTTCACCTTTCCAGAGCTGCTACTGTATATTGCTTCCCTCAAAAGCCTGAAGATGCCATAAATAAGGCAGTTTATTCTCCTCCTATTGGCCCTGGGATCCTAGTGTAACACACTAGAAACATATCCCTTCTGGAGCCAACTAACTAGCAAGTTCCTTTACTCTCTGAGCTTTGGGTCTTCCTTCTTAAAATGTTGAAAGTCATTACATAAACTCCTGGCTTACAATAGAATTACATTCCTATAAACTCTTATAAAATGAGTTAAATGTATTCAAAGTGTTCATGTGCCTAACTGGCCAAGCATCATAGCCTAGTCTAGGATACCTGACATGCACTCAGAGCACCACCATTAGCCTCCGTTTAGGCAAAATCAACCAACATGAAGCTTATTTGAGAATGAATTGTTGACTGTGTCTTGTCATTCATTGAATGTCTCACCTGTTCACCCTATGACTGTGTGTCTGTCTAGGAGCTATGACTCTCACTCAACACAAAGGAAGGCTTTCCTCTGAAGCAAATAAGAACTTAATATGCATTCGTACTTGAATCCTTGTCACCGCGGATGCGACTGTAAAGTTGAAATTTATAAGCTGAACCAGAGTCAATCAAGGGCCTCCTGTGTATCTTCAAAAAATGCACAGAGATCGACCAAGGTCAGTAATAGGAATACCTAGTACCATATACAACACGTGAGACAGAAATGCTAGGTGAATCACCAGCCCCATCTTCTTCATCATCATGAAGAAAGAACTGCTCCCTGCTTCCAGCTTCCTTGGACTGCCCAAACTTCTAGTGTCCCATCCATCCTAAGACTTACTTATAAACTATATGGCCAGGCAGAAAAGATAGGCTTATATCCAGAAGGGTTTACTTTGAGAAAATCTCTAACCTCTGGTCTTGTCTGTGTTGGCTTAGCATCTTACTTCATAGCTCAAGCTGCCTTCAAGGCCATGGTACTCCAGCCTGAGCCTCTTCAGTGCAGAGATGCTGAGAGTTCACCACCACACCCAGCTCTCCTTTCAAGATGTATGGCTTTTCACCCATGTGGGAAAGACAGTTATATCTTCCTCAGCATTTTGACACAATGAACAAAAAGTGGTTGATGCTTGAGTGTTTTGTATATCTTGGCTGTTTCCAGTTCACACCAAAGGGATGCATCTGCTCCTTTGGCCCTAATAAGCCTTTGTTTTCCTGGATACACATGTTAGTTTAGCCCAGCTGTTCATGCCGGCTCTGCCCTCTCCATGCCTATCTCTGAGAACCTCATGCATCTTCCCCAGCTCTATTTATGAGAGCTTTTGTGACACTTTCTCTGACCTCAATAATTTTTCCTACCAATGAATTCATACAGGGATTATCTTCTATGTTGGGAAAATAAGAGATTAAAAACTCAGAGAACCACTAGAACCTTCTTCCATGACCACTGCTAGACTTATTAGAAACCATGATGCTGGTCAATGACATGAAGAAAGAGTTCCAGTCACGTGTTATAGAGAGCAGTTTTCTAGTAGGCTCGCCCTGAGTCTCCTGCATCATGATCTCTGTGACATCTGGGGAGGCTCATTAGCCATCCTGGAAACCAACTCCTCCATCCTTATTCAGCAGTAGTTCATAACAGAAATGTGTTCTTTCACTGTTGAGTCCTGTTTACAGTGTAAAACCCAACCCAAGGGGCTCAAGAGATGGTTCATTAATTAAGAGCACAGGCTGTTCTTCCAGAGGTCTAGGGTTTGACTCCCAGCACCCATGGGACATTTGACAACTGGCTATAACACCAGTCCCAGGGAATCTGATGCCTGCTTCTGGCCTCCATGGACACCGCATGTACTTGGCACACACAGTATGTCTATACATCCAGGCAAAGAAATTATTACATTAAAAAAACTTCACCTATTTTGTGCAACATGGATCAGTGCCCCATTTTCTCATGAGTTGATTGTTGTCTGGCTTTTCATACTGCACTTCCTGAAGCCCCCATCTTTCCCCACAACACATTCAGCATCATGAGGTCATGCTGCCTGGCGTCACTATGAATAATCAATGCATTTCATTTACTGAGCTGAGGAAAGAAAAAGAAATGAGTGAATGAATGAATGAATGAATAGTTGAATGAATGAATGAATGAATGAATGAATGAATGCTGTTATTTATAATAAAAAGCACAATCCTTTCAAGGCTTTCCAGTGACTTGGTGCCTGGAATTCACTGTGGGTGAAGAGACACAGAGTAATAAAATCATGTCTGCAAAATGTGGGCAAGAGGAAGTAAATACTCTGACCAAAGTAACAATTCCCTGGAAAAGTTTCATCTTCAATCATTTACAGCTTTAGTTTGAAGACAGGCTCTCTCACCAAACCCATTGACTAAAATCACTGGCCAGTGACCTCCAGGGATCCACCTGCCTCCTTGTTTTCCTCCAATTTAGCAGGGGAGTGCCTAATTTTCACATGAACGCTAAAGAGCTAAACTCAGTCCCTCGTGCTTGTGTGGTGAGTGCCTTACCAACTGAGCCATCTTCCAGGCCCCTGCATCTCTTTAAGTAACAAAAACAGAACAAAAAACAACAAAAACCTCCATAAGAAGATACCTGTGTTTTCTTGACCCATGTCCCTGTATTTTAGTATAAGCATCATTAGAGGGTACTGGGTGGTCCCCTTTGTCATTGATCACAGAAGTATCCTGTGTGTTCCTGATCATAGGCAGATGCATACTTGATGAGAGAGCTTGCCTGGTCTTCAAACATTTAGCTAGTATTCTCTCAAGATGAGACTGCACTAGAGAAGACATGAACCTTGCTCTGCAGGAGCTCACAGCCCATTTGGTGAATTTACAGTCCCTAAAGCAAAGCATACCATTAGGCATTTCCACCTTCAGAAAGGCAAGACGTCTCTAGGAGAAATCTCAACTTGTTTTATGGAAAAAGCTCTCGAAGGCCATCTTCTGACCTTGACCTTCTTTCGATAGTCTTATTGACCGGTATTGGCATGAGCAAACAATGGATAAAGACAGAGAGGAGGAGTGGCCATCATCTAACTGTAAAGAGCAAAGCTAAAAAGAAACAATTGTGCAATTGCAAATAAGGCTGCTATGAACAAGGTTGAGCATATGTCCTTGTTGTGTGGTAGAGCATCTTCTGGGTATATTCCAAGGAGTGGAATAGCTGGGTCTTGAGGAAGCCCTATTCCCAGTTCTCTGAGAAAGTGTCAGACTGATTTCCAAAGTGGTTACACAAGTTTGCACTCCCACCAGCAATGAAAGAGTGTTCCCCTTTCTCCACATCCTCACCAGCATGTGCTGTCACTTGAGTTTTTTATATTGGCCATTCTGATGGGTGTAAGATGGAATCTCAGAGTCATTTTGATTTGCATGTCTCTGATGACTAAGGACATTGAGCATTTCTTAAGTGTTTCTCAGCCATTTGATATTCCTCTGCTGAGAATTCTCTGTTTAATTCTGAGCCCCATTTCTTGATTGGATTATTTGGTTTGGTGGTGTTTAATTTCTTGAGCTCTTTATATATTTTGGATATTAGACCTTTGTCAGATGTAGGGTTGGCGAAGATCTTTTCCAGTCTGCAGGCTGTTGCTTTGTTCTGTGGACAGTGTCTTCTGCCTTACAGAAGTTTTTCAAGAAGTCTCATTTATAAATTGTTGACCCTAAGGCCTGGGCTGTTGAAGTTCTGTTCAGGAAGTTGTCTCCTGTGCCAATGAGTTCCAGGCTCTTCCCTACTTTTTCTTCTAACAGATTTAGTGTCTCTGGTTTTATGTTGTCTTTAAGAATTGATCATACTGAGTGAGCTAACCCAGACTCAGAAAGCCTCACATGGTATATACTCACTTATAATTGAACACTAGCCCAAAGGGGATGTCCCATGAAAGTCTTCACTTACCAGGAGATTGGAGTGGATGCGGGGACCTCCTATTGGGACTCTAGGTGAGAGAAGTATGGGAGAATAGGGAAATAGAAGGGTCCAGAGAGTCCTAGAAACCTACAAGAAGAATATCATGATAGTCAGATCTAGACCCTGGGGGATCTGCTCAAGCTACTGTACTAATCAAAGACAATACATGCAGTAAATATTGAACTCTTCTCAGATCTAGCCAATGAACAGGACATTATCCACAGTTGTGTGGAGAGCGGGGACTGACTCTGACATGAACTCTAGTGCCCCATATTTGACCACTTTCCCTTGGTAGGGAGGCCTGGTGGCACTCAGAGAAAGAATAGACAGGCTATCAAGATGAGACTTGATAGGCTGTGACCATATAGTGGGGGAGGAAGTCCCCTTATGTCACAGACCTAGGGGAGGGGAATATGGTGAAAGAGGGAGGGTAGGAAGAATTGAAGAAGACAAGCAAGGAGATAACAATTGAGATGTAATCTGAATAAAATAATAATAATAATAATAATAATAATAATAATAATAATAATAATTAATAATAATGAAACAAATGTGCTTCCACTGACCATGACTGAAAGCAGGCAGACTTGGATTTCTAATGCATAGTTAAGACACATAGCATGTGCATGGGATGAGATGATATGGCCAACTTTTTCTTACCTAGATCTTGAGCTCCTACAAAAACATCTTGTGCATTTATAGTGGGCCTGGATTCTGAGAACCTTAGGTCACCTATGGCAGCCAAAAAGCTCGCCTAAGAAGTGAGCAATAGAGTTATCAGTCAGATCTAACTGTTCCAAGCCAGGTACTGGGAACACAGGCCAAGCACTGACAGAAACATTGAGAGACACAGTCAAGGCTTCCCACACTTACGGATCACCTTATAGCTTTGCTAGGCAGTACCCACATGGTTTAGACTAGTCTCTAGGATGTTCTAAGTGTTTGCAAGGCAGGCTGGCCCAGATGCCATTTGGATCTTCCTTGCAGAGATGCTGCAGCAGGTGCAGCCCATGGGACTCAGGGTGATGCTTGATGAAGATGAGAAAGCTTTTAAACATTTGCCTTCCTAAAAACCATTCTCAGTGCAGCTCTGAGAAGTACCCAGCTGGTGTTTATCCTCCCCAGTAGCAAATCAGGTTATTTATCGTCCTATTTCGTGATGTATTTTATAAAGTAATGAATGGTTCATTAAACTAAGTTTGGGCATCTGTCTCCTGACAGCCACCTACTCAGCTGTACCCTTAGCGGGTCCTGGAGGCCATTGGAGTGGGCTCCAGCCTCGCAGCCTCCTACCTGCCTCCCACCCCCACCCCGCCCCCTCCCCCTCCTCCCCTCCCCCCCTTCCTTCCCCCCCCCCCCCCCCCCCCCCCGGTTATTTAGGAGATTAGA
>OU015744.1:23573511-23590576 GCA_907169655.1 Acomys percivali | reverse complement strand
CCCCCCCCCCCCCCCCCCCCCCCGGTTATTTAGGAGATTAGAGTTCATTAATTAAATCCTGTGCTTAGATCGAACTGTAACACTATTCCAATCACATTTATCTTGCAGGCGGCGGTGGAGATGGCAACCTCGCTGGAAACGCGCGGGGGAGCCTGAGCCGGCAGCCGGAGACGCACTGCTCCGTGTGCTCCATCTCCCGCCACGCCGCCGCGCAGACCCTCCATCTTTCTGCTCAGCTCCCGGCCAAGCTTGCCCCTGCCCCGGGGTGGGGGTGGGGGCGGCTCCCGCTTCTCCCGGAGCTCCGTGCCGTTCCCCATCCCAGGTCCTCCGAGACTCAATTGCCTGGGTCCCCCCTCCCCCGCCACACACACTCACACGCGCCCGCGAGCACACACGCACGCACACACTCACACGCCAGCAGGCTGCTGGCCGCTCAATGGACCGGTTTCCCTGGTTTCCTTGAACCCAGCTTAGCCCGGGATGAGAAATTGCAAAATGGCCCGAATTGCCAGTGTGCTAGGGCTGGTCATGCTCAGCGTGGCCCTGCTGATTTTATCGCTTATCAGCTACGTGTCCCTGAAAAAGGAGAACATCTTTACCACTCCCAAGTACGCCAGCCCGGGGGCGCCCCGAATGTACATGTTCCACGCGGGATTCCGGTGAGTGTGGGCCTCTGTTTGAGCGCCCTAGGGTATCTCGGGTCGATGGTGTGTTGGGGGACCGTCACAGAAGGGTGTTTGGGCATCTCGGTAACTGCGTGAACCTTTCACTCCCTTTTCTGCTTCTCCCTTCCTTCTCCACTTTTTATTTTATCCCAAAGTCCCTAAAAAGCCTTTGTCCTAATCAATGTGATTGAATTTCTTCTATTCTTCCTCTGTGTCCCCTCCCCCATTTCAAAACTGAGGTGTTGGTGGTAGAGCGAGAGGCGGCGTTTGTAGAGGCAGTGTTTGGACGGCTGGAGGGGGTGTTGAACCCAGAGGTGGGCGAGGAGTGTGGTGGTCGCCCTGGCCAGGCACTGGCGGCGGACTCTGCAGGCCTGGCTGGGGAGATCCAATGGCGCAGGCGCCGACTGCTCTCGCATCCCTCCCCTCCTCCCCTTTCTCATCTAATGATGCGCAGGTTTATTCTCTTGAAGCCCCTAGGGGTTCTTCCTCGACCCTTCCCCCGCTGTCACACGCCTCCTCCTTTCGTGGATTTCTGCAATTCCTCAGCCCCTGCGGGAAGCAAGCCTTATGCTGAGGGCCGCCCACCCTTGCCGGGTCGAAGTCACCTCGGGGAGCAGCTCTGCCCAGCTCAACTGGAGCCCCACCCCTACCTGTACCCGCAGGGAGCTCTCCCCGCACCGCCTCCTGATGGGCGGGTGACAAGCACAAGCTGCACCCTGTGAGGCAAGCCGGGCCGGCGATGTACAAACCTGAAAAAGCCAGGCCTGCACAGAAGAGCTAAGCTGCATGCAGCCTCTGGGGTGGTCTCCAGCTAAAAGCCGAGGGTGAAATCAGACTCATGCTCGGGAAGGAAAAGGTTAAGGCTGGAGCCCCCTCCACCCCCACCCCTTTCGCCCGAGTCTCAAATTTCCCCTGCCCTTTCTCCAAAAAAAATCAATTCTCGGGGCCCTGGGGGTGCAGGGTAGGCTAGCGGCGGCTGCTGTCCGCAGTGCTGACTCGTAGTCCCTGCCGAACCGCGGACTGCAGCCCAGCTCTGGTCTCTAGCCCTGAGCTAGGCTCCAACCCTTGCTGCCAGCGTGACCGCCATCTTTCTTATGGTCTCTCCTGCATCCGAGGGCTAGACATTGAGAAAGAGTTTCCCCCTTTCTTCCTTTCTGCCGGGTATGTGTAGGAGTAGAGAATGTGCCAAAGGAGAGGGGCTGCTGGGTGGGCTTGCCGTGTGCCAGCTTCCCCCTCTGGTTAAGGCTGGAGCTGTCGCTCCGCTCCCGGGGTTCCCCTCCCTGAGGCCAGAGCCTGTCTGAACCCATGCTCCTTCTCAGGTCACAGTTTGCGCTGAAGTTTCTAGACCCGTCATTTGTGCCCATTACGAATTCTCTCACCCATGAACTCCAAGAGAAACCGCCTAAATGGACATTTAATCGGACAGCATTTTTGCATCAAAGGTAGGATAGGAAGAGAGGTTTTGTTGTTGGTTTTGTTTTGTTTAAGTCTGAAACGCAATAAAACAAAGAGCACAAAACAAATCCAAAACCACTAACACACACACACACACACACACACACACACACACAGTCACAACTCATCTCACTGTACCTGCAAGTGTAGGGGCTTTGTCCTCCTAGGCTAAATGCAAGAGGGGGTGATGATTAGCCATCCCTCTCGAATGCCTATAGTACTCTCTAAAAAGGAAGAATCCAGGTGATCAGAACCCTTTGTAATTTGGCCTTACCAACACCATGATGGAAAGTCTGGCCGCACCAAAGTTGTCAATCAAAACAAAAAAAGTTTCATTGCAGTCACATGATCCCTTACTTTAAAACGTAATTATACAATCTTTGGGAAACACAGAAAATATGGTACAGCCTAATCACATCTCTCACTAGTGGAGATGTGGGCCCAAATACATGTATGCAAACAGGATTTTGTTTTGTTTATTTTTAGTAAGCCTTTGCAGCTTTTAACATACTGTAAAACTAATTTCATTCTTGTTAATTGTAGTAGCCTGTTTTTATACACAAAGAAGGGTTGTCTTTATTGTTTGGTTTTGTTTTAGGTGGAGGGGGTAGAAGGAAATTGAGTTTCAGTGATTTTGGTTTCAGAACCAAAGACTTCTGCCTCGCAGTGGGACTGTTATGCCACTAAATGCAATGTGAGCCATCTAGTGTATTCATTAGGGCTGTGAGTACTTGCTTTACAGCCCAGTAAGGGAGCTGTGGTTTTGTCCCATCACTATTTTTTTAATTATAATCTAAAACCAGAATCAAAAGAAACCCATAGTGTCAGAAAAATGCTGTGGCTTTTTAAAAAATGGTATAATCATAGGATTATGGTGATGATTTTCAAGTATTTATGCTTAATTGTAAATTAGTTTTTGACCATTAATTCTAAATCATGGAGGTGCTTTTCACCTTTATGGCCTTTAGGAATTTCATCTAAATTTAATTTTGCAGATGGTACAGTTTTCAAGGTAAACCGTCTTATATCAGTTCCCCAAGCACACAGAACACATATCTAACTTCATTACCGTATTTCCCTGCACTGGGCCAAGTATCCCTAGCGATCAAATCAAAGAATACTTGCTTCTCAAAACTTCCTGCCTTTCAGTCCATTTCTTAGGGAATCTTTAGTTAATTTTAACAGCATCATTTGGTTGCTTTATGACAGCTCTAAGAGTTGTGCTGCTAACTCTGAAAACTGAAGTGACTGTGCCAGCCTACATTGTCCTAGAATTTGATAACATTTCTTTACACCCTGCTGTTGTCTAAACAGAAGGCAGGGTAGTTTCAGTTGGCTTTCCTGTCAGTGGGGAACCCACGGCAAAGTTGCATGTTGCTTCCTTTTTTTTAACTATTTTTAAGTGCCTGAGACATTAAAAGGAGACAATTTCACAGAAAGCTCAATGTGAAATTAAGTCAAAGTCAATGCTGAGTGTCACTTTACTTTTACTTGCTCCCCCCTCCCCCCCCCACCCTCCCGCCTCAGATTTCAATGACTCCTATTTTTCCTGAAGGATTACCTATATATACTGCAAAAATGTGATTCCATATAATCAAGCAGGTGGAAGAAAAAAATCCATGCTTCGTTATTCGGTCAGCCTTAATAAGATTATCAACTCACTTCTATTAAGTATTTAGCCATGCCCATTTTCATATCTTAATAATAGATAAGTACTGTGCTATGTATGGACCCATACCTATTTAGTTTTTATTTGGACACCTGTAGAGTTTGGTATTCCTTGAGCACTGCAGTTCAATAGCAAACAAGTGGTCCCTGGTTGCAAACTCTAAGGCACCAATGGTTGTGCATTAATGTGAGCTCTCTGGGGCCTGTGTAAATTGTCTCCCTGTATTTCCTAACACAGTTTGGTATCTGCCTCCCCCCCCCCCAATCAAATACACTCTTCGACCAGAATACCAAGGAACAGTGGCTGAAACTGTACACTGGATTTATTAGCATCCAAAGGTTACACTCAGAATTTGGCTGAGATATATAACGCCTGTACATTATAAACACGGGCTTCCCATTGGAGCCCACCAATATGAATGTATACTTTTACTTAAGTCAAATGTGCTTAAGACTCCTGCTTGTCTGAGTTAAATGAAAGCATAAGATGCAAACTCGGTCCGTTTTTTTTATGGAACATATTTAATGAATCTCTTTTTTATTTTAGGCAAGAAATTCTTCAGCATGTCGATGTAATAAAAAATTTTTCTTTGACCAAGAGTAGTGTTCGAATTGGACAGCTGATGCATTATGATTATTCCAGCCATAAATACGTCTTCTCTATTAGCAATAACTTCCGGTCCCTGCTCCCAGATGTGTCACCCATTATGAATAAGCGCTATAATATTTGTGCTGTGGTTGGAAACAGTGGGATCTTGACAGGGAGTCAGTGTGGACAAGAAATAGATAAATCAGATTTTGTTTTCCGATGCAATTTTGCCCCGACGGAGGCTTTCCAAAAAGATGTTGGAAGGAAAACCAACCTTACGACCTTCAACCCCAGCATCCTGGAAAAATATTACAACAATCTTTTAACCATCCAGGACCGTAACAACTTCTTCCTCAGTTTAAAAAAGCTCGATGGGGCCATTCTTTGGATCCCTGCGTTTTTCTTCCACACTTCAGCAACTGTTACCAGAACGCTAGTTGACTTTTTTGTTGAGCACAGAGGTCAGTTAAAGGTCCAGTTGGCTTGGCCTGGAAACATAATGCAACACGTCAACAGGTGTGTATGTTTTATTACCTTTAACTTATACCCCCCACCAGATGGCAAATCAGTACTGTAATCTCTCGGGCATGGGAGCTGTCCAACTCACTTGTTTTAGTTGGTTTAGTTCTTGAGGACAAACTCTTATCTTTTTAATGAATGGAAGAATCGCTCTAGTTAAAAAGTTCAGTTTATCCCTAACAGGTAACCAAGTGCTAAGTGAAAAGACTGTTCACCACTCATTCTTTTTTATTTCCCATTGCCTTCTTAGTGCACAGCCATGGAAGTCTCCACACACCAAGAACTTCCTTTGTACAAATAAGGATATTTCTGTAATGCAAGTGGCTAGATTAGACAAAGCAATTTTTTAAAAGAAAATAATAATTTAAAAAAGAAAAAGAAAAATATCCTTTTTTTGTTTGATGTTTAAATGTTTATAGATTTGCAGGACTAGGAGCATACCTGGATAAATCCTAAGTGGCATGATCTGCCACTTAGGATTTGAGTATTTGGGGAGCTCATTCTTGCCCTTTATGGCTCGATAAGCAGTCTGCCTGGAGATACAACATTTTCATCTATCCGGTAACTTTCAGTTCTGGCTGTTTATAAGAATCAGTTTTAAAATACTATACTACTGCCTGGGCTGTGCTTGAAAGAGTCTAACGTGATGAGGAAGGCGAGGACAAAGTATTCGATGTTTTTAAGAACCCCTCAAATGACTGTAATAAATAGCCAGAAGGGAGACAATTACCCAGGGAATTTTTAAAGAAAAGATTAATTGTAAAACTTATCTTTAACTCATCTGTGAACTGTCTCAACTCCCATGTCCTTCTTTGTAAGAAGCCAGCCATCACACCAGAGCACAGATCTTAGAAGTTCACTTGGGTTCTGGAAGGCCTGGTAACCAGAGACGCATTCCTGTTGCTCCCTAAAATTCTTCCAAATTTAAGATCTGTTTAGTTGAGCTTCCATTGAGATAGAACTAACAGTTTAGTAAATTGGTGTGTCTTCAAAAGGAAGGGTAATTGTATTGTTTACAGTCCAAACTTGGACTTTTTCTTTGAGAAAATGGGTGTGATGAGTAATTACAGAAAGGGTAACATGCATAAAGTGGTGCCGTTTCTGAGAATGTAAGAGAAACTAGACCCCAAAGTTTAACAGCTGAATACAGACAGCAGAGTTCGTCCAGAATCACTGCTGACAATGGACAGAACCAGCCGTTCCAGCCTAGGTCATCTAGCAACCTATCACTTCATCATTTTGCTCCATTCTGCTCCATTTGTCCAATTTTTAAATGACATTTCAAGTCTCACCCAGAAGGGAGCAGGCCAGTGTAACGGGGCTAAAAAGTGTATGTATCCATGAAACCTAAACAGTCTAGGAAAGCCTAGCTCCCAGCCCTGACTGTTAACTTATCTGACCAAAACCTTCATACCAGCCACTGAATCTACTTATTGCTCTCCAGGTACTGGAAAAACAAACACTTGTCACCCAAACGGCTGAGCACAGGTATCCTTATGTATACTCTGGCCTCTGCAATATGTGAAGAGATCCACTTGTATGGATTCTGGCCTTTTGGATTTGACCCCAACACCAGGGAGGATCTTCCGTACCATTACTATGACAAGAAAGGAACCAAATTCACCACCAAGTGGCAGGAGTCTCACCAGCTGCCTGCCGAGTTCCAGCTGCTGTATCGAATGCATGGCGAAGGGCTCACCAAGCTCACTCTGTCACACTGTGCCTAAGAATTTCAGGTGGAAAGTGCCAAATGGCCATTTAAAAAGTGCCCCCCCAAACCAAATCGAATAGTCCCCAGAACAGAACCCCAGAGACAATCTGGCAAAGCTTGCCTGCCACCCACAAGGAAAGACGTGCTCTCTTCCTCTTTTGCACTGCTCTTTGGATGGTCTTAACAAACTTGGGATGGGTGCATTGAAGCCACATGATTCAGACTTGATTGGTAAAGGTAATATTGCATTTGGAAGTATGCTGCACAGAGAAGGGTTTAAAATGGTTTCAAGTTTGTATTTTAATAATAAACTGACTCCCATGTGGGTGAGGACCATGGCTGTTGTCTCTTCAGCCCTTCTCGATACCAGTCTTTATAACCAGAGCGCTCTGGCCAGCTTCAGTAGGATCTCTTTTGCCAGGGGTTCAGACTCTTCAAACTGTTTTGCAGATTGCATCATCATCTCTCTCTCTCTCTCTCTCTCTCTCTCTCTCTCTCTCTCTCTCTCTCTCTCTCACACACACACACACACACACACACACACACACTTCCTGTCATCCTACTACCATTGAACTTAACATTTTGTTAGGAGTAGTGCTGGATTAGCCTTGCTTGTATGTGTTTGCATCTGTACTTGGTGTGTTCAAGACTCTGGGTAGCTTCTATGTTTTGTAACAATCTGAGCAAATTGTGATGACTTCCCTCCTGATGGAGTCTACAGAAAATGCCTCTTATCCAATCGTCACTTGCCCATCCTGTTTTTCTACCACAGGGTGGTCTATCTGGGTAGAGTGGAATGTGCTACATTGTCCCTTTTCCTGTCACAAAGAAAGCCCACAGTGTGGGTGGCACTGCATCTATTGGCATGAGTGCAACTGTGACAGATTCTACAAGGGCCTCCTAGATTAGGCCTTCCACGATCTCTGTTCAAGCACTAAGCTGGGCGCTTTCTCAGAACACTGAGGCTTTTTTTGGGTTTGTTTAAAAGCCTGGGGAATGTGAAGAAAGGGGAAGAAGAGTGTTTGCAAGTTATGTACCCTATAAAGTGTTGTGACCACTGTGAGCATTTGAGAAGCACAAGAGTTGGTGTGGAAGACAAGCTAGTGCTTTGGTCAGGCTGGCCCCTGTGTGACTAACGTCAGCATTAGCTATGTCAGCTCCTTTCTGTGACATCGCCAACAACAACCACCTAGCCATGCTTGTTTTCTTTGAGACAGTTAGAGAGCTATTCTCTGTTTCCACTGAAACCAAGTCTGTGCGCCTATACATTGAACATTTCAGAAAGAAAAGCCATTATGCAGCGGCAAGACGTGCTCCCGAGTAACCTCGGGAATCTGAGATCAGTTGGCCATTGTCCTCAGTGTTTCAGCTGCATCAGTAGAAATCGCAGCTCTCCCATCTCGGGCTTTTACCCTGAGCAGCACTTTGTTCTTCCAGTTCAACCCAAAGTCTGGCCAAGTTGATGTTAAATTTTAATAAGAGTTTCTTTCCTCTTTCCAAGTGCCTGTGGGCACATTTGTTATGTGTTCCAGGGGGACGGCTCATTCTTTTTCCAGAAGTCTCATCTAGATCGCTTACAGTGTTGTAAATACTTTTAGAAACCATTGCCACAGTTCAGTCATCGGGGCACTGGCCCTCTTTGGGAAGAATACAGTCATGCCTAAAAGGAACCGCTGTAAAGGGACACACAGTCTTTGTGCTTGTGTACCACCTGGTCCTGATGCTGCACTGTTCTTTTTGAGAAGCCAGATCAGCCCCAGATACGATCTAGTGAAAGACCATTCAGATCCAAACACAGTACCAACTGTGGCACATCTTACACCCTGTGAATGTCAATCATTCAGAGAGATGAGAGGAAACAGGGGCTAACTATTTCAAAGTAAAGAGCATTAACTATACATAGAATAAGAAAATTAAAGTTATAAGCTATTTTTAAAACATTTTAAAATCCAATGATAATTTCCTGGGCATGAAAACCATACCATAGCTGTGACCTGTCACTTTAAACCTCACTGTTGCTATGCTCTGTCACTTTAAACCACACCATGGATGTGCTCTGTTGCTTTAAACCACACCATGGATGTGCCCTGTCACTTTAAAGAGCAAAAGACACCGTGCTGCTGCTCCCCAGCCATGTTGGGTCTGGGTCATGGAGAGACCAATAACTGACAAAACTGCATCAGTTATTGTCATGATTGGAAGGCCTGGCTATCCCTGAGCACTTAGCTCCTCTGGTTGTAGCTAAAGGATATTAATGCCAAGATTATCCAGGACAGGTTCTGAGTTCAGAGCCTTAATCTCAATGCGCCCATTAGATTTTACTAAATATGAATTCAGGCTCTTTGCATTGGGCAAGACAAAGCACCCAAAGACCAGATGATCCCCAAAGCTAGTTAATTTTCCAAGATAGTCTATTTAAATTTGATCTCATCAGAATGTTGTGGTGGGTTTGTTTGTTTGTTTGTTTGTTTGTCTGTGGCTATTTTTACCATCAGTTGTACCATGAACATGCTGCTCCAATGGTTTGGAAATGCAGCCACCAGCTGGCCCAACCTTTTTTTATTTCTGTTTTCTACAACTATTTCAAAGTATAAACCTATGTAACTGCTTTCATGATGGAAGGTGTTCTTATTAGAAAGGCAGGCAGAGCTTGTTGACAGTCTCCAGGTGTGTAGACTCCAGTGCAGTGGACAGAGCAGAGGGACCACTGAGCTTCCTGTTTATGCCACTATACATTCATGCTCCGGCCCTTCTATGTTGGCCTCACTTTGTTGGATCTGGTTAGTATATTCCTCTGTTAGAACATTTTTATTTTCTGTCTACTGTGAACAGAGTACACCATCAGCTCTGTGAACAAATTTCACCATAACACCCCAAGAATGCCTGACCCGTAACTAACAAAGCAACAGAAGAGAAAAGAAAACCCACAGCCCCTTGGCAGCCTGCTCATTACTAGACCTTTGGTTTCATCAGCTGTTCTGAGGGTCATGTTGATCCTGGGAAGACAGAGTCAAAAGGCAGTTGCCATGACTTCCTCCCACACCCAGAAAATTGGAGTTTGTGTGTGAGTGCATGGAGCTGGGGATCCAACCCAGGACCTTGTATATGGTAGCCAAATTATCATTGATCTGCTTTCCCAGATGTGCTCTTGTGCTAAGTGACTTAAGCCTTATAAAACTGCAGCGCGTTTAGTAGTACTGTATGTTTACATGCTGAATATGACCACTGCACCATCTGTCTCTGACCTGAATACCCTACATAGGCTACAGCAAGGATGTACAAAGGAAGACCCCACTCACTCATGCACCAAGGCTGTCAGTGCTCGTGAACTTGTGTGCCCAGACAAAATGAACATTTCAGGGAATTCAAGGAAGATACGTATGTGCTTTCTAAGTTCGGGCACAGCGCCAGACTCTCAGACAGTCACTCAGGGGCCCCAGTGAAGCAGGAGCAATAGACATGGAGGATCTGTTGAGTTCTCTGCTCCTTCTTGACTTTACAAATACGAAAATTATGAAACAGAGAGACTAAGTGGTATTTTTTCAAAAAATTTACATAAATGATTATTGGAGGAGTTGCAATTTTACATCTTAATCTTAACAGTATCAAAGATAAGCCCAAAGGAAAACAATTTTGATCTGGAATCTTTGGAGTGAAAACATAATGGGGAGAGGCCATAAGGGAAGAAGGGGAAAAGATTTAAATGAACTTGCCTGGGTACGCAGCAACAGTGGAGGAGACACTTGTTCGGTACACAGCAGTCTGCTGAGAATCACCCACTCTCCCTTAAAATGAGAAAGGCCTCTTGTTAAATCATTGTCTGATAAAGCCATGTTCAGTTATTGATGGTACATAGCTGACAGCTGAAATCGTACCGGATAATCTATTCATCCTATTAAAATCTTGTTTTTAAAAATATGTTTGCATGATTTAGAAGTGGGAGGATGGAAGTGGCTAGGTTCTTCTCCTTGTATATAACTTTCATCAGGAGCCCCTTGAGTTAAGAAATGTTTTCTCTATTGCAAGTAATTTCAACAACAGCCCTTGAGTTATTGTATTAGTTCAATTCACTAAGATTGTACAAAGAGCAGTGAATAACTTCGGTGGTTCTTCATTCCTTTCAAGTGACATTCTGAAAACTTTTTCTGTATAGTTCTAGGTCCTTAAAGCTTTCCTTCTCATAACTGTTTGAATGCATCAGACAACACTTGCTTAGCATCTGCTGCTTTCCAAATGTCTATAGCTGACCTCTTGACCTAAGTTGATGCTGTGTATATGTGACCGAAGAGCTCTAATGGAACACCATGGGTGCTTGGAATTGAAAGCATCTTGGGCAGTCTGGGCAATCAAGGCCACCAATACTGAGGACCAAAATGACTAATCCTGCCTCTCACACTCTGACTGTTTTGCCACATAAACATAACATTTCAAACAGGGAAATGCTTTAGAATGTTATTATTTGTTATGTAATATGGCTGGATATTTATTTTTATTGTGGTGATTTGTTTAAAAAAATGTGTGGCTGAATAGATGTTTTAATCCTCTATCGATGACGCTCACTCTTTTATCTCTAGTGGAATCAGTGAGGAGCCTGCGGCCATGTAACTGACTCCGGTTTCACATGACAGTGGGTTGTGGGATGAGAACCTGGGTGTCAATGATGCATCAGCAACAATGTACATTATGAGGAATGTCTTAAGATAGAATTCCTGCTCCTCGATTCACATCTTTGGATCATCATATCCTGAGATAAGTCCACCCTAAAAAGATCCCTGATTGGTTCTGATGTGGCATATGGAAGCTAATAGTGTATCTCACAGTCAACTATACCTCTTTGACCAGAGCATTTCTCCTGTACTTAGTATCAAATTATCCCTAAAGTAATTACAGCACATGACAATATAGGCACAGGATTAGGGACTCAACCTATCAATTTCTGGCCAAGCGACCATCTGCTAATTTTTAAGTGCATAGTAGTAATTTGCCAGTGTAGTCAAAACAGATATAAGCCAGCAGCCAAAGTAAGGAGCTTAGCTTTTGTGGACTTCACTCCAAGGCTACTTGTTTATATTTCACTGTCTACATTTCAAAGAGACAAATCTCAGGCCATTCATCTTTATAAACGGATAGACCAAGAAACAGAGAACTTCAATGATTCATTCAGATTCAATTTGGGATTCATTCCCAGAGGCTAAAATATTCCTTAGGTGATCTGATTTCTCAACCTCTGAACAATGCCTCAAATGGAGGAATGCATCTGTGCTGTGATGTTTGAGCTAAAATGAGACCCACTCCCTCCCCGACCACACCTACACCAACAGAAACTCATAGAGCTAAAATGCAAGACCAATACCTGCAAGCAAGGTGGTCAGTTGTTACTAGCTGTCTTGTCCTAGCCCCTGCTGGATAAGGTGCCACCATCCTCATGAAGTTCCAGGCCATGATTTTTCTCTCTACTGTGTACATACAAAGCTCTTGATCATCACAGGGACCCAAGAACACCTTTGATTTCCTTCCGTGGGATTGAAACATAGTCTTATTTCTGCTGTGCAGCCAGATATTTGACAACTGCTCTGGTAAACTAGCATTTATGTGTTTCCACGTGTATGTAACATCATCAGAGCCAACTTCAAGCTACTAACTTCACATCAGCCAGCTCCAATGTGCCGAGGTCCCCAAGAGCCAGTGTAAATTGGCTTTGACCTATGAACTGGTTCCAGCATAGCACTGCCTGAACAATTCTGAATCAGTGAGTACCAGCTAGAAGCTGGTAGGAGTGGCTTTGGGTGATGTTCAAATGCCCCTCATCAAGGAGACAGGAAATCTGCCCTGGTCAGTTCACTAATTTCTAGGAATGGAGCGTGTTATTATGCCCTTTGGGTGAAAGCCCTAAGGTACCCAAATATTTTTAGCCACATGCTTATGGGAGTTTCTCAGCAGGTCTTTAACTTAAGAGATTGTTAGCCATAGCTTCCCTAATATCAAGGAGTGGCCTCCTCGGTGAACATGCTCTAATTTAACTGACAGTTACAATCGTGCTTGGATGAGATTTCTGCTTGTCCATTGACTTGTCATTCTTCTGACAACACAAAATTCATAAGCTTTCGTCAGGCTGCAAAGAAGCAGGCAAACAAGATAGTGCTCGGCTCACCGAGTCCCAGGCACCTGCAAAAGCTCTGTGGCTCAAAGTCTGCACTGACGGAATGCTCAGTCTCATGCCTGGAGCCTGCAGGAGCAAACAGTGGAACATCTCTCAAAGATAAAGTCATAATAATTCCAGGACATGCCTGCATTGAAGGCCTCTGGACAACTTCAGAAGCTGAGAGAACAAGATTATTAGAAAAAGACCCAATATTTGCCCTCTTCACAGCTTAGCTAGCTATGTCCGGCCTCTGAAAAAGATCCTACAAGCAATACGTCGCCTTGTCATTCCGTGGCACTGGGTGGCAGAGATGCTGTCCCTCTACACTCCCTACTGAGGATCTAGACATCAAACACAGTGATGAGATACAGAATAAGCTTGCTTTGCAAAGGGAGAGTTTTGTTCTGGTGGGAGTCATTTTCGGGTGAGTTTAATGAAATCCTTTCAAAGCCAATGATGGGAGAAAAATGTACTTAATTCCCCAGACAGTGAATGGCTGTAGATTTTCACTCTGCATAGAGTGAATCACAAGGGATCGAGCCTAGTTTTCTCATGTAATAAAATATCCAGCAGGTCCTGTAGCTATTTCTACACAGTAAATGTTTGAAACTCATGTTGGAGACATTTTCCTGCATTGTGTTTGAAAGACTAAAGTATACCTCTGTTTTCTAGGAGCTTTATTTGTTTATTGTTTTTGAGACAGGAACTTGCTCTATAGGCATGAGGTTGGCCTCTATCTCACAGAGATCCACCTGCCTCTGTCTCCTGGAGTTAAAGGTGTGTGCCACTACTCTGGGCATTGTTTTCTATTTGTCTTCATCATCATTGTTTCTTGATACTGAGCAAACTATATTTTGCTTCAAATAAGTCATGTATGTGTCCAGGAGATTTTTCAGTCCTCCCAACAAACTGTATGTTGGCACAATGAATGTCCTCATCTTCTGTCTCTTTCAGAGGAAAAGTCCATAACTATCATCACAAAAGACTAGACTGTAAAACTCAATTTTATTATGAGCATACATTTACTACTACCCAGCCTGTCCCTCCTTAGACAGAAAAATGGAGCAGAAAAGTTCATAGACAATAGGAGAGAGGTTTGGATAAGAACAGGTTAAATAAAATTATCGAGGCACTTGCAAAAGGTCAGTAGATTTCGTAAAATCTGCAATCTTTGAGCCATATTAGAAAGGCTGTCGAAGCATGTTTCATAAGCGCGGTTGCATATGTATCTGGGAACTGAGTTTTGTCTCTAGAGCCCCAGTGGAGTCTAGGATCAAGCATCAGCAAATGGCACTGAAACCCTCCTAAAACTAGAATAATGAGTAGTTCTCAATCTTCCTAATGCTGCAAACTTTAACCCAGCTCTTCATATTGTGGTGACCCCCAACCATAAAATTATTTTGTTACTACTACATAACTATCATTTTGCTACTGTTACGAATTGTAATGTAAATATCTGATATGCAGGATATCTGATCTGTGACCCCTGTGAAAGGGTTGGTCAACGCTCCCAAGGGGTCACGACCCACTGACCTAGGACAAACACATCAAAGCATCACCATTTGAGACAACCACAGCAAGGCTCTGCGGATCTAGGCCATTCCTGCTTCAGCTGTAGTCAGCATCCTCAATTCTGAGATTCGGAAGCAACATCTCTACCCAGCTAGAATCAAGGCCATGGATGCCATGCTATGGTTGCAAAGCTGGACAGCCCACTGTCAAAACATAAATTAGAAGTCAAGGCAGAAGAACCTGTTTCTCACACTCCACTTACTCTATGCTATCCTTTAATTTCAGTACCATTTTGAAGAACAGAATAGAATGGTGTGATGATAAAACTAAAGGGTTAAAATGCAAAGGCATGGCGAGTTACTAAAGAAATGAGCAGGCTGAACAAACACGTCAGGTGAAGAATCAATGCCTCTTGTTATTATCGTGGGAGCCCTTCCCCCACCCTCACTGACTCATTTGTTTTGGGAAATGCCATTGTATGTAGAGACACTTTATCTTTGCTCAACCACGTTGGACGTTCTGTGGTCTTCAGAAGAGGTAGGGGCCTTTACCAGTCAGAGTCGCATCTGTCTTGTGAGAGTCTCCCTTACCTGTCCCTGGAAAGAGACTGCTAGAGAGCAAGGGCCACAGAGGCCTGGAAGAAGCCAGTGTTGCTGGGCTGAGCACCCTGTACATATCTTCTGCCTTCTAGGTGAACAAGAATGATCACCTTTCACAGAGATAACCGTCTGCGTGTGTGCGCGTGTGTGCGTTGTGGCTGTAGTTTGTGAAGAAAATGCAAAAGTTTGCTGTGACGGCTTCCAAAATGAACCTGTAAAGTATGACTTTGCCTGCCTTGTTGCCTCATGTGCCAAACACAGTACTGGATGCGTTGTTTTTAAATAAACTGTTTTATCGTGCATTGAAAAATGCTGCTCTCTGTCTATACCCCATTCAGAAGAACCATGGGTCTACCAGCGTTGGCACACACTCACTCACGTGTAAAACAAATGCATCCTCCCTTCTCATGCCCAGTGAGGTCTTCTCCTGGTAGCTTGCAGGACAAGTCCACACAGGTTGACCCTGCATGTCTATAGCTATGAACCATCAGTGAATGCTGAAAGTGCCTGTGTACATTTTTACCATAGGATTCTTGAATGAGGGTAACTACTAATAATATCCTGACAACTGCAATTATAAGCACCGTCTTATTTAATCAAGCCACAAGGCTGAGGATGGATCTCAGTGAGTGGAGTGCTTACCTAGAGCGCACAAAGCCCTGGGGCCAATCTCAAGCATCACATAAATTAAGTAAAGTGACATATACCTGTAATCCCAGTGCTCTGAAGGAAGCAGGAGTACCAGAAGGTTAGGGTCATGCCTGGCTACATATTGAGTTCGAGGACTACCTGGCCTGTATTTGATCCTGGAGAGAGAAGAGGAGTGAGGGAGACAGAGATGGGCAGAGACACAGAGAGAGAGAAAGAGGAGAGAAAGATAAGAGACAGACAGACAGAATCATACAGATAGACAGACACACATACACACAAGAGGGGGGGGCGGCAAGGAATAGAGTGAGCCAGATGTGGTAATGTATGCTCATAAATCTCGAAACTTAGAGGCAGGAAGTTCAGGATTTGGGGGTCATCCTCAAGAACATGAGACCCATCTCAAACATGAAAGAATTGAGTGAAAAGGACCCAGTAGTAGTAGCACACTTGCCTAGTGTTCACAAGATTTAGCTTCAACATCCAAGAGAAGGGAAGAGAGGGGGGAAGAGAGAGAGAGAGAGAGAGAGAGAGAGAGAGAGAGAGAGAGAGAGAGAGAAGAAACAAAAGAGAAAGGAAATTGAGTACAAACCAGAAACACTTAAGAACGTGGTTCATGAAGCACCTAATGACTCAAAGCGAGAACGCAGTTTGCCTCTCACTTGTGCCTTTTACTCCTGGAATACCATTAGGTCACTCTTCATAGCGCCCCTTGGCTGTCACCATCAGCCTCTTATTTGTGTTCTTTCTCTCCTCTGGGATTTTTTTTTCTCTTCACAAGAAATGATACGTCCGTTGTTCAGCTGTGTTTTGTACTATATTAAAAGTTCTAACTTCTATAAAGCAGGTAACTTAGCCTGTCTTATTTGTGCTATGCTCTTAGTGCCAAGAACAGTGCAAGGATCTTGGTAAGCCAACAAGAAGTGTCCACAGGATGCAAAGAGGTGGGCGGAAGTATAGCACACTATATGCAGTGTCTCAACTCTTCTTTTTTCATCTCCTTCTATATCTTTGGATCTGTACCCCAGACACCAGAAGCCCTGACTCTCCTCTGACTGTAATGTCTTGGACAGCACTGTGAGCTATTCTCAACAAGAAAGTATAAAGGAAGAAAAGGAGGGAGAAGTAGGAGAGGAGAGGAGAGAGAAAACAGGATACAAAGTTGGTAAAATCACAATGCCGGTCTTGAAAATTTCTAAAGTCTTGTTGGGGAAATGCCTCAATGTATCCCAGGGGATGTAACTAGAAATACAGGCAAAGGCACAACAAGCTCTGCAAGTCAAACACAGAAAGCAGAGGCAGGGGGATTACAAACTGTGGGCCTAATATATAGTGGGATCCTGCTTTAGGAGAGGAGAGATGTGAAAGTGGTAGGGAGAAAAGGTTAATTCAAGTAATGATAATCAAATTTTTAGAGTCCAAATGTAATAATTTGAGTTTCTATTTTCTGAAAATTGTATTTGAAGATTCTCTTCCCACCCTACACATATGCACACTCAGAGAGAGAGAGGAGAGAGAGAGAGAGAGAGAGAGAGAGAGAGAGAGAGAGAGAGAGAG
>OU015744.1:23553416-23573501 GCA_907169655.1 Acomys percivali | reverse complement strand
AGAGAGAGAGAGAGAGAGAGAGAGAGAGAGAGAGAGAGAGAGAGAGAAGATATGGGAGGTGGGGCAATTCTAAAACAAAACATTTCATGAACTTCAGCAAAACATGAAATTGACATCAAGCTTATTGCAGACTCTCTGCCTGGGGCCGATTAGTACAAATTAAATTTTTTTAATGGGATTTTTTTTCCTAAGAAAATGCATTGCCGCCACTTGATCAAGACAAAGAGGACTTAAAAAGAGAGAAATTCCCTTCATAAAACAACCAGCCTGACCCCCTAGAGTGGCAAAGAAGTATGGCTTTGTGCTTCCATTAAGTGTTGGGGTTCCTCTGCTAGCTGGACTTCCTTAGGGTCCAATCTTAGAGCAGGGTCACTTGGTGCCAGCCTCAGCTGCAGAGGGGTTACCCCGAGTGTGGGATTCCAGTGAGTCAGTGAGCTCAGAGATCACGTCCCTCCTAACACCAGCCCACCAAGAACTCTGTGAAACTCTTTAATGCTCAGTGCTGGACTTCAGGTGGGGACAGAGGTGGGGAGGTGGGGAGGTGGGGGGGTGGGGAGGTGGGGAGGTGGAGAGGTGGGGAGGTGGGGAGGTGGGGAGGTGGGGATGGAGGTGGGGAGGTGGAGAGGTGGGGAGGGGGGAGGGGGGAGGTGGGGAGGTGGGGAGGTGGGGGGTGAGGGGTGAGTGACTATCCCAAAGTGCTGTTCTAGGGAGCCATGGCTGAAGCACTTTGCCAGCTTTTAGAGAAGGAGAAAGAACTTGGCTTTTATGTCAACTCACAGTTCTCGACTCCAGGTAAAAAATATTTAAAGAGTCAGACTGCCTGCTTTGCTTATTTTACAGTGTTTGAAAAGCGTTCATGAAACAGTTGAAGATGGAGGTAAGCCCAACCCACTCAACCCTTGCCGCTGTTTTTCTGAGTGTTTATGATATGCCATGTATTCTTTTTGCCTTTTCTGCCTTTTTATTTTTATAAAATTCCACCAAAGTCATCGTTCTACGTTATTAAATATTAAAGGATAAGCTCACCGAATCAGCATTAGAGCACTGTAATTTATTTAACCAATTCTCTATTATTGCTTCAAATTTAGGTAATTTATAATTTCTCATGGTTATAGACAGTGCCCTGAGACATGTTGGGTATTTAGCTATTTCCTTGGAGTAAGTTTTCAAGAACTTAAATTTTATGAAAATAATTTTTGCAGGATCTGGGAAGGAAGCTTAGTCAGCAAAGTGCTTGACATACAATTACAAGGACCTGAGTTCAGTTCCCAGAAGCTACATTGGAAAGCTTGGCTTGGAGCCAGCAAGATGTCTCAGCAGGTAACCTGAACCAGCAGCCAAGCCTGTGGACCTGAGTTGGATTCCTGGGATCCACGTGGTGGAAGGGAAGAACAAACTCCAGCAATTTGTCCTGTGATCTCCATATGTGCAAAACACTACACACACACACACACACACACACACACACACACATACACACACACACACACACACATACACACACACACACACACACACACACACGAAACGTAGATAGATAGGTAGGTAGATAAATAGATAGATAGATAGATAGATAGATAGATAGATAGATAGATAGACAGACAGACAGACAGATGATAAAATTTAAGAAATAAAAACATGGGCATGTTACCATGCACCTATAACCCCTGTGGTAAGAAGGACCGCCTAATCCTTGTGGCCAACCAATATAGCCAAATAAGCAAGCCCCAGGCCAATGAGAGACCCTGTCCCAAAAAACAAAATAGACAGTACATGAGGAATGATACCTGAGATTGACATCTGGCCTCCACATGCACACAGATATCAAGCACACACACACACACACACACACACACACACACACACACATGCATGTGCACTTACACCCTCATACATATAAACATAGGAGTGAACACACACACCGCACACACACACACACACATACACACACATCTTTTCAGAGCCAGGCAGAAACGTTCAGATAGGGATTCAACGCTCAAATTTCTAACTGCTCTTCTAGAAAACTTGCAAAAAGCCGGGCGTGTTGGCGCATGCCTTTAATCCCAGCACTCGAGAGGCAGAGGCAGGTGGATCGCTGTGAGTTCGAGGCCAGCCTGGTCTACAAAGCGAGTCCAGGACAGCCAAGGCTACACAGAGAAACCCTGTCTCAAAATACCAAAAAAAACCAAAAACCAAAAACCAAAAAACAAAAAAAACCTTGCAAAAAAAAAAAAAAAAAGGTCAGGAGAAAAATCATACATTGTCACTGAATATAACTTCCTTCATGGCAAAATGATGAGTTTTATATGCAAAACTTAGGTAAATAGCTAAGCTATTGTATGTTTCTTATGTTCATTTACTGTGTCTCTCTTTTAGGAGCTAGGGAACCATCACACAGACAAGGAAACACTCAACTGCTTGGATTCTCATTACTAATCAAATAAGAGGCACCTAGATCATGTGGGAAAGACAGTCCTTCAATACAGTGATAGATAGTTCTTTTCTTTATTCTAAGAGCATGTTTATTGCTTACTCAATCTACCAACCTACTAATGCTTCCATTTTACATTAAGTCCAGTAAGTCAAAATAAGGCGGTTGAACCAAGCGATCTACCTTGAGGCTGCACAGAACGTACAGACCAGTTGGTTTTGTTAAGTATCTCTTAATTAATAACACTGATTACATGGAAGAGATATGCTTTAACCAAATTTGAAATGTACTATACATTTCAAGGCAGATATTAAGACTAGCTGGTCATCACAAAACCCCAAACAACAATTATTTCTTTCATAAGTAAAGCAGATTTGTATCAAACAATTAAATAACATATTCATTTGTGTGTGCCTTGTAGTTTCTGTCAAAGCAAGTCAACTCCACTGTTTTGCCACAAAAACAGCCACAAATGACATAATGAAATGACAGTGGCTACGTTCCAATAAAACTTTGTGATATCAGGCAGCAACTAAATTCAGGTCATTGGGTCCTAATTTAACAACTTCTGCTTTAAGTAACAAGCCTCTTTTTATGTTAAATATTTAGTTGGATCTTCATCACAACAGTTTCTACAATCTTGGTGGCTTAAAACAACACAGTTCTGGAGGGCAGATTCTGTGGTCAAGGTAATAGCAATCAAGAGTGATTGCTTAGAAGGATCCGACACATAACTGTTGTGTGCATTTCTCCTTGCTGTTGGTAGTTGCCAGAACCCTTGGTATTCCTCAACATGTAAATGTAGATTTCTGCCTCCATCTTCTACTCTAAGGCCACATCCCTGAACTCAGAACCCAACTGAGTCCAGGACAATCTCCTCTCAAGTCATTTTTGTCTCGACTCTTAGTATAAAAGAGATCACATTATGAGTTTTCACATAGACCTATTTTGAGTAGCTATAATTCAGTTGCCTACATTCATTAATTTTTTAATATATTTTATTAATTTATTCATATTGCATCTCAATCGTTATCCCATCCCTTGAATCCTCCCATTCCTCCCTCCCTCCCCCTTACTCGCCTCCCCTATGACTGTGACTGAGGGGGACCTCATCCCCCTGTATATGCTCATAGGGTATCAAGTGTCTTCTTGGTAGCCTGCTATCCTTCCTCTGAGTGCCACCAGGCCTCCCCATCCAGGGGACGTGGTCAAATATGGCGCACCAGAATTCATGTGAAAACCAGATCCCACTCTCCACTCAATTGTGGAGAATGTCCTGTCCATTGCCTAGATCTAGGTAGGGGTTCAAAGTTTACTGAAACCTACAAGAAGAACATTATGATGTGCAGATCTGGGCCCAGCGGTCCTGCTCAAACTACGGCTAGCAGCCAATGACAATACGTGCAGTAAACCTATATTCATTTATAATACACGTATGCAGAGTCATTCAAGAACTCATAGGAAGCCACAGAAAACACCCAAATGATGCGCACAGGCTCTGATGTACTACACTCTGTGTGTGATGACCCTCTTTCAAGGTAATGCATCATTCTATAGAAACTCAACAGTATTATTGGGTGACAGACGTTATACCTTCAAATGAATTCGATTTTACAGAGCTCCCCACTGTTTGTTGACAGAAAATGGGTGTTCTCATCACAGACTCTGAAACAAATCACACACCACCAAAAAAAAAAAATCAACAATTTCTTAAGACATTCCTAGAAGACGAGATCTCATTTCCCACACCAAAGAGCTGTTCAACACCAGTGATATTGATCTTGTGCGAGTGAGTTTTTCTGGCTGGGGTACACGCATAGTGTTTAACAGAAAAACACACGGATGAAGAAAATATGAAAGTTGACCAACCTATGACATGGGGTAATGCGTTTAAAAGAAATGTCTAAAATGTTTCGGTGGACACATTTCTCAACACCTGAAAGATCAATTTAAGACTCATTCTCATCTTTGCAGAGATAACACAGATATATAGATCTAGATCTCAGCAACGTTAGTCACAAACACTAATATGTCCGATTTAGCTTCCTGGAACCCTGTGACCTAATCAGCAAACAGAGTCTATTGGGAAGAAAAGTGGAAATTCAGTTAGAGATATCTTTCTTTGAAAAAAGAAAAAGAAAAGAGGTTACCTGGAATCAGCAAGGTGTAACCAGTAGCAGGGGCTGGTTGACTTAAAGGGGAGAAAACTAAAGTTCTATAGGAAATGGAGCAAAAAACTTCCTTTTGAAGCACTGGAATGTCTGTAAGAAAGTTTTCTCCTTTCAAGTACATCCACACCAGAATGGCTGTGCATAACGTGAGGCTCCAGGTGAGAAAAATGGTCTTTTTCATGCAAGTAGCCAGGGGCTCCACGTGGGACACACATCACATCATATACCTGCCTACCCTGGGCATCCAGTGTGCCATGCGGCTTTTCCCTTTTCATTCTTTGACCCAGGTCAGAGAGAAGAGATTTTTCCACAGATCCAGAAAACAAAAGAGAGGTGGTGAAAGAGCTAAGCTCACAGAGCCTTTATTATAGAAGACAGGAAGTTGGATTGATCTGGATACTATATAGAGACTTATAAACCAACAATTAGGGACAAAGGGATTTATCACTCACCCCATGCCTGTCAATCCCGAGGTCCTTTTTGGTGGGTACCTAGACTCTCCATCTTATGGGTGGAGTTCACTCTCTAATAACTTTTCTGAACAACCTGGGGTCTTCTGAATATTTGTATTCCTTCCAACTCTTATGTTGGAAACTAATCTCCAATGAGATTAGAAGATGAGGCCATAGGGCAATGATCAGATCATCTGGTCAAACCTAGAATGTACTCCTGAGAACTGATTTGTCCCCTTTCACCACATGAGGACATAACTCAAGTGTACCAGGTGTGAACCAACAAGTTCTCTCCAGACACTGAACCTGAACCTGCCAACACTGACCTTTGACTTCCCAGGCACCAAGATTCTCTTTGCTCATAAGCTACCAAGTCTGTGGTACTTTTTGTATAGCAACCCAAACCTATTGCTATTTTTCTGAGGCTGCCAGGTCACAGTCCAGCACTGTGTTTCAGAGAAAGTCCCCTGGTTTTCATTTTTCTATCTACATAGACCTCTCTTCTGTATTCAGCCTTCCCCTTGTCAGCTCCCAGGGTCATATCAACTTCTCTGCCCATGTGCAAGGTTAAATAATTCAAACTCCAGACTCCACACTATTTTTGTAAGGAGGCTTCTTCTTCAATATTCACAAGTTCTGGCATAATGTAGCCCTCTAATAGTGTGCCCCTGCAAACGCACACACAGCCCCTGGGATGACTCACCCAGCCCATCTCCAGAAGATGTTCAACTATCAGACTATTAATCTGGCTGAGAACTAGAAATCTGGCATCCTTGGACTGGGACTCCCAAGTGGTAAATGGGAGGTCATAGTTGGACGGGACAAAAAGAGAAAAACAAACCAAGTCCCTGTGGCTAGAGACAGAGCTCCTATGAGGGAGTCAGGGAAGCTAGTCAGTATATTCTTGACTACGTCACATACAATGGCATCTTCTGGAACTCTAGTCATGGTTTTTCATTCCCAGTCACGTCTAAGTGAGCCATGCCTACTTCTGTTCTTAAGAATCGCTGACAGCACAGCGGGTGTCCATTTATGAGTAAAACATGGCCTTGGTTATCTAGAGTAATTTCTTAGACTTCAAATTCTCAGGAACAAATATGACCACAAGACACTGTCCATCCAGAAAGTGCTCCAGTTTATAGCTTGGTGTCTAGTTATATCTAGCTTCCTGCCCCAAATAAACTTACATTCTCCCAATGTATTCCCCCATCCTTGTTTGTACTGACCTAAAAGCTCACACACTGAGTATATTCTTTCTGCTTCCGGATTCACTGACTTTTTAGCTCCTCTTGCTTTGTGTTTCTGTTCTGTATTTTATAACTCAATGGATATTGGTTCCTTGGGGATAAGAACCACAGCCCATACTCCTCTGTGCCCTTTGCTTTGACCCATCCAGAGCAGGCAGGGTTTGTTAACTGCACAGTTCCTCGGATTTAACCTGTGTCTCTTCTTACAGTCACGTCTTAAGGTCCCTGCAGTAGCTAGTCCTGGGTAACATCACTTATTTCATCGGAAAGTTTTTATATACATCCAAGGCTGGGCTGGGAAGACAGAAGGCATGGCTTACCACATGATCTTTGCATTGCTGGCATAGATAGGATAATTTGCTTTTCATTGATTGGCCTTCCCTAAACCCAGCCAGAGCATTCTGTTGTGGTTATTATTGTTCATCCTCAAAAGCAAAGTCCTCTAAAGAACCAGCAGGTAGTCATCTTTTCATGGTGAAGCTGCCTTATAGAGATAGTAGCATCTTGTATTGGGTAACCTTTTTATCTCAAAGGTCAGATACTAACGTGTTAATTAACCATAGGTACTTCTTTATGTTAGAATTTTGGCACCATTCTGTAATTTCCTAAATTTTCACCAATTGGGTTCATTTTTACCATTTAAAATTTGTTATTATTATTAACCATCATTATTATTCTCTCTATATCTCTCCCCAATAAGCCTGATGGTAGCATCCAGGAGGCAGTTAAAAGCATGCTAAAATTTCCTCAAGGCTTCACATAGGGCTGCTCAGTCTCTTCTGAAAGTGACTACCCTAACTGGGATCCAGAGTGAGGAACCTTCGTCCTCTAGGCAGAAGATTAAGCATTCAGAGCTAAGTAAGAAAAGCCAACAAGCTGACAGTACTTTGTAGCTATACATGGGACTATCAGTCTCCAGAGAGGTTTGTTCATGAGGGCTGGGCAGTTTTCCCCAGTCAATGGTTCATCACTAACACTCTACAGGGTCCCTTATGAGGAACCAGCAATTCCCTAATTCACAAGTAATTAGCACTTTGACGCTTAATTCTGGTCAGTGAGGGGAAAGGAAAATGGAGCTCAATACACTTCCTTTCCTCCATTTAGAAACAACCAGGCATGGTGGAGCATGTTTTTAATCTCAGCACCAGGAAAGTAGAAATAAGTAAGTTCAAAGCCAACTTGGTCTATATAGGAAGCTCCAAATCAATATGACTACATAATAGAGAGACCCTGTCTAAAAAGGAAGAAGAAAAAGAGGGAGAGAAAAAAGGGATCAATATAGCAAGAGAACACTCTCTAAGTGAACAGGCATGAAGAGTATTGTTCGTCCTAGATGGAGCCAGGGGCTAGATGCATGAAAAAGAATGTCAGGGTGCTGGAGGGATGGCTCAGTGGTTAAGAGCACCTGGCTGATTGTCCAAAGGACCCAGGTTCCATTCCAAGCCCCAGCGTGGTGGTTCACAACTGTCTGTATCTCCAGTTACAATAGATTTGGTGCCCTCTTTTGTGCTCCTCAGACACCAGACACACATACAGTACAGACAGACATGAGACACACACAGACAGACAGACAGACAGTATACACACACACACACACACACACACACACACACACACACTATATATATATATATATATATATATTTTTTTTTTTTTTTTTTTTAAAGAAAAGAACTTCAGAAGCACATAGTCTGACTTCAGCATTTGTAAATGTCAGAGGAAAGGTTGAAATCCAGGATCCGATCCCTGTCTTTGGATCCCAGGCTGTTTGCTGTTTTGCTGAAAACAACACAGAGCATCAGAAACAAAGATCACCTCCCTCCTGTATCCCTGTCGGCATCACCTCCTCCAACTCGTGCTATTATGGCCTGCTAGGCATTTCTGAGGCCACCCCTGTGTTGTGCTCAGAGTCCAGTTGCTGGCTCCCTGGCTGACTCCAAGTCAAAAAGCAGCAGAGTTGAAATACTCCCCATTGTGCTGTAATTTGTAATTAACATATCAATATCACAGTAGCAGCAACAACCAGTTCCACTAAAAATTAGAACTAAAAATAAAAACTCAAAAAAAGAAAAGAAAAACCGAATGCAAAGCAGATTTAAAAGAAATATATCACTTAGCAAATATGGTCATTGGGACTAATCCAGCAATGGTGAGAAACAGACTGTCTCTGAGAAAGACATTACATCATACCACAGCTCTCTGAGAACAGGGGTTTAACCTAGGGTCCTTGCTGGTCAGCTGCCAGCTGGAAGTCCCAAGTGTTTGGAAATCCCCATTTCCCCTGGCAAACAGTAAGAGCTGATAACCTCAGATAGGATTCAAATGATCCTTGATTCTGTATTAGAATTGGAAATTGGCGTTGGAAATTTTATCTTCACTTGCCCCTAATAAATTTACAAAATTCCTTTAAGTATAAAAGTAGGCCACAAACAAACTGCTTGATATTAACAATGTCTGTGACTTCATCACTGGTACTGGTCCTACATATTTCTAAGTCACATTGAGTAGTCCCTGCCATTTTTTTTCGAGACAGTTTCTCTGTGTAGACTTAGCTGTCCTGGACTCACAGAGATCCGCCTGCCTTTGCCTTCCTGAGTGCTGGGATTACAGGCATTTGCCACGGTGCCTGGCTGCCCCTGGAATCTTCTAATGCTATGCATACATCGCAACTTGGAAATGGATTTAAAGCTACCACTAGATCTTATTTAATACATTTTTAAAAGCCTATATTATTATATCAAAACCTAGTTATATACCATGTAATTACATTTAAAGAATTCCTGGCGCATAGTCTGCGGGCTTTATCAGAGTACCAAAGAGATCTGATAACATAGAAAAGGCTAAGGTACCAGGCAGACCCTTACACTAATTTCCTAGTGATAATAGTGTTAAAGTTATGTACTAAGGATTATGTTATAGGATTTAAACACATTACTCACTTTATCCTCCATAAACATCCTGTAAAGTGGCAGTTAAGTATATGATCATTATCAACATGACTTTGGGAAGTTAACCAAGTAAATCTGACCTTCTTGGGGTGGGTCTGGTACCAGAATCATTTCTCCTGGTTCTTCACATAAGATAGATGTGAAAGACAAAGAAGTACTACTTAGAAATAAGAAAGTGCAGGGCTGGGACTAAGGAAATGTCTCAGTGGACAAAGAGCCTGCTGCTTGGTCCAGAGTTCAACTCCCCAGGATCTACATAAATCCCAAATACCAAGTGTGATTCAAGTACTCCAAAGGCAGAGACAGGACATCCCTATGGCTAGCTAGCTGGACTAACAATCCCATCACCCAGCTCTAGGTTCCATTGAGAGACCCTTCCTCAGGGAAGAAAGCAAGGAACAATTAAGAAAAGTTTCCAATGTCAGTCTAGGGCTTGCTCACAAACATTAACACCAATACATAAATCACACACACACTATCCAAAGGGCTGGTTTAGTTAGTCCATCTTTCTAACTATGAATAGGGTGCCTATTTCTTTATCTAAATCTCACTTCCCTCCTATAACCTTGGCCCCTAGGTAGCATTTTCCAAGGGTCTTCCTAATACCCCCTCTTGCTTCTGGTCTGTTTGCTTTTACATGCAGATGTGTGTATTACCCCTTGGATACTCCCCGGGACTAAATTCCAGTCACTGGCTACTTGAGTAGCTTGGATTCCATCAGCTTTATGTCCTAATATTTTACAATGGTTGAAATCTTGTCACTTAGGACCTTTACTGTCCCTTTAATGCTTTGCCTGTGACGAGGTAATTCTGACAGCTTACTGACTCCGTGACTCATAAACACAGGGTAATTGTCTTCAACATTTGGGGAGAAGTGACTATTGTAAAGTAGACGCATTATTTTCATATTATCAGAGCAACAGAAAAGCAGGATCCATTTTTCATCCTGTTGAAAAATTAGCTTCATCACAATAGTTTTTAACCTAGAAGTGTCAATATTAGAACGTGTGAATTATTCTGCCGGTGTGGAAAACAGCAATGCATTGACTGCCCCGTGGGCCTTTATAGACTCCCTCGCCAGCCTGCAAGTAGCTGTGATGACAGAACCCAGCAAGGCATCAAATCAGACAGGACCCGTGAGATTACTCAGGAGACGCAGCTTCTCAATGCCACTGCTAGAGCACCACATGGTTGCTGGATGGTCTTCAGACTCCTACTGACAGGATGACTGTTTGTTTCCATTTGCCCTGTGCAGGGGTGCTTTACAACACTTCTGGTGTCCTTATCTCCTGGGCTTTATTGCCTTCTCTAGATTCAGACATGCATGATTCACACGGCACGCAGCCATATGATCACCCCACTTGTTGATCACCTGGGCCAGCCATCTTTCTCCAGTGACTGGCAGTTGGCTGAGTAGGCGGGGAGATAACACTTGTCTCATCTCCTTTTCTGTTACTGTGATTTGTACCCTGACCAAGTCAACTTAATAGAGAAAGGGTTTATCCTGGCTCACGGTTCAAAAACACATTCCCTTACAACAGGGCACTCAAGGTTGCAGGGTCTTGAAGCAGCTGCTCATATCCGATTCACAATCCAAAAGCTGAAATCGATAAATGCTTGTTGCTGCTCAGCTGCCTTTCTCCACGGATACAGTCCAGGATCCTAAGTAGGGAATGGCACCCACCACAGTGAATGGGCATTCCTACCTCAAATCATACAATCAAGATAACCCCCACAGACATGTACACACACACACACACACACACACACACACACACACACACACACACACCAAATAACACAAACAAAAAGCAAAAAAAAAACCAAAAAACTAGCTATACAGTATGTTCAGAATTTGGCTGTTGATATACTCAGTAAAAAAAAAATGATGAATCTACCATTGAGATGTAACAAGAATAAATTAATAAATAAATTATAAAAATGATGAATCTGGAGATAATACTGAATAAAAGCAGGCAGACCTAAAACAATACATACTACAATACTTTAAAACATGTAATGCCAGGCATGGTAGCAAATGCCTTTAATCCCAGCACTCAGGAGGCAGATCATTTGAGTTCAAGGCCAGCCTAGTCTATATAGCAAGAACCAGGTCAACTAGAGCTACATGGTCAAACCTTAACTCCAAAAACTGTAATGTTTTCATTAGTGAATATTAATTTATATGAATGAGATTTATCTGCTTTCTGCTGATAGTATTTTTGAAAATTCAAATAGTGGTGAAATTATAGCAGATCATTGATTGTGTGGGAAGCAGATAGTTCACAGGAAAGAACTAGGGCAGGGACAGAAAGACATTTTTAGAGGCAGTCAATAATTCATTTTTTAAAACGTTGGTTGCTATGATTTGGATGCAGCATAATCATGCCCAAACCCACGCTGTTTAATTCTTAACCTGGTGGTTTGGAGAAATTTAGCATAGTTCATGAAGGGATTGATGTAGTTCCAACGAGAATGAGTTCGTTACTACAAGAATGCATTATTGTACAGTGAGTTTTGCTCCCTCACAGAGGAACGGCATTGAGAAGAACAGTTAATTATCCTGGAGTAATCAGTGAGAGATTTAAAGTTACAGCATTTAGGTTCCCACGTCTAATGAGGTGTTGTTGACAAAGTTTAAAGGCTTAGCACTCCTTTCGTATCATCAGCTGCAACAGACAACCCTGGAGATAGAGCTGGTGAAAAATGGCTCCGGCAGTTGAGGGCGTGTGCTGCTCTTGCAGAGAACCCAAAATTTGGCTTCTAGCCTCCATATTAGGTGTCTCGCAACTGCCTGTAACTTCAGTTCCAAGGTGTCAGGCATTCTCTTCTGACCTCTGTGGACACCTGCACACAAGTAGCACACACACACACACGTGTTGTACATACACACACATATTAAATAAATAAATAAATAAATCTTTTTTTTAAAAAAACCTTTGAGGTATTGAGGTATATTCTTCAGATATTTCCAAGGCTAAAAAAAAATATTTACACATTTTTAGTAAATGTAAATTAAAGCCCACTTTCATAGCAAGCCTTTGTATCATCCATGGTTACTTCAGTTCAATCTCATGTTGACTATATAATGTACTTGAACATGCTACTCCATTACACATCCTTCCCCCTTCCCATTGGTCCCTTCTGTACTACCACAGAGCTTCATATCTACTTTTATGTCATCAGTAGAGGACATACGTGTCTATAGAGGATTCCATGTGCCTAATAATGTCTAGGACCCACAAATGAAAGAGGAAATGTGATGTTTGTTTTTCTGAGAGTGAGTTTATTAAAAAAATTAAGCCCAGGGTTTGTGTGAAAGTCAGATCCCCTTCTCCACTTAACGGTGGAAAATGTCCTGTCCATCGGCTAGACTGGGTAGGGGTTCAAAGTTTACTGCCTATATTTTCCTTGGCTGGTGCCATAGTTTGAGGAGGATGTCCCGTGGATGGGGAGGCCTGGTGGCACTCAGAGGAAAGATAATAAGTCACCAAGAAGAGACTCGATACCCTAGGAGCATATACAGGGGGAGGAGGTCCCCCTCAGTCACAGACATAGGGGAAGGGAGTAGAAGGGGAAGCGGGAGGGAGGAAAGAAAGGGAGGATACAAGGGATGGGCTAACAATTGAGATGTAATATGAATAAATTAATAAAAAAATGTCAAAAAAAAAAAGAGAGCATGAAAGGTTAAAAAAAAAATTAAGCCCAAGAAATGTTCCAGTTGCTGAAGGTACAGAAATGGTGAGGGCCTGATCCCGTCTTCAGAAGGCTGCTTAACCAAGCACTTGAGATGGGAAAATGTCTGCAGGCGGCCGGAGTCTCCTCTTTGTTTACTGTGTAAAAAAAAAAAAAAAAATGTCACTTAAAGATAGTGTGGTTATAATCACATGGTACCAGTTTAAAATCTAAGACTCTAAGGAAAGTCTTCAATACAGGTGTTGCCTATTGATGACGTAGGATAGCTCGAATTAGATGCCCATGTCTGAAGATGCTCACTCCAGCAGATTTGCTGAAAACAGGATGGAGCCTCTGGCCCCTGCCACCCCCATCCCACAAAGCAGACACAGCTGGAGGCTATATCATACAGAGGACAGAGCACCCTCTCCCTGAACAAATCTGAGAAGCTCGTTGCATTTGGTTGCGACGTACAAAATATGGCATAATTGTAGGCTCTAATAATCACAATGATAGCTGGCTTGATAGGCGAGGTCAAATCCCATTTTTATATCCTGAATTTCTAAAATATTGTTTCATCCAAAAAAAATCAATTTCTCATTTTTCTAGTGTTAACTTGAAAAGGGTATAATTGATCAAGCCTAAATCCCTTACATCACCCAGGACTGTGTGAAAGGCTCATACACCCAACAAGCCACTTGAGTCAGAGGCAGGCTAACGGCAGGGCAGTCGTCTCAGGCATCTGACACCCATGGAGGGTCCAAAGGGCTGCATAGCAAGAACACATTTTTACATCCTTTGGTTAAGACTGTGGGGAAAATATCGGCTGGTGGAATATGCTCAGCTGGCTCATTGGGGTTTTGTGGTCCAATTTGCGGAGGAGATATTTATAAAATCCGGTGATTACAATGCCATCTCATTAACATTTGTTAAGTGAAAACCACAGAGGGCAGCTTTTGAGCTCCAGCCTGAGCCTGAGCGGAGAAAGGCTGGCTGAGGAGGCTGGCTTCCCTGTCTCAGCACAGCAGAAAGCCATCCTGATGGACAGACATCCTCTTAAGTCCTTTCAGTTTGATGTTCTCCTTACGGAAGGAAAAGACTGTGGGGAGGAGCAGAGCTTTTGCTTTCTTTTGTTTCCTACATAAGCACAGCAAAATTAAGTCAAGACCAAATCAGTTTCCCATAAACTCACGTTCTCCGCTCCTTGTACTATTTATCCAAGAAGGCACCCCCTCCTCCATGATGTCTGCCTGGAGACAGAGTAATCACCCTCATTAGGTCTTGGCAAGCTCCATGAGGTCCTAGACCTGACTGAACTCACAGTGTAGCTGTTCTCAGTGCCTTCCACTTTTCTGTCCCTGTTCCTATAAGACTGAATAACCACTAGTCTCAGCTCTGGCATATGTTGGCCCCAGGCTCTTTGATAATGTCTACTGTGCAAGGGTGTTCCAGTGGTGGGGGTGGCGAGCACTCTACAAGCTACACAGGGAGGACTCAGTCAGTAGTAGCATAATTCCCGTTGTTATATTGAGATCTGACTCCTCTTCTAGTCAGTCTCTCAACTTCACAGGTGGTTGAAGCTGTGCATTGTACACAGAACCAGCCCTAGGGCTATCCACATGATGGGCCCCCTGTAACTATGGACTGAGCATGTGCTGTGTCCAGAGGAAACATTTGGAAGCTGGGCTCCATGTTCAGTGTCTGATCAAATCCAGCGATTATTACAGTGATGTGTACAGCAAGCAGCTTTACTTGAGGACTCTGAAAAACCTTCAGGGTGGTCTTTCTTTTTCAATTATAAGTAAAATCTAAACCTCTGGCATTCTTTCCCTCCTAACACCTACCATATTTTCCTCTCATCATGGACATGTGTTACATGGGCATGCGCATACCTGGAGGATGGGAGGTAGGGGGAGAGGGGAGAAGGAAGGAGGGGGAGGGGGAGGAAGAGGAGGAAGAGCATCAAATGTTCTCATTGATACTTAGAGTCACTGAACCTACAGACAGAAAATCCATATAAAGATGCCCAGGCAGGAGCAGGAGCAGAATGTTTTGTTTTCAAGTTTTGTTACAATTTTAATTCCACACAGCCTTCTGTACTTGGCCTCCCAAGTACAGGGATACAAGGTAAGTTAACCCTTTTCAAGCCAAGCATGAAGCCCCAGGTTGCTATGCCTTTTCCAATAAGAACAGAAGACTACCTCTGTCCTTCTGGAAGCCAGAGACCAGGGGAGGGTGAACATTATCATGGAAACAGTCTTCCATCCTTACCACCCTGGAAGCCATCACATGGATGAGAATGAAATTCTTAAGATGATATCCTAGGAAGTCTCTCACTAGGAAGACGGGCAGTGCCAGCTTCCAGGGTTCAGTCTCCCACTCAGATCTGCAAAGCAGCACTGCATAAGGCTAAAAGAGAAGCTCAATTAGTAAAACAGTTGCTGAAAAGCAGAAGGACCCAACTTTGAATCCCCAGCACCCACATGAAAAGCCAGGCACAGAAGCACATGTCTATAATTCCAGTGCTGGGAGGCAGAGACTAACAGATCCTTCAAACTTGCTTGTTAGCCAGCCTAGTTGACTCAGTAAACTCCAGGTACAGTGAGAGACTCTGTCTCAAAAATTCAAGTTTCCAGAAGGGCTAAAACTATACTGCAGTAAGGGTGCTTGACTAGCATGCACTGCTCCCTAAAATAAATAAATAAAATTGATGTTTGAGAAAGACACCCACTATAGAGAGATGGCCTCTACACACACACACACACACACACACACACACACACACACACACACACACGTACACACACATATCATACCAAAGAAAGAAAGAGATGGAGAGAGGGAGGGAGGGAGGGAGGAAGGGAGGAAGGGAAGGGGTGAAAGGGAGGGAGGGAAAGTAAGAAGAAAGCAGAGATGACATGCCTCCACTTATGTGACTATACCTCCTTGCTTATGATGAAAACATTCATAAGATATAGTAGGTGTTATTAAAATACAGTAGTTTTGTTGTGTTTTTAAGTAGCTTTCATTGAGTTTGTTCTTTGGCAGTTTCATACCTGCATAAAGCAAATCATGATTACTGTAACTCCCCATGCTCTCTATTTCCCTTTCAAAAACAGTCCCTTTTCTGGCATCAAAACTTGTTATTATTATTTTTCTTTAGTTTTTGTTGTTGTTGTTATTGTTTTGAAGCCCACTGAATTAGCCAGGATCATCAGTGTGACCCTGGTGAGTTCTTCAATGGACTCACAACTGAAGACAATGGCTGCCCCTTCCCAGAATCTGTCAGAAGCAGATACTTTATCAAGGCAGGGTGTGATCCCTTAAGCCCCTCATCGGTCCATGACTGATGATTAAGAGGCCCAGACCTGTGCAAGCCCAATGCAGGTAGCCACAGTTACTGTAAGATCATGACACATGAATAGTCCCATCTACAGAGCACAGTGTTCTAAGGCCCTCCTCCTTCCTGCCCACCCTTCTGCCGTGATTCCTGACCCTTACAGGGCCGGCGACACACTCTTTCTAAAGGCGAGGAAAGTAAAGTATCCATTCTAGCCATTAAACTCCTTCATCAAAAAAGTTATCCAGGGATTTACAGAGGCTGAAGCACAAAGAGCATGCATGGACTGGACTTATGTTCTTTACACATATGTAGCTGATGGGCAGCTTGGTCTTCATATGGGTCCCTTAACAAGTGGAGTGGGGGCTTTCTCTAACATGGACGCTATTGCCTGCCTTTGGATGTCTGTTCCCTAGCTGGGCTGCCTTGTCTAGCTTCAGTAGAAAAGGATGTGCTTAGTCCTGATGGGACTTGATGTGCTGGGGTGGGTTGCTACGGGGGAGGGGGAATGCTTCCCTTTTCTGAGGAGAAGGGGAGAGGGAAAGGAGGGGGAGGGTGGGGGTGACGAAGAGAAAGGAGAAGGGGCTGCAATCAGGATGTAAAGTAAATAAATAAATGAATTTTTTTTAATTTGAAAAGAGAAAAGTTATCAAGAGGAGATGCTTTTCTTGTCATTTTTTCAGCATCAAAAAATTGAGTCCTTGTCCCCTGATGACTCCTCCCCACAACTGTTAATCTCGAAAATCTCGAATGTCAACTGGATCAGACTGACAGGCACCAAGGAGATGAGGATAAGGCACCCATCTCTGTGTGCGCCCATGAGAGTACTTCCAAAGAGAGTTAGACGGTTCTGACTTAATGATTGTGTTGACCATGATGGCTTCAGTTTCGAGGAGCTGATGGGAAGGCTATGGTGGATCTTGGCTGAACACATGGGCTCTTGGCAGCTCTGTTCTTCTTGGGGCCCCTTCGTGCTAGTGGTCTGTTCCACTTCCTAGTTGCATGGTAAGAATTACCTTGCCACACACACACCTTGTCATGATGGTCAGAAACCTGTGAAACTGTATGCCAACTAAAGTTATCCCTGTGGGGTGTTTTGGTAACAGCAATAATAAAGCTAACCCTTTATCACAGCTGAAATACCCTAAGTTCTCTCTTCTCTCTCCCAAACACACACTCTTGTTGGGTATAACCCTCACTCTCTAAGTTCTACGCCTCTCTCTGCATTCTTAGAAGAAACAGCAGAGAGCCTACAGTGATTGGAAAGACACTAAAATTCTTTCCCACCAGAAATCTAGCTCATCATCATTAATTTGCAGTTGGCCTTGAAGCACTGGCCTTCAGAGGTGGACTCCTTGGTTAAAGCAGCTCTCCCAGGGAGGCATGTGAGGTCCAAGATCAAGCAAAATTCAATAGTAGGTATTTCCAGTAGCATGAACTCATAATAAACAGTAAGGTAGTTTGAATGGCACTGAAGTGCTTGACCTTGGTCCTCCTCATCAGGAGAATACTCATGGTCCCCAGATGATAAGAATCCAGGTTGCTGTTGACCCAAGCGGACTGACCTTCATCTATAAGTTGCCTCATTATAAGCTCCCCCAAGGAAAAGCATATGACCAGAAACTAGCCTTTGTAGAGACAAAACAATGCTTGGGTCTTCCTGCTTCATTGTGGGACAACTATGAAAGAGCATCTCAGCTCTCTGCAGGATCAGCAGAGAAAGAGCGCCCCCACAGGAATACAGAGTGTTTTCTTCACCCACCCATTCCTTCCTTCATCACTAGAATGCTGATACATATCCTGGAAAGACTGTAAACTTCCCAGTGAGACTCTGTCTAGACATTCATTTCTGAGCCCATAAACTAAGAAAGGGCTATGTGTGCACACATAGCACGTGTTCCAAGCCAGCAGGGCAGGGAGGAGAGTGCCATAGAGCCTTTTGTCTTGGTTCCATCTCCATGTTACCAAATCTAGTAACTAACTCAGAAATCTGTATGGACAACCCGACATGCCTTGTTGTGAGCTGATGAGACTATACTATAAGTTATTCAGCAAAACTTTACATACAACCTGCTTCCTCTAACCCAAGACGCTAGTAAAGAAGAAGCGAAGGACACTTCAGCAGCAGAAAGTTAGTGCCTTGATTTCATTGCTGGAGCCTGGCCCATGAGAAATGGTGAGGAAGAGGAGATCGCTGAGTACACATGGGTAGGGAAGGCCTTCAGCTTCCGCCAGACTGTTTCCTAACCTCTTTTTTTTTTTAAATTCATTTTTTGTTTTCTAATAATTTCAAAAAGTTTTTTTCTGGTCACCCTCAGAACTTCCTCTGTAAGACCTATCTCCTGAGATTCTGAGAACAATTACATGAGGCCATGTAGCATGACTTCTGTGCATAGCATACACTATGCCTATGTCAAGTACCAAATGAAATACTTGCAAACATACCCTGGGAACTCTAACAAGTAACAAAAAGGTGCCACTATGATTACAACATAACAGATCAGATATGTAACTATACATTTTCCAAAGCTTTGACCTTGACTCCTTAATCAGAAAAGAACCTTTGTCTTCTATTTCATTTAACTTCAACTCAGCCTGCGCAGTATTTTCCATTGGGCAAATGCTGTAGTGTTTTCCCTGATTGGCAAGGCAGTGGTCTGCTGCATCCTCCCACCTTGCAATTGCCAGAAAGTTCAACTGCTTCTGTAATATCCCTTGAAGTGAGATTGGGCTTTTGTTTTGCATCAGACTGAGAAAGGAAAAACAGAGCTGCCTTCCCCAAAGTCACCAGAAGTATCATCCAGAGATTTCAAATGTATCCCTCTGCCTGAGTGTGTCCCAACCAAAACCTACGTCTAACTCCCTGGTATCTCAGGACGCTGGTGTATGTGACCCAGATCCATTTGTACCTTATTAAAAAAGGAATTGGGACCAAATCTATCCTACACTAAAACTTTTTAATGGAACAGAAATCCTTTAAGGATTATCTTAAATCTGGGCAATATTGTTAAGTGGGGCCTGAATGTAGCCAAATAGCTGCATGCTTAGAAAAAATGTCTGCCTTCCTCCTCACAATGATCCTATGAATCAGGGTTTCTGTGTCACTGATCCACTTCAATGTTGGCACATGTACTATGAGGATATTAATTGATGGAAATACAAAAACTACTCAGAAATGTCAGTATGTCTCAGCATGAGAATGGTTTGCCAACTCCATCACTGTTATCTATCCCACTGAATCTCATCTCCAGGAGGACTTAAATCCTGTACATCTTTCAGTTGAATAGACATAACTTGTCTCCTTGTTCGTATCTTCTCCTTTTCCGTGCCAGTGTCCTGTCCCTGCACCAGCCAAATGTCTTGTTTGCCCAGTGCTACCTCCAGCCTTACTTCTTCTCACCACACATTGATTTATAGAACCCGGCTCATTTTAAGGAACTTGAAAATACAGTCCCCCTCAAAGGAAAACAACTGCTGCAGTGGCCAAGCCAGAAAAAAAATGTGATCAGCCTTTGTGCCTCCCTGCAGGCTATATTAAAGGCATGGGCAGCTGCAGATCATAAAAGTGTAATAATCATATAATAGTTATCGAATGTACGAAGGAGTTTTTGTCTTTGAGTGACAGATATTCATTTTATAAAGAAGATATATTCCCAAGTATAACTCATTCATTCCTATTACAAAATGCTGTTCCTTTCTGTTAGTTGTCCACATTGACACTCTGCTGGAAGACTCATAAGATGTGCTTATGTGCTTAGAAGTTGAGCACAGAAAGAAGAAGAAGAAGAAGAAGAAGAAGAAGAAGAAGAAGAAGAAGAAGA
>OU015744.1:23502655-23547058 GCA_907169655.1 Acomys percivali | reverse complement strand
AAGGAAGGAAGGAAGGAAGGAAGGAAGGAAGGAAGGAAGGAAGGAAGGAAGAATGACAGAAAGCAGAGGGAGAAAAAATAATGGCTTGCCTATAGGAAGAGAAATCACTAATAATGGATTTTTTCCATCATAAACCATAGTGGCCAGAAACAAACAAGAAACCCTGCAGTCCAATATAATTTAAGTGATGGAAAATGAGTACTGTCCATCCACAATCCGATATCCATATAGAATGTGCTTCAGCAAGGAAGGGCACCACATCCAGCACGTCTTAGCACCACATCCAGCACGTCTTAGCTCCACATCCAGCACCTCTCAGCTCCACATCCAGCATGTCTTAGCTCTAGAAACCTGAAAGAAGCAGCAAAGGAGTGAAGAAAGGACAGACACACAGACACACATAAGGGAAGGCTGGGGTTGGATTGCTGTGCTGTCTCAGATGAAGAAGTAACAACAGTCTGAAACCTGCTTAATATGTATATTAACATGCTTAAGTGCATTCATATGTTTAAATATGTAGCATGTTTATTATGTACAGCATGGGAGGAGGAGTTAGCTGGTCCTGATAGGAGGTCTACAGGGTGTCTGTAGGGTTACAGCCTTAGGTTGTGGCTATCCAGGAGGAGGAAGCTGAATTGCTTGGTTTTGCACACACTGGTCAATCATTTAACACTCATACTTGCATGCACCATCAGCATTTACACTTGTACCAGCAGAAAGTATTGCCATCCCTTTGAGTCTCACCCAGGGAAAGCTTTGCCACTCCCATGGCCCTGAGGCTCCAGTCCTTGACATAGCTGTGTCTAGAGTAGTGCTTAGTTACTCCAACATTATCCTCCCAATAAATGAACAATAAAGTAAAATCAACAGGAATGTTGACATAGCCAATGATTTCAACAACCAAGAAGATCTATTTAATATTTATAGACATATTCCCCAACAACAGCAGAATATACATTATTTTTAAGCATCCATAGATAACCTATATGGGAGGCCTGGAGAGGTGGCTCAGAGGCTAAGATAGAGATATTTACTTTTCCAAAGGTCCTGAGTTCAATTCCCAGCAACCATGTGGTAGCCCACAACCACCTATAACAAAACATGGTGCCCTCTTCTGGCATGCAGGCATACATGCAGGCAAAATACTGTATACATAATGAATAAATAAATCATTTTAAAATAAACATGTGGAACACATAGTATATCCTGTGCCATAAAGAAAACTTAAAACAATTTAAATAATTGAATCACCGTGAGTGCTCTTTGTCAATGTGGAACCAAAGTAGCAATCAGTAGCGGATAAAGGGAAATCTTTAAACGCTTGCACACTAGGCCACACAGTTCTAAACAATCCATCAGAAAATCCCAAAAAGCTTGAAACACACACACACACACACACACACACACACACACACGCAACTGAATGAAAACAAACAAACAAAATACCTAGGCTGCAGGTGAGGCAGTGCTGACTGGGAAATATCTGGCACTTAATGCACACATAGGAAAGGACGGAAAGTTTCTAGTGAAAATGTGATGAACTATGGAACAAACCTGGAAAGAGAAGAGCAAATAAGCCAAGAGAAGAAAAGATGTAACGGGCATAAAGGAATAGTAATATGGGTTATTGTAAATCAATGAGTAGAACTGGCGATCTCAAACAACTAGAAAGAAATAGACACAAATTAATGACATCAGGAACGAAAGGGAGGCTTAAGACTGTAGACACCAAAAGGATGCCATGGGATATTATGAAGAGCTCTGCACTCACAGACTTAACAACTTAAGTAAAATGTGCCAGTGCCCCAAAGATCACATTTATACAGCCTGAGATAAACTAAATAGTGTTCCTGTTATGAAGGGAATTGAATTTGTCATTTAAAAACACCACCCAACAGTAATCTCTAATTCTATTCTAGATGGTCTACCAGCTAGATAAATCTACCAGTTATAGAAAAATTAATGCTAATCATTTTTCCAGTTATATATGTTTGCACGCGTGTGTTTATGCATGTCTGTGAGGTGAGGTGCACACACACGTATGCATGTAGAAGCCAGAAGTCAACATCCAGTGTCCTCAAGGTTCTATCCACCTTGCTCATGTGTACAGGCTCTCTAATTGGCCTGGATCTCACCAATCAGCCTAGGCTGGATAGACCATGAGCTCCAGGAATATACTGTCTCTATCCACCCACACTGGGATTCCAAGTGTACCACCGGGGTTAGCTTTGCAAGAGTGTTATTTAGATTGAATGTGGGTCCTTATGGGTTCGTGAAAGTCATTTTTCCAACTGAGCTACATCTCCAATCCTCTATTTTTAATTTGAAAAATTACATATATATATATATATATGACATCAGCATGTTATTTTGATATATGCATATACTGTAAAATAGCTAAATCAGCCTAATAGCATGCGTGTTACTTTACACATATGTATGTAAAATGTGACAATGTAATAAAAGTGTTGAAAATTTAACACACAATCATACATACATACATATGCATATATACGCACACATATACATGTACACAAACTACACATATACATATAAAATTATTAGAAATCTGTTCTTCAACAATTTTTTCAGAATATAATATATCATTAAATATAGCCTTCAAGTTGAATTTAAACCTCACAGCATTTGACAAATATCTCCCCAAACCTCCCTTTCCCATTATCTTGATAACAGCTACTTAGATTTTTTTCAACTTGAATCAAATTAGTCAAAAATGTTTTTTTTGTTAATTTGCCACCAGTAGATTCATCTGGAAAGATGGAACATCAATTGAGAAAATGCTTCCATAGGATTGGCCTGCGGGAAAGGATATGGGACATTTTCTTGATTAATGATTGGTGTAGGAAAGCTCAGCCCACTGTGGGCAGCACCACCCCTGGTCAAGGTGGTCTTGGTTTGTATGAAATCTTTTTTTTTCCTGAGGCACAGTTTCTCTTTGTAGCCTTGACTGTCCTGGGCTTGCTTTGAAGACCAGGCTGGCCTCAAATTCACAGAGATCCACCTGCCTCTGCCTCCTTGAGTGCTGGAATTAAAGTCATACACCACCACGCCTGGTTTAAAATCTTAGTCCAAGTAAGCATGAGAGAATAAACATGTAAGCCACAACAGCATATCCCTGCCCCCGCCACCACCGCCCCCATCTCTGCTTTGGTTCCTGACTTCAGTTCATAACTTGAATTCCTACCTGGCTTCCCTCAGCGACTGGCTGTGGTCAGGATAAGCAGGGCAAATGCAGTCCTTCCTCCTCCATGTTGCTTTGGATCATGGTCTTTATCACAGCCACAGAACGAGATCTAGGATACCAACATATTCTCTGTTTCTTTGGGTTCCAAGGATTTTGACATTTTTGGATTTCATATATAAGTGAGATTACATGCATTTGCCTCTCTGTGCCTGCTTTATTTAACATAACACTTTCCAGATTCATCTTCATTGCTACAGATGACAAGACTTCCTCAACTTCTAAGCTTTAAATATATTCCATTGTGTGAATATGTACATATTCATCTACATATATATATACACATACATCTACATGTGATGGATACATGTATGTGTGTATGCATGTGTGTCACATTTTCAATCAATAATCTTTTGGTGGACAGATAGGTTGACTTTCTTGGATATTTTTTATTATTGTTAGCTCTGCAATAAGCGTGAGAGTGCACTTACTTACGTCTTTGACATAGTGGTCTCATATCCTTTCACTCCATATACAAATACAGCTCTGCTTTACAGTTTTTAAAATCCTCCTTATTGTTTCTCTAAAAATTGCATTAATTTACACTCCTGCCAACAGTACCTAATTGCTCCTCTTTCCTGTAAATCCTTTCTAAAACTTAGCCCTTGTCTGTGTGTCTAACGACCATGCTAGTAAGGGTGGGTGCTTAACACTAATTCTGTCACTGTCCTTAAGAATAAGGAAAGCCAGCCAGGTGTGATGGTGCATACCTTTAATCCCATCACTGAGGCAGGAGGATCACTGTGAGTTTGAGGCCAGCCTGGTCTACAAAGAATGTCCAGGACAGCCAAGGTTGCACATGGAAATCCTGTCTCAAAAACAAAACAAAGCAAAAAGAATAAGGATAATTTTCTCAATTTACTTTATGAAGCTAAGATTATCCTGATATTAAAAGCCAGACAAAGGCAACATTAAAAAATAAATCTGTGAACTGTTATTCCTCATAGATCTAGATGGAAAAATCTTTAACGCAACATTAACAAATAGAATTGAGAAGTATATGAAAAAATTATGAACTATAACCAAATGAGTTTTATTCCAGGGACACAACTAGCTCGACACTAGAAAATCAATCAATGTAGCCCACCCTATTAACAAAATAAAGAAGAAAATTATATAGTCATATCAGTCAATGCATAAAGTGTATTTGATAAAACTGAACACCTATCCAAAAAGTCTTATAACATAGGAATATAAAGAAATGTCTTCAACCTGCTTTTTAAAAAATCCTGAAAAGACCTTACAACTAGATTACAGTAAAAATATGTTTTGTGCTAAGACTAAGAAAAAGGATGCTCATGTCCACTGTCGGAAATCATTGTATTAAACACAGAATGTGTAGTGAGAACAATACAAAGAGAAAGAAAATTACGCAAACCAGAAGGAATGAAATTAAAGCTGTCCTCATTTGTAAATAGCGTAAATATCGATATAGAAAATTCAAATAAATCTACAAAACATAAAGTAGAGCTACTAAGCTGCAAAAAGCAAGGCACAGTGTTCATTGTGTTCCACACAGCGACATTATGTGGCTATGAAGATGTTAAACATGATATGACCTTTTAGTCTTGTCACCCAAAAAACTAAAGTTTTTAGGAAAAATAAAACACAGGGTTTCACACTGAAAACCAAGTGACTGTAGTAAAAAGAAGTCAAACTAGATATAAATGGACACGCCATATTCGTGGAGTAGTGGGTATAGTAAAGGTTTCACAGGCTCCCAAAATGGTATACGGCTTAATACAATCCTTATCCAAGTCTCTGAAAGATTTTTATAGCTATAGACATAATGCTCCTAAACTTTAAATAGGTTAAAGTAAATAAAATGGCTAAAATAACTTTTAAAGAGAGTAAAAAGGTTGTAATAACTTGTCTATTTAATTTCAAGACTTACGTAGCTAGAGTAATCAATACTATGCAGTAATAGTGGAAAGAAACATAGACTGATTTAGAACAGAGGATACGTCAATAGAGAGCCCACATGTTTACGTCAAACCATTGTTCAAAATGGCACAAAGACGATTCAGCAGAGAAAGTGTACGATTTCTTTTCTTTTTTTTTCTTTTCTTTTCTTTCTTTTTTTTTTTTTTTTTTTGTACGATTTCTAATGTATAGAGCTAAGGAAAGTAAACACTCACTTATATGCAAAATAAAATACTAAAAAGTATTCTAAATCTCCCTTATACCAAAACTGGCTTAAAATGGATCACAAATGTTAAATGCAAAACTATAGAAAACAAAAAACAATTACAAAAATATTTAAGGACACCTTCAAGACCCAGGGCAAATTGTTCTTACCCTTGAAGCCAAAATCTTAGTCCATAAAAGCAAAAAATGACTAAACTTGATGAGAATTAATAATTTACTTTGTGAAAACTCATATTTAGAGGGAAACAGAAACACTAAAAGTGGGTAAAAATATGTATAAGTAACATATGTCAAAGGGCTACTATCTAAAATAAAAGGGACTTTCAAAATTCAGTTTGATGTGTTTGGAGGAAGTTGAGGAGGTGTGGTCTTGCTGGAGGAAGTACATCACTAGGGGGCAGGCTTCGCGAGTCTCCACGTAGAGTTTACTCTTTCTGCATAGTGCCTGCATTTGAAGATGTGAGCTGTTTCCATGATCTGGCTATTATGAATAAGGCTGCTATGAACATGGTTGAGCAAATTTTCTTGTTGTGTGCTGGTGCATCTTCTGGGTATATTCCAAGGAATGGAATGGCTGGGTCTTGAGGAAGCCCTATTCCCAGTTTTCTGAGATAGCACCAGATAGATTTCCAAAGTGGTTGTACTAGTTTGCATTCCCACCAGCAATGAAGGAGTGTTCCTCTCTCCCCACATCCTCTCCAGCATGTGGTGTCGCTTGAGTTTTTGATCTTAGCCATTCTGATGGGTGTAAGATGGAATCTCAGAGTTGTTTTTATTTGCATTTCCCTGATGACTAAGGAGGTTGAGCATTTCTTTAAGTGTTTCTCAGCCATTTGATATTCTTCTGTTAAGAATTCTCTGTTTAGTTCCAAGCCCCATTTCTCAATTGGGTTATTTGGTTTGGTGGTGTTTAATTTCTTGAGTTCTTTATATATTTTGGATATTAGACCTTTGTCAGATGTAGGGTTGGTGAAGATCTTTTCCCAGTCTGTAGGCTGTCGCTTTGTTCTCTTGACAGTGTCTCTAGCCTTACAGAAGCTTCTCAGCCTCATGAGGTCCCATTTATTAATTGTTGACATTAAGGCCTGGGCTGTTGGTGTTCTGTTCAGGAAGTTGTCTCCTGTGCCAATATGTTCCAGGCTCTTCCCCACTTTTTCTTCTAAGTGACTTAGTGTCTCTGGTTTTATGTTGAGGTCTTTAATCCACTTGGATTTGAGTTTTGTGCAAGGTGACAAATATGGGTCCAGTTGCATTTTTTTACACATAGACATCCAGTTAGACCAGCACCATTTGTTGAAGATGCTATCCTTTTTCCATTGAATGGATTTGGCTTCTTTGAAAAAAATGTAATAAGAATAAATTAATAAAAAAATAAAAAGAAGATGTGAGGGCTCAGCTTCGGCTCCTGCCAACAATGCCTGCTACCTACTGCTGTGCTTCTCAGCCATGATGGACTCCTATCCCCCTAGAACCATAAAACCAAATAAACTCTTTCTTCTATAAGTTTCCTGTTTCTGATGTCTTAGCATAGCGACAGAAAAGTACCTGAGGCAAACACAGAGCATCTATCGCGGAGTAATAGAGACATGTACGTCAATCGCATAAAAACGTGTGTGTCCATAGCACCTAGATTCATAATAGCCTCAAATTGGAATGATTACAAAGGTTAACATCCATGGTACATCTTACCATGAAAGATTACTCAGCATAAAAGAGAACGTGCCATTCATATGCATAACAACTGGGGTGGATCTGCAAAGAATTAAGCCTATCTCAAAGGGTCACGCACTGTATTAATTATACCTATATAATGTTCTTGAAACCATTACATTGCAGAATACTAAAAATGATAGAGATGTGAGAGCCCTGAGTTTGGCTATAAAGAGTAACACGAGAAACCCTTGAGATGAAAGTAATGTTCTGTGTCTTGACTGTGGCTGTAAATGTCCTGATATTGTGCTTAATTTTGCAGTGTTTTCATCGATGAAAACTGTGTCAAGGGTACAGGGAATCTGTCTGTATTATTTCTTGTACATAAATATGAATCTACAATCGTAGAAAAGGATCTACTACTGTCCCTTTGCTAGACCAGCACAATTCCTTACTGCATTCTAAATCATATTCTTAGACCTACAGGTAAGGGCATACCTCATTGAAGAAGCCTCTCCTTACAGCCAACAGAGATCTTCACAGAGAACCGTGGACCGCTGAAATCATAGCAGTTCTCGGTAATGTACGGGTTAAAACAGTAAAAAAAAAAAAAAAAAAAGTAACTGGAATCGGAATTGAAGCCTTGGATCTTAGTCTTACTATGACACTTACCAGATGTATGTCCCTCAATAAGTCACATAAATTCCAAGCTTCACTTTTTCTGTCTTTAAGATGGGGACAGTAAGGGCTGGAGAGCCAGCTCCGCACTTAGGAGCACTTAGCTACTTCTGTGGGAGACCAAACATAAGGAGCTGAGGTAATTAAACACTCACATGCAAAATAAGATACTCAAAAGTATTATAAATCTCCCTTGTACAAAACATGGCTTAAAATGGATCACAAATTTGATGTTAAACACAAAACTATAGAAAAAACAAAAAAACAGAAACATGAGAGAACATATTCAGGATCCAGGGCAAATTGTCCTTACCTTGAAGCCAAAATCATAGTCAATAAAAGCAAAGCTCATAGAGCCAAGGTTGAGTGGCTCACACCAAAAACACCAGTTCCAGGGGATCTGATGCCCTGTTCTGGCTTCAATAGTCACCTGCATATAAAGCTCTTGCACACACATGTGTGCACATGAGCACACATTCAATATTAACAAATAAATATGTTTATATTGAAATAAATTAAATGGTAGCAGTACTATTTTTCCTGCCCACCTTACATCGTCTCCTGAAGCTTCGATGGATATGTGATTACTCTGAGTACAGTCTTGGTCTCATTCATCTCTGTGACACTCCTGCCTAGCTGAGGACCAGCAAGATCAGGTATTCCATAAATGTCTACAGAATGAATAATAGTTTTAGGAAGGATATGTAAAATGAAAGCCATTAATTAAGTGTGATACTAAATCCTCCTGTTCTGCCAGCAAAGTATGCTGTTGTCATGCAGACCAGCTTTAAATAATGTCACAGATTCTTTGGGAAAAGACCCTCAACACTGACCACTTTGCCCAGTCTCTTTATCAAATAAATATAAAGATGGCAGAACAACTCACTGCTTCATTATATGGTATGGATTTGGCTGATAGAGTAACTTCTTTCTATGGCAAGTTTTACAAGCTTATTTATTGTGTTGCAGAATTATTCTAGCATGATCTAGTAATACTGTATGGCTTCTTATCTAGATTTCAGGCCAATGAATTCAAGTCAATCTGCAAGAACAGGAAGTATCTAATTATACAGCTGCTAGTCCTACATTAGGGCACAATCCTTATAGTAGGCTTTTTGGGGATACACTTGATGTTTCTCAGATATTTGAAAGCTATTCATGGCAAGTATCATAGATCACTATCTTCCAGCATGGTCTGAATCAGCACCCGTTCACTCAACACTGAAGCGTGTCTGCAGATATGTGTGTGGATGCTGTTTTGTGTAGTTTTTGAAACAAGGCCTCACTATGTAGCCCTGGTAGGCTTGAAATTCACCATGGAGATCAGGCTGGCCACTAACTGTAAGAGCTGTGCCTGCCCCTGCATCCTGAGTGCTGGGAGAGAGTTAAGGTGAGTGCCACATGTGTAAATATTATAGTAACTACAACAAAGATGATAAAAAAAAAAGTCTCACATCAGTTAAGGTTATTTTAACGTGCAACGTCTAACAGTGCTTGGGTTTTCAGGGCTTTATTTAATTGTGGAAATCCAGACAACACATAGATAATGGATTTATACTTTTGCAAAGGAATGCCTTTGTAGTGTCCTGTGATAGAAAAGATCTCAGCCTGAATATTTAAAACGTATAAGCTTGAAACTACCCAAAGCTGGCTTATTTTTTTAAGCTATCTAAATCAAATTACCCTCACTGCTTACTCTTTTTAAATATTCAGTTCAGCAAGTCCTGTGGTTTGGTTAGAGATGACTTATTTCAACCTGCCGCCTGCCTCTGCTGATGCCCTATGAACCCAGCAGTCACAGTCTACGAAACAATCTTCACAGGTGAAGAACTCGCTCTGTTGTGTGGCAAACAGTGTGCTCCCTGGCAAAAGTAATTGCTGGAATCAAAAGTAGTCTGTGTTACCCTTTGCCCCCAAATCTGAGCTGGGGTGGGGGTGGGGGGTAGAAAAAGTTACGTGGCCTCTCCCTGCCATGTGACAGAGTCAAATATTTGAGAGGGCCTTCATGTACCAGGTCACTCACCTATCCTTGGGGGTGAAGTTCTCTTCCACAGGAAACTTGTTTCTTTTCCTTTCATATCCTGGTGCTTTAGTTTATCAATGGCCAGATTAAAGTGAGGTGTCCAGAGTTGAGGAAATCACCAGTTCAGAATATAGAGAACCCATTGTATACCTTATAAGCCGTACATTGTATTTTTCTTTTTCTTCTTATTACATTATTGTATGTGTGCCATTGTGTATGTATGAGTGTGTGTGTGTGTATGTTTGTGAGTATATGTGAGTGTGTGTGTGAGACAGTGTTGTGTTACTGTGTGAGTGTGTGTATGAGAGTGTGTGTGTATGTGTGTGTGAGTATATGTGAGTGTGTGTGAGAGACAGTGTTGTGTTACTGTGTGAGTATATGTATGAGAGAGTGTGTGTGTGTGTATGTGTCTGTGTTTGTTATGAAGTTTGTATAGAAAGTGGGGATAGCTTTATGAAGTTGCTTCTCTCCTTCTACGATGTGACTGAACTCATATCATCAGGATTGGCAACCAGCACCTTTACCAGCTGAACTATCTAGCCAATTCTGTATACTGAATTTTCATAATGCAGTCTATGTAAATTGTGCAGTGAAGTACTAACCCGGACTGAGCATATTTAATCTGAAAATCTGAGATCTAAAAATCTGTGCACCAACATGGTACGGGAGGTGGAAAATTCCACACTTAAGCTCATGTGATGTGCCACAGAGTCACTGCAAGGATCGTGCCAGATTCTTTACAGGCTATGTGTACATGCTGTAGGTAAAGGATAAATGAGTTCCATGTTTAGACTTAGCTCTCATTCCAAAATATGTCCTCTAAAATCCCAAAATGTACAAAACAAACACTTGGAATAAGACACTCAACCTACAGCAAATTATCACCACTGTATTTTTTTACACACATTATTGTCACAGTCCAGGTTTATATTTATATCTTTCAACTTAAATAAAGGGTGCTCAGTTGTTCGTTGCTAAATCACACCATGTCCCAACATTAGCATTTCATTGTGAACCCTGATTTTGTGTTCAGTGTGTTGGCTGTGACTGTTGCTTTGACTCTCTGCTTCCTGCAGCTTTGCTGAGCAGCCCTCCTAACCTGCTGCAAAGATTGTACTGAACGCATTGTACAAAGGAGAATCAAGAGCCCTCTGGCTTGACACTGGAAACTTCTTGGCAAGACAGCATCCTGGAGTATCAATGAAAAAAATGGTCAATAGTAAGTGTGCAAACAGCAATGCCAGGAAAAGCCTCATGTGCAAAGTGAACATGTGGAAGAGAAGAAACCAATGCAGAGGAGAAAATAGCGCATCCCTGAACCGTCAGAATTCATTTAAATTGTGAGCTCCTTTACAAGAAGACATTTGAAAGATGCCTTTACTTCAGAGGCAGGTGGATTGCTGTGAGTTCGAGGCCAGCCTGGTCTACAAAGCGAGTCTAGGACAGTCAGGGCTATACAGAGAAACTCTGACTCGGAAAACAAACAAACAAACAAAAAAAGATGCCTTTCTTTCTTGGAAAAAGTAAAAGATAGAACTGCAAACTCCCAGAAATTTCCAAGGGACACGAGATCACGAGTGTATCAAAGAGATATGCTGTAAGCTCCTCTCACAGCAGCCGAAGCAATATGACTAGCCAAAACAGGGAACCGTACTCTGTGTCAGTCCAGATGAGTGGATTGAGAAACTGTGGCCAATATACAAATAGTTTACAGTGTACATACACTTCACACGGCGTAAAAGATACATACGCGATTCAGCTTCAGGATTTTCTATGGTTTTCTACAGATGAACCCAGGGAACTGTTCTAAGAGGAAAACAAAAGTCTCACACAGAAAGACAAACACCGCATGCTCACCCTTACATGAGGAATCTAAAAAGGTCAAATTTACAGGGACAGAAAGTAAAGTGAGGGTGCCAGAGTCAAGAGAGTGACAACCCTGGGAAGGTTTGGGAGGGGTCTAGTCAGAGATTTCCAACTTTCAGTCTGAAAGAGTAAACTCAAAACTTCTATTGTACCAGGGGAATTCAATATTCTTAACACACACACACACTCACACACACTTACAGAGTTAATACATACATTAATTAGCTCCATTTTGCCATTCCATTATACACATTTCAAACTAACATGCAGTACATTGTAAGCATATAACATTTTTTCCAATTGAAATATTTTTAATTTTTTTTTTCTTCAGGTTAACAAGATGGCTCATATCAGGTAAAGGTGCTTCCAGCCTGGCCCAACAGCCTGAGTTCAGTCCCTGGGACGCACACATAGACGGAAAGACACAGCTCTTACGTGTTAGCCTCTGAGCTCCACAGACCTACACACATGCACACTGAATAAATAAATGTCTTCTAAGAGGGAAATATTGTTTTAATTCTTTCTGGAAAGAAGAGGGAGAGAGAGAGAGAGAGAGAGAGAGAGAGAGAGAGAGAGTGTGTGTGTGTGTGTATGTGTGTGTGTGTGTGTGTGTGTGCATCCTACGATGGCAACATAAAGTCATTTCCTGCTATGAACACCTCATCCAGGAAGTTGACAAATATGGCCTTAAAGGACGAGTAGGATTTGAAGTAGATTAGAGAAGGAGTACACAAACCAAGGACAAAAAAAAAAAAATCTCAGCCCACTGGGCATCAAGAAGCTCTTTCAGCATCCATCCCCTGCAGCCAGCTGCCCTCTCCCCACCCCAGAGCCCACCACCACCGTAAGTAACTCCTTTGTGTGGAAATCAGTATTTTAAGTGTTTATACCTTTAGATGGTTCGTTGGTGTCTAAAAAGATGATTCACTTTTTAACTGGGTCATACAGAGGTCCAATATACAAGGTGAGTAACCGGTTTAACGTATGTTCGTTTTGATCGATGTCCAAGTTGTTGTTTTTTTTTTTTTTAGCACACCGAGGATGCAAAAATATCAAGGACTGCTTTTATTTGCTTATATTGGGTAACAAATCTAACGTTAAACATGACCCTTGCAACTGTTCCCTCATCTTTCCCAGTCACGATACTTTGATGCTAGAATAAATATCAATATAGTTCCACGTTGAGGAAACCAGGGGGTTCTGGAAGGATTTAATCCCCTCAGGTAGTTCTGTGGGGGTTTTCCTTTGCTTGTTTGTTGCTGGTGGTGGTGGTGTTGTTTTAACAATTTAAAACTCTCTTTTTGAAATAAATACTTAAAAATCTGTAGTAAATTCCAAGATTGGTATGGACTGAGACAATTGCTTTAAACTGTGACAATCTCTGGTTCACTCACATTCTCTATACATTACTTCTGCCTTTTCAGTCTGAAAATGAGTTGCAGAAAAGAACCAAACTGCTCTAATTGGAAACTGAAAACAGTTACCCATCCACTGACATCTATCATTTGGAACTAGAAATAAAATTCATTTTTTGAAAAAAAAGAATTCTGTAGGCGTTCCAGGATATGAAGTCATTTCTTATTTATAATTTATTCATAAGAGATAACATTTTTCTTTTTAAAAAGATTTATTTTAATCCCTGTGGTACTGGGCATGCCTTTAATCCCAGTGCTTGGAAGGCAGAGACAGGCTGATCTCTGAGATGGAAGCCAGCCTTTTATAGGACAGCCAGAGATACACAGAGAATCTTTCTCTCTCTCTCTCTCTCTCTCTCTCTCTCTCTCTCTCTCTCTCTCTCTCTCTCTCACACACACACACACACACACACACACACACACACACACGTAGCTCTTGTAAAGGTGACAGAATATAAGGGGTGAGGTGAGAGCTACTCATAGTGAAAACAGCTGAGGCGCAGCATGGGCAAACAAAGGCTTGTTGAGGAGCCTCCGATGGCAGGGCAGGATCCTCGCTCTTCTCTGTGCTTTCTTCTCCATGGTTGTGCTGGGCTGCCTTACAGTTCTGACAACTGTCTGATTTACTCCATTGACCTCTTTCCCTCTGAAGTTAGTATGAGGCAGCTTCTGTTACTTATAAGCAAAACCACCAATAGGCTTATAGTAGACACTCAAATATTTCCCATTTGAAAAGCAGGCTAACAGGATCAGTTGCCTATTATAATTTTATGTCCAGCACTACAATTCCTGCTGTGTGTTTGCCTGCTCCAATTTCATTCCAGATAGGTTATTATGCTTAACAAAGGCAAGCTCTTCCTGATACAAGAAAGAGCCCAGTAAACAACAACAATAATGATAGGGGGAAAACCTTTTAATAAGCTAAAGTAGGCTTGATATTATTTCCCGAGTATGCTGTGAAACGCCAGTCTTAATTCACTTCAGATGGCATGCTTAAGTATTACAGAAACTAAAACAAAGAAAGAGAAAAACTTAGAATATTGTCTGGGGAGTTGAAACCAGAAAGAGGGGCATGAAAGAGAGTAAAATGTTTCCCAAGGGAGCCTCTCATGGTGTATTGAGTGTGCAGGTGGGGGCTGGGCTGGGGCCAGGGGATCTCCAGACGTTAAGACTTTAAATGTTGGCTGACCTTCACCAAGGGCACTGAGGTGAAAGTGGTTCAGCAGCTTAGGGTACAGCTTCTTACAAAGACAAAAAGTACACACACACACACACACACACACACACACCGCACCAAACACATACACATACCACACCACACACACACACCACATCACACACATGATACACCACACACCACACCACATACCCTTACCAAACCAAACACACACACACACACACACACACACATCACACACATCACACACACATCACACATACACCACACACACACATACACCACACACACACACCACACACACACACACACACACCACATCGCACACACACACCACTGCTTTCATGGTCTGGCTCTATTGAACAAGGACAGATCATTTGGTCTGTAGATCCTTAAATGTGTCTTCACCCATCCCATCTCCACCTCCCTCGACCATAACTGTCTCCTTGCTTTCTAAAAGAATCTAAACAGAGAATGCCACAAACTTCCACTTAAAAGTCTTGGTGTTCAGAATAACTCCAAGAATTCTACCACCCTGCTATCAATCTACGCCAAGGTAAAGGATTTACCAGAGTGTGTCCTGCTTGGTTTGTGTGAGCACAAACCCCCAAACTAGGTCACCCCAAATTTTAAAAAATCCATTAAACCAACTCAAGTGAGGAATAAAAGAAAGGCTGGTTTCTAAAAACTATGCTTGCTCAGCAGGGAATTCAGTGCTCGCCACCCCCACTTTTGCCATGGTTGATCTCCAGGGAGCTGGTGCTCAACCCTATCTAAATAAAGCCCGAAAAATTCATCAGACAAAAGAAGGTCGCTTACTACTTAAGAGTAGTTTTTTGAGGGGCAGGGTGGATTAAATGCTGAAGGAGCACTTGATTAATTTGGATGTCTTGCATGCCGTGTATCGTGCATAACTTGATTTCTATAAAAAATGAAGTATAAAAATAAGTTCAAATGGTAATGAAAATCCATATACACACACGGCTGTCAGTGGACCAACGAAGAGACGTGAAACCTATATATTGGCTTCCTGTGCTTTTCTGGTGCAGATACGGAAGACAAAGGCGTTGGGTCAATGGATTCATCAAACGTGTTCTCTGTTGTTGCATCAATTATGCAGCTCTAAGTATACTGGGCCCTTTAGCACGTACTTGCCACTCCTGCTCCTTCTTCCGAGGATACAGCAATTCTCCCCGGGACGAACGTACCTCTCTCAGCCCTGGGACTGGAGTCGGGCCACCCACTGCCCTGGCGGCTGCCAAGACACTGGGACTTGTTGCTGGAGGCAGATCCTCTTGCTTGCCGGCGGAGAGCTAGTAGTACGCCGCGCCTCCCAGTCAGGCGTGGGTGGGGACAGTTGCCCCCGGTGCCCCCTGAGTGCGGAGAGCCCGCCCAAGGGGAGGGGAGTGCTCCCCTGGGTCCGGAGCTCCGCGCCTAGCCGGTCCTCCCGCCCAGGTCGCAGGGTCGAGGGCACCCGAGGGCCCAGCCACTCTCCTGCCTTCCCCGCGGCCTCCCCACCCCCATTCGGCCCTGGAATCAATAGTGGGCGCTGATTTTTCACAATTGCAGCTGTCTGATTCATCAGTGAATAATTAAATCAGAGGCAGCCAGGCCTGCCTGGCGTGGGAGTATAGGGCCCCCCCCCCGCCTAGATCCGCTCAAACTGGGGGTCAGTGAGAAGCTGAGAGGGCAGCCAGAGGACAGGCCTCTGCCGGCGCCCAAGCTCGGAGAGCTCCCTAGCTGGGGCGCCTCTCAGGGTGTGGCTGGAGAGGCAGAGGAACGTGTAGGTAGCTGGCCTGGCTGCTGGGAAGGGTGAGGGAAAATGGGGCGTTCCATAGTGGCCCTGCAGGGGTTGACAGCCCCTGCATTTTGGTCGTAGGCTGCAGACCCAAGCACCACACTTGGGTCCCTACTAGGAGCTGCGGCTAGCTGCGTTTGGTGCAGACACCCTTTTCAGGATGACTTTCCGAAGGGACAGGAAATCCACCCTCAGAAAGCAAGTTGCCTTTGAGGAAGATAGAAGCGCCTAGAAACGGCATTGATTTAGACATCAATCCTGACCTACTCCCTCCTCCTCCTCCTCCTCCTCCTCCTCCCCCCCCCCCCCCCCCCCCGACTGGCTGGGCCAAGCCACCCCTTCCTCGAGAAGGAAACCTTCCCAGCCTCAGGGCCACCGGATTCCGCTGGCTGGCAACCAGACCCTCTCACTCAAGTCCCCACAGACTACATATGAACCCCCACAGCCTGCATACCTACCCCCCAGAGTCTCCGACCTAATTCCACGGGCTCGACACCATTACCCACTGTCTCCACGAACCTACACACCAGCCCCCACAACCTTGATACTCGCTTCTAGCACCTCCAAGCCACCTGAAACAGCCTCCAACCACCCTGAGTCTAGTGGCTAGCACCTAGGGCCTCCGTGTGTGTGTGCCCGCGGTATCAGCCTTCTTCGGCAGGGTGTGGGGCTTCTGAGTTCTCACACACAGCCGCCTACACACCAAGGTTTCCATACCAGTCCCCAGAGCCTCGACGTCCTCCTCCTCTGTGGCACCAACCTCACCCGCACGATCTGGACCCACTCCCTAAGGTTTATGTCACCACCTCCACCCCCACTCCGTAGACCTCCACGCTTGGCTCGACCAAACAGCCGGCACCACTTCGGACGTTCTGCTGGGCAAATGCTATTACTTCCAACAGGTCTTCTAGGCCCTCCAGTTCGCAGAGTGCCCGGTTGGTTCTCTCAGCCCAGGGTCTTAGGGGGGAGGGGGGTCTTCGGAGCTCAGTTTCCTTATTGGCAGCCCTACCAACTGGAGTCGGGCCTGGGAGCACTTTGGCTCACAGTGCTAGCCCTGCTTTTAGAATGGCCACAGCACCATCGCCACCGGCAACTCCCGCCAGTCTTGGTTTCTTACATGCGGTTCAAAGCACAACGATTCAGAATTCGTAAGATGACATCGAGACAATTGCGGTCATAAAATTCTCCTAAAACAACCTCACAGTGTTTTGTGCCTTTTTATACTATTACCCGAAAGACCAACTCAAAAGATCTGGTTCTTTAATTTATTTGAGAGCAGAGAGTCAAGAAGCCTTAAAAATGTGCGATTTTAATAAACAGCCTGAATTCACATAAAGACTCGCAAACGCCTGTTTTATTAGTTTCCGACTATATATATATATATATATATATATTTAATCGAAATTTTTATTTCTCAAGTTTCATTTCAGGCCAGTGTATAAAATACTCTAAGCTAAAAAAAAAAAAAAAATTCTTCTCCTGTGGTACCTACCCAACTGAGACATTGTAAACTCTCGTTTTCATTGAGAAAGTACTAGGTACTTGTAGTAATGAATAAACAATGCTAAGTCCTCAAATTTTGTTATTTCTAGAACAAATAAATGGTGGTTTTTAGAGGACAGTAAATTAAAAAGTGATGCCCTACTTAAGTGTCTCCGATAACTTAAAACCAGCTCTACTTTTAAGAAGCTAATTTTGTCCTTTTTACAACCAACTGCAACTTTTGCCTTTCTTTAGAGAAGGCAACAAAAAGATTTCACGCGCAACTTGACCAGGACAAAGGGACCTCACGCCCGGTCTCCTTTTGTAAGGTGACAACTGATAAAAAAAGGAAAACTTTATCTTCAGCGCACTTAAGCAGTACATCTGGAAACCTTCTTTAATGAGAAAGTGCAACGGAAGTTAGCCTCTACTTGAAAACTGAGGCCGGGAAGGGCTTTGAGGCCAAGGTAACTAGTAATCCTGAGACAGGGGCGAGAACGGGGAATTCCTAGCCCTTAGGTTTCAAGTTGCTTATTTAAAAGTGCCACGCAGTTTTAGAGAAAACCTCCGGTCTCGGGAAATGCCACATGCGCCTCCCTACCCGCAAAGAAGTCCTCAAGTTTTTGAGAATTTGTAAATTGGAACCCTCAACTTCCCCATATACTTTTGTTTTTTAATTTTTTCTAAAAAGGGGGGGGGAGCTTTCTTCTAAGCAGCTTCAGCAGCTTAGAAAACACGCCAGGAAAGGGATGTGGGGCTGGAACTCCGGTGTCTTGGAAGAGTCTATACCATCTAGATGGCTATGGTCGGTCCAGACTAGAGCTCCACTACCCACTGCCACTAGAACTCCTCCAGCCATGAAGAAGGAGGACGGGGTGGGGGTGGGGGGTGGGGTAGGGGGATGGGGGAGGCAGAGAAAGAACTAGAGGCAGTGACACACAGAGAGAAACTGGTCAACAAAACTTTACAATCTATGAAAATAGAGAGAGATTAAGGTTAGCTGACCTAGTTCCTGGATTTCTTTAAAAAACTAAGCAGATGGCCCCGCTAGTGTCTCATCTCAGCTGAAGTCACGATTCCCGTTTTGGCTGCCTCTGTAGCCTGTCAGTCCCAGTGCGCAGGTGCCCACGTTATTTGGGTTGATGGCTATCCCTTCTCAGTACCTCTCAAGTATACCCATACCTCCCCGCCCCCCCTCCACCCCCACTACTCCAACTACAGCTTCAAGGTTTAGAGCTGAATTTGTGGCTCCAAGAAAATGCTTCTCCTGATACAGACTTTGTGGAGGTGGGGAGCGGCCTTCCTCCCCCCACCTCAATGCCAAAGAGGCCAGATGAGCTGAAAGAAAAGACGCAAACCCCAGCAAAGCAAACTATCTTTAACTAATCTTATATAGTCAGGGGCAGGGTTTTGCTCGCCCTGAGTTTGCCTTACCGTGATCCTTAAGAGGAGGCAGGAATTGTTTCTAAAAGGACTGATTTGGCTTCAGAGAACTTTGGGGGGGGGGGGAATGATGGTTTTTGTTTGTTGTTTGTTTGTTTAAATTTCCTAGAGCCAATATGATGTCTGGAAAGTGCTGGTGGATTTACAGGCTGAGAACCTGAAGGGACTTGGGTTGCACTTTAGTTTTAGTTTTCTTCTTCCCATATTCAACCAGCCCGAGCTTTCAGACAGAAGAAAATTGAAGCTAATGGAGACATCAAACAGAGGCACAATTCTGAAGGCTCCCTCTCTGCTACAAACACCCACCGTGCATCTGCACGTGTAATCACAGAGACTTGCCGGGTCTTCATTACTAGGGACTCAGATAACAGGGGAAGCAAACGCTCCTCCGTTGTTAGAAGGAAGCCTCTATTATCACTACTATTATTTGTGTATAGCAACATAAGAATTTCTTTCTCTTCTTAAAATTCCCCCACAATATTGAAACAGTATTTGTTGTATGATTCATATAAATGCTGGAGGCCTTACTGAAAAACCATTACCATTTAATGGCTAGAAAATTGCTCTCCTTCCTTTAAAAAAAAAAGGAAGGAAGAAAAAAAAAGAAAGGAAGAAAAAAAGAAAAAGGCTGGCGCAGTAGCAGCAGCAGCAGCAGCACACAGACAACAAAAACTTTCTCCTGAATAATCCTCCGTTGCACAATGACAAAGAAATGATATTGACTTACCCAGGAATGGATGATGTGTTTGATAAGGGGGGACTTTTTTGTGTGTGAAGATTTCTGTCCCGGAGCTACACAGACAGCTGCAATTCATGGGCGATGCTGATTCCCAGAAAGGCTATGGATTGGCATGGGGTCTGCAGCTCACAGACCCTGATCAATACCCCTACACTCACACGCCAGATGGTTTGGGGAAGGGCAAAAATAAAATAGTCCAAAACAGCCCACCATTATGCACCCCCCCATACTGCTCTGACAAACCTAGCTGTAGCACAAATGCGTTGAGGCTAACATCAAACCTGGACATATTTTGAGCATTTTGGTGTTTTGCACTTTTCCTAGATGAAGCTATGGCTACTGTTGGGTTTTTTGTTTGTTTGTCTGTTTTGGTTTTATTTTAAGTTAAAACAAAGCTGTTGTTTCCTTATCCAGATTGTACTGACTTGGAGGTCTGTTTATAATTTTTGTGAATAATTTATAGAGCTCCTGTTTTAATTGAATCTCCCCAGTTTTAGTATGAAAATTACAAATGAAACACTGATAGTAAATATTTTTGTGTTTTCATTAAATTTCTAACTTAAGCTCCGAATTTTTTTTCTTCTGCCGTCAAAAATCTAGCTGTTGAACAGTTTTCTCTGTACTCACTCACATTTGTGGTTGTGAAGGATATCTGACCTGCAGATGTGTTATCCCGAGAAGTGGCTCTCCTCCGGTTCTGCCACAATGCCTGATACACTTCCCCAGGATTCTAACAGGAATGGCTCTTATGGCGCTACATTTCCATAGACTATTTGTGAATCAAATGCTGGAGAAGGGAGGGAGAGTAGAGTATAAGTTCACATTAAAAGCAAACCCCTCACCTAAAGAACTTGTACAGCAGAGCATGGAGTTAAACAAAAGATGATTTAAAAGCAGCTCTCTCTCCCTTTTGTTTTTATTAACAACAGAATGAGAAAGAAACACCAAAGTAGTTCCCATTTTCATTAGTATTGCTACTGTTAAAATTACCCCTGTTAGAAAGGAAGAGAAGGGGGCATCTAAAACCCAAATCACTAAAAATTAGGATGCTAAGCCCTTTCATTTTTCCCTTTAATTGGATTCTGAGTTGGAATATAAACACATCAAAGCTATTAGAAAAACATCGTGGAAAAAAATCTGCTTTAATTTAACCCAATGAAATTATATACAAAGAAGCCCAATGCGATTTCATGATTTTCCCGAGATTGTCAATATTGATTGAGAGGAGGGGGGAGGAGTGGAGGGAGAAAGGGAGGAGGGAAGAGAGGAGGAAGCCAGGCTTTGAAAAAATGGAACTCACCTTGTTGCTATCAGCACAGAAATGCAATTCCCAGGAGCAGAGTTATCTTGGTGGTCTGGCAAATTAGTTTATCATTTTGAAAAATATTTAAATGGAAATTTACATGCTTAGGGTTCTGTTTGTATGAAACACCAGGCTGGGGGGGGGAGGTCACTGGCTACTCCTTGAGCCTTGAACCCCGACAACAGCAACTGGAGGATACCAGCACTGGAGTCTATCAGAGAGACCTTTCCCAGCCCTGCCTTTCCCTGTTGTTTGGGGTTCTTGTCACTGAGCACTAGGGGACCAAAGCAGGTTGATGTCTGGGGAACTTTTGTTTGATAAGGTGTGTACTTCAAACATTAGCTGGTTCAAATTATCCTGTGTCCAACCACAATAGATACGGTGAAGGGGACAAGAGGGGAAGAAACCAAAACAACAGAGAACTGCGTTATTTTACCTGTCTCTTTTGTAACACTAAAGATGTGAACAGTTAGGAAACTAGAGATCTGGCAAAGACTAGGGTATGTTGCTTTCTTACCCAAGCCTTGATGTCATAGAGGATGCTATTTGAAAGAATAATTGGCAACGTATTGACCAGAGCTCAATAAAGTTGATCTATGAATAACATCACCATATATTCATGGGTGGTAGCGGGATGTGTCTGTAGCTGGAAAAGAGAGCAGAACAGTAGAAAAGGTCACTTCGAGAAGAACTGTTTTCCAAATGAATTAAACCATTCTCTAGTCCCAAGAAGGCACATACAGTATTGTAGGCTGTCCTCGATTTCTTATCAAGTTTTCTCTAACAGCTGGAAATGGTCGGAGGGGACAGTCTTAAGAAGACCCCCTGCTCTTCTTTTGACAGCTGATCAAAAGAAAATAGGTCACGCTTCTCCAACTTATGTCCACCCTGTCCTTAATTACTGTCTCTTTAAACAAAGGCAACATCTGCGCAACCTCGGCTAGCTTGAATCTTCGGAGGCAAACGGAGCGCAACCTGCTTTGGAAGAATCTGTTACTTTTAAAGCTTTCAATGCCGATTGCTGGCATCTCTGGCAGCCTTCAAGCACCCCTCAACCCACACACAGTTCGCGGAAATCGCTATGTCCTCCACTCCGACCTCCCGACCTGGGTTTGTCAAACAACGGGAATTCTAGGAAGGCGAAGGTGTACTTTTAAAGCCACAGCTCTCAGAGAGTATTCTCCCACGTACGTAGTCAACGCCCCAGGCTCGGATCTTCAGATGCAAATACCAACGGAGGCTTACAATTACCTACCTATTGCAGTAACCTAGGGTGGACAGTCCTCTCTAGGATTCAAGAAAAGCGGTGTGTGTGTGTGTGTGTGTGTGTGTGTGTGTGTGTGTGTGTGTGTGTGTGTGTTGATAGAAGAAAGGTCCGCGGGTGCCGTCCCCACTATTTCCGCATACTCCGTGCCCCAGGAGAAGTTTGTTGGGCTGTGAATATCAATAACAATCTTTACCCTCAACCCTATGACTTCTACGCTCTTCCCTTCTTCCCTATTCTCTGAAGGAGCAAGCATTTGGTCACCTTAAAACCGCAGCTGCTGGAATTTTAGTTTTGTCTTGCAATCTAGTAGGGCCGTTCTGAAGCCTCATAACTGAGAGATTTATGGGCTGGCTAAGTAATTAAACGATGTTATTGTGTTAACTTTGCATGCATTAGGGCTGCTTGCGCCGCCGTCAGTGTGAACCTTCCGCCGCTGCCGGCCGCAGCTCTCAAGCAGCCTAGGCGTTAGAGTTGCTTTCCCCCATAGATTATGCACATACCAATCTCGGAAATTTACCGTGCATTAGAACACATTAGCGCCTGCATTTTAAAAGCTAGACTGCTAGCTCCCGGCGAGGGACTCTCGGGAAGTGGCTAGCTAGGAGACGCGCGTTTGTTTTTACCATACCACAAGCTTATGAGAGTGAAGAAAAGCTTTGAGGTGAGACTAAAGAAACCGAAGCAATCAGCCCAAATCGTAGCTGCCCGAGAGAGGCAAAAAGCGGCATCTCTCGTATAATCCCCCTTAGTCTTGCTTCTTTCTCTCTCCTCAGCAACCCCCTCTCCTCCCTTCTTCTCCTTGACGCTTGGATCCAGAAGCAAAAAAAAAAAAAAAAAAAAGGGGGGGGGGGGGAAACGAGCCGACTGTCAGCCAAACCTGAAACGCTCGGCCCCGCCCCTTCTACATCCATTGGCAGCTGCTCCAAGAAGATCTGCCTTTCGAGGCAGCTACTGACGCGGATTGGTTTCTCCTGCTGTCCATCTGGCACGGTCCCGCCCCGGGCCCGGGAGGATAGGTTGGCTGCTCCCGCAAGCGGCAGAGCCCTTCTGGACAGCTCCCGCTCACCCAAACAGAAGACGTCGGCGCCAGAGTGGGCTCGGACATGGCGAGGCATCGCGCCCGCACAACCGGCGGGGCCCGGTGATCCCTCCCTCCTTCCCCATCCCCTCCCCTCTCCCGCACGCACGCCCTGTCCGCCCCCACCCCACCCCCACCCCGGGCGCGCCCGCCCGCAGCCCGGGGCACACACCCGCACGCACGCTACCCCAGCACACACTCCCGCACTCCCACGCCCGCCCCCGAGCCCGTGGCTGAACCACGCCACGCGTGCCTAGCCAGCCCGCCGGCAGCCCCCGCCGCTCCCACCGCCCCCGGGCCCCGATGGACTGAATGAAGGCTGCCTACACCGCCTATCGATGCCTCACCAAAGACCTAGAAGGCTGCGCCATGAACCCGGAGCTGACAATGGAAAGTCTGGGCACTTTGCACGGGCCGGTCGGCGGCGGCAGCGGCGGGGGCGGCGGCGGGGGTGGCGGGGGCGGGGGCGGGGGCCCGGGCCATGAGCAGGAGCTACTGGCCAGCCCCAGCCCCCACCACGCGGGCCGCGGCGCTGCTGGCTCTCTGCGCGGCCCGCCGCCGCCGCCAACAGCGCATCAGGAGCTGGGCACCGCAGCGGCGGCGGCAGCGGCGGCGTCGCGCTCGGCAATGGTCACTAGTATGGCCTCGATCCTGGACGGCAGCGACTACCGGCCAGAGCTCTCCATCCCGCTGCACCACGCCATGAGTATGTCCTGCGACTCGTCCCCGCCAGGCATGGGCATGAGCAACACCTACACTACACTGACGCCGCTCCAGCCGCTGCCACCCATCTCCACGGTCTCAGACAAGTTCCACCACCCGCACCCTCATCACCACCCTCACCACCATCATCACCACCACCATCACCATCAGCGTCTGTCGGGCAACGTCAGTGGCAGCTTCACTCTCATGCGCGACGAACGCGGGCTTCCGTCCATGAACAACCTTTATAGCCCTTACAAGGAGATGCCTAGTATGAGCCAGAGCCTGTCTCCGCTGGCTGCTACGCCGCTGGGCAACGGGCTGGGTGGCCTTCACAACGCTCAGCAGAGCCTGCCCAACTATGGTCCGCCTGGCCACGACAAAATGCTCACCCCCAATTTCGACGCGCACCACACTGCCATGCTGACCCGCGGTGAGCAACACCTGTCCCGAGGCCTGGGTACCCCGCCTGCGGCCATGATGTCTCACCTCAATGGCTTGCACCACCCGGGCCACACTCAGTCCCATGGGCCGGTGCTGGCTCCTAGTCGCGAGAGGCCCCCTTCGTCCTCCTCGGGTTCGCAGGTGGCCACGTCGGGACAACTGGAAGAGATCAACACCAAAGAGGTAGCTCAGCGTATCACCGCCGAGCTGAAGCGCTACAGCATCCCACAGGCGATCTTCGCACAGAGGGTTCTATGCCGGTCTCAGGGGACTCTCTCCGACCTGCTCCGGAATCCCAAACCCTGGAGTAAACTCAAATCTGGCAGGGAGACCTTCCGCAGGATGTGGAAGTGGCTGCAGGAGCCCGAGTTCCAGCGCATGTCTGCCTTACGCCTGGCAGGTAAGACTGGGGGCAGCCTGCTGGGGAAACTGCTCCAGCGTGCATGTGGGACTGATCTGTGCCCGAGCTCTGGTCTTTGATTTGCTCTTTTTCTCCCTACATACTTCTCCTTTCTTTTTCTTCCATTTTCACTTTCTCTTCTCCCCCCCCCCCCTTTTTCTGTCTTTTGCTTTCTCACTCCTTGACTGGTTTTCATTGGCCCCAACCACTTCTCTTGCCCTATTATCAATGTGCCAACCTTTTCCTCTCCTTCTCCAAGGCAGGATCCGGGCTCTTAGTGTCCCCTAGAAGCCCTGTTTTCTGGACTCAAGAAAACTGAGAACTGCACTCAGCCAAAAACCTGTGTACTTGAACTCGTAGGACAACGCGTTTCCGTTTTCCAGGATGCCTAGTCTCCTTATGTAGATGCTTTGACCGTTAGTGGGCTCTGCTCCTTAGAAAAGAAAAAGTTCTTCACTCACTTCCTTCCTACCAAAGCGGGCAAACTTCTTTGGTCATTGGCAGGAGGTATGCCCTTGCGCAGCCAGGACATAACACCGGTGCCAGAACCTATCCGAGGCTTTCGTGATAGATAGCCCAAGGACTCTATGAACCACCAAAAGAGCGGAGTCTGGCCAGTTCCTGAATACTTGCCTACAGAAAAAAGGGTGCAAAGACGAAGGTTTGGGGCTGCTACACTCATCGCTTTGGGAAGAGGGAAGAGCTGCCTCATTCGCCCGTAGCCCTTGCTGGGCTGCCAGCTCAGGGTTTGCTGAGAATTGCCAGGTCTCTAAGAAAGGTTAAGGAGCTCTCGGAAAGAGGTGCTGAGAAATTAAGATGCGAGTTTGTTAATGCTTCTTGGCCGCTGCAGGTTGTAAGCCCCGCCTTTGCATTAAGCGGGCGCTGATTGTGCGAGTAGCGGAGCGGCGGGGAGGGCTGGCAGCCCGCGGCAGGGGACCGGTCAACGCGGGGGTTACTTTGTTCTGAAGCGGGCTGGGTTCTCTGTGCCTCCTCTAGCGGCCAAGAGGCGAGGTACAGCCCTCTATTGTTCTAGGAACACTGAAACCGCTGGTGTGGGCGGTGGGTGCAAAAGCGAAAGAGGCAGTCTGACGGTGCGGTTGACACAGTTGCGAGCTTTTGTGCAAGCAGATCCGGCTCCCAGAGTGCCTTGACTGCCCTGCCCCGAGGCCTGAACCGCGGACCCAGAAGGGCAAGGTGTCCAGGCCTCCCACTGGTGAGGACATACAATGCTCAGCTGCAAGCCTGTCTGCGTGATTTCTCAATACTTCTTGGTGCTCTAGAACAATTAGTGTCGGCCTTAATTTGCATAAAACTCGTATCGGGGCTCTCGTGTTTCTGAATCCGGCGCTCACCGCTCACTAGCTCTGGATCTGCTAGCTCAGGTGTCCATTCCGGGTCCCCCGGGACTTTCTACCACCACCGATCTGGGCTTGTGGGATGCAGTCCACCGTTGCCTAGCTGGACTTGGGGATGTGTCCCTCTGCGTAATCACTGCACCGGAGGAGGAGGCGTTCCCGGCTACAGCCGGCTCCTTTGCCCACTGTGGATTTTGTTCACTACTCAGGCTGTCAATCTAAAAGGGTAAAGAAACACACACACACACACACACACACACACACACACACACACACACACACACACACCGGGATTTGTTTTGGAGAACTCCCCCTCAAAATCAGTGGGCTGCGGACACTTTTGAATAGAGTTCGAAGTCGACTTTAATCTTTCTCTCTCTCTCTCTCTCTCTCTCTCTCTCTCTCTCTCTCTCTCTCCCTCCCTCCCTCCTTCCCTCTCTCTCTCTTTCCGTTTGTTTATTCTTGATCATCTCCTACTGTGTCCTCTGATTAGCTCCTGGTCCCTAGCAAAGATAAAGTTGTGAAAGCAGTGAGCTTAATGACCGCGCTCACTGAAGTGAGCCTTTGTTTTAGATCCTCCACTCCCCAGTACAGCGGGAGCTCTAAGGGGTCTCCAGCGCTCGGCTGGATCCTGCGCTTGGAGGCCGGAAGGAACTTGGCAGCTGCTCTTTGGGGTACGGTAAAAGGCTGGATGACAGCTGTTCTACTCTGGCCTATCTCGGAGCGCTGCCGCCCCCTCACGCCCGCCGGGCAAAGAACAAGGCTGTTCAAACACTAGAGTTCTGCCTGTGTAGGTCTTGAAAGTTAAGCCTTGCCTTGCGGTGAGCTTTTACTACAGTATATGAGGAAGAGTGTGGTAAGGGCTCTGAGCCCCAAACTCTTGAAATTTTGCCCCCTGACTCCTGGAGGCAAACCTTCCACAGCCCTTGCAGCGTGAATTTCGGCGGGGAATGCCGACGGGGGAAGTGCGTTTAAATGTGAGTTGTTTTATTACCCCAGGTGAAAGGAGACAAGAGCCTTTGCCTTTTTTTTTTTTTAATCTGACCGTTTTATCAGCAACTACAAGTGTGTTGAGTGGTTATTATTACACAGGAGGCTTTTCAGTGTGGGGTCAGTAGATCAGTCTCTTCAGACTCTGCGGCAAAAGCTGGGCCGAGTAAATAGGCATTGTGTGCTCAGTAGAGTAGGGAACAGAAGCACACAGAGGAGAAAAGGGAGGCCTTTTGATTGTTATTGATCGATGGGAAACCCCGCTGGGAAGCATCCGGGAGCCTAGGCCTTTGGGACCCTAGGGTTAGGCAAGCCAGCGACTCCCCAGGACGGCGGTCTCAGCCCAGCACCTGTACGACCTGGGCCCCACATCCGGCTACACGTTCATATTATCCTTCATTTATATAGTCTCACAGTCTCTCTCTCTCTCTCTCTCTCTCTCTCTCTCTCTCTCTCTCTCTCTCTCTCTCTCCTTTTAGCATTTTGAGTTCGGTCTGGATATACAGGGGTCTGACAAGCTCTATCTTTAAGTCAAGTATACCTAGTCTCTCTCTCTCTCTCTCTCTCTCTCTCTCTCTCTCTCTCTCTCTCTCTCTCTCTCTCTCCCTCCCTCCCTCCCTCCCTCCCTCCCCCCTTTTATCATTTTGAGTCCCATCTGGATGTATAGGGGTCTGAGGGAGTCTTTAATTTAGTTACTATCTTCAAGCTCTACCTTTAGGACAAGTATACCTAGTCACCCGGAAGCTAGGTCTTCCAACTAGCCCACGCAACTTCCCGGGTCTTTTAGCTGCTGGCACAGCCAAGCTCAGGTTACACCAGAGAGGACCCCAGGGCGAGGTTAGGGAAGCTCGGATTGTCCCAATATAGATGCGAGAGAAAGGAATTCTACGTGCACTGGGTAGTGAGAACAGCTAGTGCTTGCAACGGGCCAAATAGGCTGGGGGTGGCTCGAGAACGGATCCTGCTGGGCGGTTCTTATTATCCTGGCCTGAGGACAAATTCACGCCATTTTTGAGCACACTTTCTCCAGCTTTGATCCTCATGGGGCCTCTGCACCTAGTACAAAAGTGAACTAGGAGGGACCTCCAGAACTCAGGGAAGATCCTGAGTCCTTTGCCTAGTGGCGGAAAGCCCAGGCTTTAAAAGATGAGGGTGGTTTGTTTGTTTGTTTGTTTGTTTGTTTGTTTGTTTTCCAATGCAGAAAAACAAAAGCATTACTGCTGTTACCTTCATAGGTGAGGCTTCTGCCTTTTGGGAGCTAGGATCCGGGCTTGGTCCTCCCAGAGCCTGTCTCCAGAGCCAACAGCGGGAAACCAGTACAGCGTTCTTCAGGAAGCAGCCCCAAACAGTCAGAATGGAACTCACTCAGTTCAGATCTAAGGTCCTTAACCAAGCCGATGTCGGTAGTCGGACCCACTTAACACCTGCCACAGAATGTTGATCTGACAGTGTGTCTGACCAGTGCTCCTGCCCAGGCACACGTATATGCGCATGTCCTGCCTCGCAGTACAAGTGCTTATATGATTCAGGAGACAGGTTGTTGTTGTTGTTGTTGTTATTGTTGCTGCCGTTTGTTTTCTAAAATGAAGGGTTGGAAGAGGGCCTCGGCCACACTATGTCCCGCCCAACCTTTCCCACCATCTTGTTTCTTCAGCCCCGGGTCCCTTCTTGTAACTCCCAAGGGCTTAAAAGTTCAGGGATCCGAGCCAGGAGGCCAAACCCAACGCAGAATAGACTGATCTGTTAGTCTGCTGGCTGATCGGATTAATACGTGAAAAGCTCACTACCGGTGTCCCTAGTCCCCCAAAGAATGCCTTCGTAACAGAGACTGTGATGGGCAGGAGCTTGTGGAAGAGGCAGGACACGAGAGAGCTGAGTGAACCCGAGTTTGAGAAGTATTCCAGGCGGCCGCCGGCAGCGGTGGATTAGAGGGGCCGCGCATTTATTTTTATTCCAGGCTTTCCACCGTGTGGTTATGTCACTTTCTCAAACAAATGTGTATATGGAGGGAGATCGATGCTGATAATGTTTAGAAGATTAAAAGAGCATTAATGCTAGCAACAATAGCGTAAACGTGTGGACCCAGATTTCATTGATCTGGAACCTGATCCGGCGCATTTCCAGTAAGTCCAACGGCCCGCTTGCCCTTCCCAGAAGAGCGCCCGCCAGTGCCCAGGCTCCCTGGCGCTTCAGCCACGCCACTTCACCAGCTGGGGCCCAGTTCTCAGGTCTGACCGCAACTCTTCCCTCTAGCAGCCTCTGGAGCCAGCTCTATTCTCGCCAAGGTTTTCTTAGCTTCTGGGCTCCATTCACCACCCCTGCGCGAACAGGGTACACTCTCGGCACTCCTTAGGGCGACAATTGGTGATCCGTGGCAAAAAAAGGGAAAAAGATTAAAAAATAATAATAATAAAGAAAAGGCGCCTTAGTTCTCCATGCCTTTGACTATCGGACTTAATCCAATAATCTCTCTCTCTCTCTCTCTCTCTCTCTCTCTCTCTCTCTCTCTCTCTCTCTCTCTCTCTCTCTCACACACACACACACACACACACACACACACACACCATTCACATGCATGAACACATCAAAACTGTCCTGGAAAGCCTCTTAGTTTTGAAATTCGTTCTCGATTAAGTTTTCAAATAACGTGAACAATGTGAATAAAGCGTCAGCGAACGTCGCGTTTTATGCCCCGTCCTTACAGGCTTCAATACTAAAAGTCCTACTTGCAGACTTTGCACTGATGATGCCTTAGCTGGGCTGTTAAACTCAGTCCCAGTACCAAAAGCCTTCATCCCTCAGAGTGGCCCGCTCTGTGGGGGACTACTTGGCTCAAACCCTGGGATCTTGTCTTCTGTCTTGATGTGCTGGGATCTTAGGCAAGGCAACTAGAACACCCACCCCACACATTTCCACCTGATGCTGAGGCCACAGGCCTTAGTGTGTGTTGGGGGAGGGGCTGCTCTGAGACACACACCCAGTCCACCAGATAGAAAACTCCAGAACTTTTTCTTCCCAGCTATGGGTGAGAGGGAAAAGTTACATTCTCAATCCCCTTTCTTGTTTGTTCATTGAGAAGGAGCATTGAGGTGAATCTTCTAGAGAGAGGGGGCAACAATTGTTTTAGTTGTTTGTAATTATATATGTAGGTGTGTGTGTGCATGTGTGTATGTGTGTGTGCATGTGTATATGTGTGTGTGCGCATGTGTGTATGTGTGTGTGCATATGTGTGTATGTGTGTGTGTGTGTGTGTGTGTGTCTATGAGAAAATGAATATTTTCTTTTAAGAGTGTCTTAGACCTGGTGGAAAGGGGCGTTTTCCTATTTTCCCCAAGAAAAATGAGGAGGGGAGAGAAAGAAAAGAAGGAGCTATAAACCTTGTCTTTTGCTTTGGATTGGGGAAGAGAAGGTGGTTGTTTCTCATCTTCCCACCAGTGGCTTCCCTTAGAACAAAGGAGCAAAGTGCCCAAGTCCCTAAAAGCCCTGTGCTCATCAGATACCACAAGGAGCATAGGTGGTTTCCTTTCGGAGTGGAAGGCAACTGTCCCACTATCCGAAAGCTCTGGACAGCATCTGTCATCCCTTCCCTTCCAGGAGGGCTGAGAAAGCCTTTCTTGAGTGTGGGTGGGGGGGTGGGGGGGTGGGGGGTCTTAGATTACCTCTGCCCCCTTTAAAATCTGATTCCTGCTGAAATGTGCAGGGCTAATTTGATTGATCCCTATTCTCTTTGTCCCTATAATGTCTTAGTAACAGCTACATTCTTAAGACAAGTCTGTCCAGAGAGCACAGGACCCTGGACCCTCTTTCTAGTAATTCATTTTATGATCATCTCTGGGTGCAAGGAGAACCCTTCCTTTGACTTCTCTGACTTAAAAAAAAAATACCCATTTGCCCAGGAGAACTGAGAAAGGGAGCTCTTGGGACGAAAGTACCGCTTAGGGATGGCTAGTAGCTAGGGTTGTCAGAAAGTGTCTCTGCAAAAACTGGTATCATCCTGGGGGAAATCTCCAGAGAAATGAAAACCTCAAAGGAAAAGCAGGGAGATTCAGTTTCTGGGTTCTTGCCAAAGGAAGAGAAACAAGGAGAGCGTAAATCGAAATAATTGTCTGGATAAATGGCCCTGGGGAGGAGAATGAGATGGGGGCACTTGGGCTTGAACTCCATCTGCACACCCTCTCAGTAGTATTTGCTTTTATCCTTTTGGGGGACTCTTTTCTTCCCTCCCCCCCCCACTCCCCTTTGAACTGAGGAATGCCATTTCCTTCAGAGAGGTAACTCCTCTTCAGGGCTGAGTGCATCAGGAGGAGGTCCTCTAGCCCCTGCGGTCAGAGGAGTGACTTCCTTCCTGGTGAGAGGCAACCTGCTCTCCAGTCCAGGCCTTCCCTTCAGCCAACCTTAGCGCCTGTGAGGGAGATGTTTTGATTTCCAGTGTCAGGCAAAATAGTGACTGTAAAGATCACATGGGGTGTGTTGGGTGGGGCAGTAGGAGGCAGGGGAGTTGACTGGTTATCCCAGTTGACTGATTATCCTGACATAGGACAGACACAAGGCACAGAGACAGAGATTGTCTCACTTGGGGAGTAGGATTCGTAGGAAGCTGTGGGCACCTGTCATGAATAAAAGTCCCACACAAATTGTCCCAGGGCCCCAGAAGCCTCTGCATTTCTCCGTGGTGCCTTTCTCACCACTTGAGGGTCTATTACTCTTTCAGTAGAAAGCAGACTTTGTTTGGGTTGGAAGCACACCTCCAATGTAATTTAATCAGCATTGGACTTTGGCTCCTGTAATCAAATATACATATACTTTCTCCTGTAGGAAGAAAAAATAATGTCTCTGTAACTGGTATTGACTTGAAAGCATGTAATTTCTGGAAGGCATCACATTTTTTAAAGGGAAATGTAAAATTAAGGGGGAAACAACCAACCATTTTTGTGGTTTGTTTTGTCATTACCAAGAAGACCCAGTTACCACCTAAGAAAGGGCACAGTGAGCACTCACGGGGCTCAAACGCTCAGCCTCTCTAGTTGCAGATATTTCAGTACAGTGTCTGTACAGTCAGCCTCTTAGATCTGTATTGATAGGAAGCTATATTGACTGGCTCTCCAGATCCCAGAACATGAGCTTTCTGTTGCCTCACCTTCTTAAAGGAACCCGCCTTGCATTTTACTCCCTCCTTGGAGAGGTCACAGGCAGTGGGATCTGGATGTGCAGTAAGCTTGGTGCCTATCCCCAGCACATTCTCTGTTCTACCCTAGAGCTTTTCCCTGGAGCAGCTTGGTCTCCCCACCTCCTAGGGTGAGGCTTTGGGCTCTGCCCAAGCTGAGTCTGTTAGGGAATCTGTTGTAAACACAGATCCATTGATTTGCATTTGTCAGAGAGTAAAGTTAAACCAGTGAAAAGAGAAGCCCTTACCCTTTTATGCAGGGCCAGGGAAACCTTTCCTATTGATCCTATTGATCGAACCTTTCCCTTTAAGGAAACCACATAGTTAAAGACCCTCGTTCAATAGATTTACCCTCCGTGCTTATGATATTCCTCTAAGTGTTCTCATCTAGGATAGCTGGGCACTAAGCCCACATTCCAAGCCAAACCAAAAAAAGAAAAAAGAAAAAAAAAAGAAAGAAAAGAGGAATGGAAGAGGAGGGGGTCGGGAGACAGAATTGTGAGATGTGAAATTAAATCAGACTGAAATGTATAGTGACACAGCTGGGGATGTTTTGATCATTCTGAGATGACATGCAGAGATAAAGATAAATTAGATGCATTTAGCATCTCCCCGCCCCTCTTTCCCTCCCCCCACAAATGGAAACCGAGTTTCTTCTTCGCACAGACTAGCAATGTCTTATGGACATCATTTCCTAATGTAAGATGACTTCAGCCAAACCAGTTCCCCCAAACTGGTTCATGTAAAAAGCACTACTCCTGACATAATAACTACTGTGGTTTGTTTGTATAAAATCAAGAATAGAATTGGTCCCTACAAGTACTGTATCTTGGACTCCATATATGATCATGGACACTAAAAACACTGAAGAAAGGCCTTAGAGCTGCAGTGAATGGAAGCAGCAGATGCCTGTTTAAGACTGAAGAACAGGCTTTCCTGCAGAGAGCTATAGATGAAACGGGAGCTGCTTAGTGTTTCTCTTGCTTGCAGATATGAAAATGAAAGTTCCTTTGTCCCTTGAATTACTGGCACAATCCCATCCTCTCTTTTCTGACACTTTTTTTTGTTGTTGTTCTGTAAGTAACATTCATTTGTGATTTTTTTTTCAGTGTGGCCCATGGACTATTCTCAATTGGCTATCTCTTGGATGTTTCATATATTCATGTTTGTCTTATGTGATTGAAAAATATTAATGATTCCTTAGGTGAGCTAATGTATTTATCTGCTGAGTGAGTTCAAAGGGCAGAGTTCATCTATGGTTCAGGTTAATTGAACAGGAAGCAGTGGGCTCTTTTAGGCTGTGTTGAACAAGGAACCAGCCCCTGAAAATATCACTTTTAGCAAACACAGTTTCACTGTCCTTATCCTGGAGTCTGATGTAGGAGGCTCGGATTGATGTGGATTGCCTGTTTAAAAACCTGAAGCAAAGGGCAGCAACTGCAGCCAAACCTGGAGTCCCCCTCCGGGAAGAAGAGTTTTGTCATTGGCTAATTGCTTTATTGGTAGCCTGACCTGCAGAGCAGCTGCAGGGGCCTGGATGAAGGCTTAGGCCTTGGAATAATGTGATCCATTAGAACAGGGCAAGGCATTTTTTGTTTACTCAATTGAAGCTCCCTGCAAAGTGCCATTAACCCCAACCCGAATGTGTGTGTGCTGCAGAAGTCAAAGGTCACACTAGTCATCTGCTGGTGGAGCCAGTCTCTGCCCCTAGTCCAAGGGAGGGAGGCATCTTCCTGGCTCTACCTTCCTTGGAGTTTGGCACAGTCTTTTGGGCCCCTCCAGGGTTTTGACCAAAGCAAGCAGATTCACCACTTGTTTACACTTCCCAACTGCTGAATCATGTTATTGCTGATTAAACAGTTTTGATCTAAGCACCAGCGCATATGCGCGTGCACACACACACACACACACACACACACACACACACACACACTCCTACTACTAACCCTCCCTATTCTATTTATGTTCCCCCTATTGCTGTGCATTACAGTAAGTGGAATTGTGCACATGGTGCTTTTAGCAGAAATGGATATGTTTCTTGGATCAAGCTAAAGGTACAGATTGGTGTGGGAGCAGGGTTATGCTGTGCCACACAGACATTGATAACTACAGTTCCACCTGCTGGGAGTCACTGATCTGCAGTCCGCTTCACCTCACCTAAGGCTCCTTCACTTCCTGTCTAGTATTGATGTTTCATTCCTTACCTCTCACGTTGCCCCACCCATTGCAAACACTCCCTTCTGAGATATACCATAAGGGGCCTTTCCCTGCTCCTTTGAGACTCTAGCCTTTGTTCTTGTAAATTCATTGCCAAGGAGAAACCAATCAGCAGTTTTACCGTGAGTGAGATCTTGGGCTGTGGAGCAGTTGCAGTAACAACATCCTGCCAAGTTAGGTGGTGCTTGGGGTGGAGTGGCAAAGAAAACAAGAAATGTGCCAGGGACTGAAGAGAAGTGGTTACCTGTGAGAAGAGAATGGCCCAGTTGACCGCATCAGCGAAGAAGACCATGCCTCAGAAGCTGATCTGCAAAGGTAAGACATTGTAAGGAGACTAGAGAGACGGAGGTGTGGTGAGGGCTAGGAAGAAGGAAAGCAAGCCTGCGTCAGCGAAGTAGACTTGAAGACCAAAGGTGGAGCCGGTTGCATTTCTATAGGATGCAGTCGCTTGTCGCATCACATACACCCTGGCAGGAGCCTCACCCCGCAACCCCCAGCCAAGTGCCTGTGGGTGGGTTGCAGCCTCCACAGCTAAGGAGCTTCAGCACCATGAACAGCACCATAGAGACTCCCTCCAGCTGTTGTTGCCTCGCTGCCTGCCTAAACCAGGAAGGTGTGCTGGCATGAAGTCTGAGTAGGGGCAAAACTCCAGCCCTGTAGATTTCTGTGCCCAGAGAGGGGAAAATAGAGCCTTAGATTTTCCTCTCATGTTGGATGGTTTCTGGGGTGAGAAGATGCTTTTAAAAACAAATATGAAAAACCCACCTTGCCTCCCAAGGGGGAAAGGACAGAACATCTGTGTAAGGAGGCAGGTAGGTGTTGTCCAGAGTTAGCTTTTTTTTTTCTCCATGTCATTTTGGAAGGCAGGTTTTTTTAAGATCTAGGTTTTCTTCTAAGCTCTATGCCTAGTTGCCCTTATCCCCCAGGCATGTACACTAACAGATGCTTCGGCTCTCCACTTGCATGCTGTTGGTTTTAGAAATGCAAGATTCATCACGTTAAACAATATTCTCACAGTAAATCAGCAGCAATGTTTCAGAGACCCAATTATAAGACACCAACTTATATAGGCCCAGAGTCTAAGTGTAGCTTCTCGAGTGTCACTGATGATGCTCCCCCACCACAGAAAGAGCCAAGAGTCAAGGTGTTGAGGCTATTCAGTGGAGGGTGAGAGCTGACTTTAGGGGTTGATCTCTGACTGTTTGGCCTTTGTTGCTCGAGCAGATGAGTCCTGTTGGTCAATAATTGCATATTTTGCATTTCTCTGGCTTTTAGTAAAATATCCATTGAGTTCCCCAAACTAACTAACTAACATGCAAAGCCTTCTTTTGCTTTGTTTTAAGGAATTCCAGGCCTTGTTTATGTGGTTGTTGGGGAGGCAGAGCCTTAGCACAGAAGAGCGTCTCCTTTACAAGAAGGCCAAGGCCATAATACATGAGTTTCTTTTCCCCTGGCAGTTCATTTTCAAGTTTTAGGCACCTCTTTATGAAGATAACTGATCATATCAAAAATCTAGTTTTAAGAACATTCAGAAGGGCTCTGACTAATGTGGTTTCTTCAAGTTGTATAATCTCAATTTTCAGAATTCCCTTTCTAAGCAGGCATTAGGTTTTGTTTTTGTTTTTGTTTTTGTTTTTTGAAATCTTTTCTAGTAAAACACTGACAGTCACCATAGCACCTTTAGCTGTGCCCTGCCCGTTGCCAGTCAGGTATTAACACTGCAAGATGTAGCTGAATTCACTGTCTTTGTGGTGGACTCAGTATGGCTTTTAAAATACATTTTGACAAGATGTCACACAGTAGGGCATTTTCTGTAGCCTTTGACACATAGAATAAAATAGCTTCATGTCTTTCCAAATGAATGGCATAAACCCATAACTTTTAGATATATAGGACAATTTTTTTTTCACAGATTCATTTGCCTACTACTATGTTCCAAAGTTCACTTCAGTCATGTTGAAGGGACAAGAGTAGTTGTCTATTCACTCTCAGTGTCCCACCTCTGATCCATTCTTCCATTTTTCTAAGGAGGGAGGAGTGGTCTTGGTACACAAGGCTAAATCCTCTGACTTCCTCTAAACCTTCATCTCTCCTCCCCTCTCCTTCCCTCCACCTCTCCTTTTCAATTGGCTTCATCACAATCAGCATTTTCAGGCTGCCCACTTCTGTCTACTCTTAAAAGTGGCCACATTCCACCTTAATCTCTTTCCTCCATTTCTTTTTTTTTTTCCTTTTTTATATGCAAAGGATCTCTCTTTTATTTTTTTATTAAATGTATTTATTCATTCACTTTACATCCAAATCACAGCTCCCTCCCTCCTCTCCTCCTGGTCCCATCCTCTTCCTTGTTGTCTCTTCCTCTTCTCAGAAAAAGGGACCCCCCCCATCCCAACCCACCCAGCACATCAAGTCATATCAGGACTAAATGCATCCTCTTCCACTGAGGCCAGACAAGGCAGCCCAGCTAAGGGAAAGTGAATCAAAAGCAGCCAAGAGAGTCCATGTCAGAGACAGCCCTGGCTCCACTTGCTAGAGGACCCATATGAAGACCAAGCTGCCCATTGGTGGCCTAGATCCTGTCCGTGCATGCTCTTTGGTTGGTGCTTCCACCTCTATAAGCCCCCATGGGCCTGTGTTAGTTGACTCTGTTGATCTTTTTGTGGAGCTCTTGTTCCTTTGAGGTCCTTCTGTCCTTCCCCTGACTCTTCCACAACAATCCCGAGCTCCACATAACGTTTGGCTGTGGGTCTCAGCATCTGTTTCGATCTGCTGCTAGGTGCAGCCTCTCAGAGGACAGTTCTGTTGGCTCCTATCTGCAAGTATAGCAGAGTGTCATTAATAGTGTCAGGCAGGATTGGCTCTCTCCTATGGGATGGGTCTCAGGTTGAGCCTGTTATTGGTTGGGTGGTCATTCCCTCAATCCTTGCATATCTTGTAGGCAGGGGAAATTTTTTCTTTCCTCCATTTCTATAAAGAGTTGTTGTAGCTCAATTTTTCTCTTCCCTGTGTGTTTCGCCTCAGCCCTTGGCAGTCTGATTCCAGCCATTCTTAAATGCTAACCCTGCCACCATTTATCCCACTACTGTCTTGTAACTGAAGTTCACATTGAAGTTCTTATCTTAACATAGCCTCTCTGCATAATTTGACACTCTTGGCCATGCTCACCCCTAACTCTCCCCCTCACTGATTTCTGACATACTATTATTCTCCCTCACTTGACCCTAGTCCTCCTTGTCTCTTGCAGTCCTCATGCATGTTCTGTGTGTGTGTTTGTGTATCTATGTCTTTGTGTGTGTGTTTGTGTGAGTGTGTCTCCCTGTGTATGTACACATGTAAATCTAGATTCCACATAATATTTGCCTTTCTGTGTCTAGTTTCTTTGACGTGACATAATGCTTTCCAGTCCCACCCACTTTCCAGCAACTGTCACAATTTTATTCTTCTTTTATAGATTAATGAAATATGCGTGTATGTGCTACATTTTCTTTATCCATTTGTCTTTTAATAGGCATTTAGGCTATAATTTTTCAGATAGTGTGGCTAATGTAGCAGCTAACATATATGTGTAGTATCTCTATAGTATACTGGGCTAGGCTCTTTCAGGTATACACTCAGGAGGAGTAGAGCCATACCACAGGGTAGTTTTGTGCCATATCTAGAATGACTCCAGCAATAGATCTGACTGGGGTGTCAGGCCATAAAGAAAATACAACACAGACAAAGAAGCTGGGGTTGGGTGGTGTGAGCTCTCAGATGGAGAAGCCACATCACCCCTGAAGCTCGGGATATTTATTGCATAGAATTGACCTGGAGACAGGTGAACAAGAAGGTGGGGGTTATGGTGTATGGTTGGATCGAGGAGACAGGTTTAACTAATCATGGTATGAGAAGTCTCTATAGGAAGCAGTTTTCGGGCTGTAAATATACAGGGGGATAAAGCTATGGAGGACATTGTCTGCACATTCTATCAACATTTACACGGAAGAAGGCGAGGCTTTGCCATTTCCATGTGGGTCTAAGGCTCCAGGGTCCTTGCCGTGGCCGGTTTATGTCAACATGCACCCACTCAGATCCTCACAAACTCGAGGCTTCCTACAGTTCTATTTTGAGGGGTGTTTTGAGGTGGGTGTGGGGGTAACTTCACTCTGATTTCTGCTATAGCGTGGCTAGTTTGCACTCCTGCCAGCAGCACGGAAGGGTCCCTCTTCCCCCATCTCCTCTCTGATAGTCACTACTATGTGTTTCCTTCATGATAGTCAGCCATTCGGGCTGGGATGAAATGGAATCACAAAGTAGTTTTAATTTGCATTTCCCTGATGGCTAAGGATATCGAGCAGTTTTCAAATATTAATTGGCCATTTGTGTTTTCTCACCCTGGAAGATCTTACTGATGTGGTTCTTATCTCTCTATACTGAGGACTTAAGGTCTCTTTCCAGCTCTGGCATCTCTCCTTCTCTCTCAAGCTCCAGGAACCTGTTTCCATCTGCATCAGTACATCTTTGCCTAAATGCCCTCAAACACAGTTTATCTTTGAGTGAACTCGGTTGCTTATCCATCGGCCTTTCTCACCACCACCAAAAATGTGAGACTTGTATTCAGTCTTTGAATAACAATGCCATGTGTACAAACTTTTAATCTACAAGCCACGGTATCAGCTCGGATTCTTCCATTTTCTCCTTTTCCCATCACTCAACCATACATCAGCCATGTGTATCATACCTTTTAAATACCCATGTCTGTTGCTCAGTTCTGCTATGGGCCCAGTTGGGGCTCTCCCCAACTTCAGTACCCTCTTCACTGGCTTGTCTCCGGTGTTGCCTTTTGTCACCCTTGTTCCATGCTTAAATTAGAGAGATTTTTCTGGAATCCAAATCTGACCCCATCTTTAAAACTCTTCCTACCTACCTTGAAACAAGTTTCAGGTCCCTAAGTTAAACACACTGCCCCAGTGTGTTCTTGCTTGGGCTAGCCTCCTCCTGCGTCCCTAGACACTCACTCTGGCTTAGACACTGCCCTTTCTGTAGCTTCTCAAACAACACACTGATGTTTTGGCCCAGAGGATGTTTCTCCTCACTCAGTGAACTGGAACCCAACTTTAGGTCTTGTCTCTAAGATGTGCTCCCTGGTTTCCTTAAGATGCCTGCAAGCTACCTTCCTGTTGCATTTGGAACACAGCAAGGATCACCTGTTCACCTGGCAGTGTGATCCTACTTAAGTGTGAGAGAACAGAGGTTAGACACACTATACGCTAGGTCAATAAATGTTTGTGAATAAATTTAGAAGTACTTTATAAGGTACTTCTGCCCATTATATATACCCCCTCAAGTTATTGCATAATATTCTGGGGAAAGAAAACTTAATCAGAATTGTTGCATCACCTAGAAGTATTGAGTATTTTTCATTATCAAGTTCTTAGCAGTACTGTTTTCCTCCAAAGCTAACATACTGACATAAGAATTTGTAAAGGGAGTCTTAGAGTGAAGTCTCATTTTTCCCCTGGTTTTTCAATACAGGGGTTCCCTAGAACTCAGCCTATAGACCAGGCTGTCCTCGAGCTCACAGAGATCCGCCTGCCTCTGCCACCTGAGTGCTGGGATTAAAAGTGTGTGCCGCCATGGCGCAGCTTTAGTGTGAAGTTTTAACCAGGGCTTCAGTTTGTGTCAGTGGGATAAGGAGTGCCATGTGACAAACACTTGAAAAGGGATCCATTTTTCCCACGCCTCTCTCCCTCCCAGGTAACCAGCTCCCGCCAGGCAGTTCTCACGTGTTGTCCTAACTACCATGCCATGTCTCTGCCCATCTGCTCTCCCTACCTGGAATGCCTCACCTCCTCTCCAGCTTCCTTGGCATCTCCATTCTCCCCTAATGGAATCATTCCAGCTGAATTGACCTATTCTTTCCCTTCACTTCCCTGCATGTCTGAATATAGTCAACTGCCCCGGATTGCGCAATATAGCTTCTTAGCTCATCTTACATCTCTTTAGTTTTAACCGCCCCCCCCCCCCCGTGGCTCCCCTTCCTGTGTCTCTAGGGGGAAAGCTATATCCTTGTTACCAAAGGCTGCTCTCTATGGCCATACCCATAGACAGCTTTTTCAAATCGCTCTGAAATTTAAAATCTATTAATTGCAGTCATCCCAAGAGTAGGTTGTATATGTTTGCCTAGGTCTATCATTGTTGCTTTTCTTTTCCTTTTCCATTATCTGGGTGCTGAACCCATGCCTCTGTGCATATTAGGCAAGCACTCTACAACAGAGCTATGGGGCTAGCCCTTGTCATTTTTCTAGCCCCTCTTTTTAAATGGGTCTTCTTTTCTAGAGGTGGTAAGAGAATTGATAGAAATGTTTGCTTATGTAATTAAAATAAAATTTCAATGTTAAGCCACAGTTAGACATAAGATGGTCTAACATTGGTAAAATAGCACTTACAGTGGTTTGGTTGCTAGCAAAGACTGTTTTTGCCTCTCTCTCTCTCTCTCTCTCTCTCTCTCTCTCGCTGCTTGAAAGGGTGTGAAGCAGCAAACACTCCCTCATTCGTGCTCCTGCCATTTCTCCTTCTGCCCCTCCCCTCCTCTTTTCTTCCTTCTCCCCGTGCCATGTCTTTTTTTAAAAAAAGACTTATTTATTTATTATTTATACAATGCTCTGCCTGCATCGTGAGCTTGCATGCCAGAAGAGGCCACCAGATCTCAATATTGTGAGCCACCATGTGGTTGCTGGGAATTGAATTCAGGACCTTTGGAAGAGCAGACAAAGCTCTTAACCACTGAGCCATCTCTCCAGCGCACTCCCCCTTGCCAATCTTTAAAAGAAAATCTATCACATATATGTATTTATTTTGTATATCTGTGGTGCATGTTTCTGTGCACATGAACACACACATGTGCCATGGTGTGGACAGAAGTGATAGACAACTTGTGGATTTGGTTCATCATCTTCCACCATGCGAGTCCCAGGGGCCATCTTGCTGGTCCTTGCCCTTGCTGATCTTACAGAGACAGTAAGAGCAGCAGGATGCCAAGTGCACTGAATGATCTGTGGGTTTGGAATCATACAGGCTCAGGTATAACTAAGCGTTAATCTCCTAACTTAATCTCTCTGAACCTCAGTTTTCTCCTTTATGGAATGAGAGTAATATGTTCACCTTGGGGAGCACATGTTGGCATTAGACATGACCCACAGAAGGTGAGTATCAGGTAACAGAGCGATGTGGCTTCATGGTTTCCTACAGACTCCCCTGCCTAGCATAATGACCCAAGAGGCAAAACGCCTTTCAGTATTGAAGAGAAAGTAAGTATATGAAGAGCGAATTTTACTGAAGGTCTGTTATATAGTAAATATATATAACCTCCAGACTCATGGAACTGACAACCAACACTTAGTTCTCATGGATCTGCAGGAACAAGCTAATATAGGCTGGTCCCAGATGAGTTTGCATATGCACTATAGTTGCAGAGCTGAAATGCTCAGGTTGTAACTGTCTCTGTCATCCCACTGATGAAGGCAGGTCACATGGTTGAACTCTGAGGTAGAGAGGAGCCTGTTATTAGGTTACACGGCAAGAGCAGGGTCCAGAAGAAGGCAAGGGGTTGAAGCTTTCAAATTTGTCTTGGTACCCTACCTATGATACATGTTCTGGCTCATTTGTTCACATAGGAGTATACTCTGTTAGTGACATCTGAACATCAAAGGATGGCCACTAGAATAGCACTCATGCTAGCTGCAAAGAGAAGGTGAACCTGGAAACAGAGGCATTTGATATCCATAATGACAACATCAGTATCTGTGGATGCTGTGCCGACATAGGACACTCCTGACCTTCCCTACTTGGATTACAGCAGCCAGAGACCCCCAAGATTTCCCCTGCTTTATTCTTAGCCTGTCGCAGTGCCTGAGGCATGGTTAGTTAACACTCAGGAAATGCACATGGCTAAATGACCCCAAGGTCACACAACTACAGTGTGCACTGGGTGTTGGTGGGATTAGAGTTTCCTTCTAGCAATTACTGGGAGGAGGGGGTTGTATTGCTGGATATGTATCTTATGGTTATTTTGGGAGTTAGATTGTGATTATTCTGTATTGATAAATGCCAAAACAAAGATGCAGAAACTGTGTAGAGATTTGCAATAGCTATAGAAGCATTTGGAGTCAGCATCCAAAAGACACACTCCTTTCTAACTCTGCCAGCATCTTGAGTTTTGTTTTGTGTTTAAGCCTAAGGTTCTACTTCTGGGTCATACTTGTTTTTAATGGTGAGAAGTATTTTAAGAAACACTTCAGAGTCTTGTTGAGATTTTCCATGCAGGTGTTAAGGGATGTCTTATGTTAGTGAACATGTCCCCAGACAACCTGTTCATTAGCATTTTCTTCTCTGCTGGTCTCCTAATGGGCTGGTACACAGAGGGCTGCTTGAGCTGATTTACATGGATGTCAGCTGCTCTCGTTTGTACATACTTAATTCAGAGAGGTGATCCCATTGATTCCCAAGACCTGTATTCCAGGACATGGAACCAGCATAGATATTTCAGCAGCTCTACATTGTCTGAAAACGGAAAACACTTTAAACCTCTAGAAGTAATTGTGGTGGACATTTCACCATACTCTATATTACTCACATAATTAGATTCTTTTTAATTCAAGGTCTGTTTAAAATTAAATTGGAAAATATTTTCAAGTTCCCTTTGGGTAGATAACTTTGTTCTGCACACACACAAAATGGTACTTATGACCTATGATACACAGATTCCCCTTTCTGGGGTGTCCTGGTTTGCTTCTCTGTGGCTGTGGCGAACACGGTGTCTAGAAGCATCCTGGGGAGGAGAGGGTTTATTTGGCTTACAGGTTATAACCCATCATCAAGGAAAGTCAGGAAGGTGCTCACGGCAGGAACCCAGAGTCAGGAACTGAAGCAGAGACCACAAAGGGACACTATTTACCGGCTAGGTCAGATAGATGACCTTTTCTATACAGCCCAGACCACCTGCCTAGGGAATGCTACTGCCCACAGTGGCTGGGTGGCTTTACATCAATTAGCAATTAAGAAAATGCTCACAGGTCAATCTGATGGAGGCAGTTCCTCAACTGAGATTCCTTATTTCCCAATATGTCTAGGTTTGTGTCAAGTTGACAAAAAACTAACCAGCAAAACTTGGCCATGAAGAGGCATCACCCTGAGTAGGAAAGTGCTGCCTCATTACACTAACTTTGTTTACCTTGGCATTCCAGTCTTTGTATCTTGTGCCTGAGGTCTGCTCAGTGCTTAGCGTTGTGAATAGAATTTGTAATTCTTCGGAGGGACTCCCATTTGGTACAGGAGATATGAATCTCAGTGTCTCCCATCTTTGGGAAGGAGACAGAGGGGTGGCCTTATCTCTGGACCTGTCCTTTGTAGTAACATTCTTCTTTTATCCTGGATCTTACCAAGACAGCCATCCCGTTGATCCTCTTGGGTGTTAGGAATGTGATTGGAGAGCTAGCATTCCTTAAGCACTTTAAAAAGAGTCCCAACGAAGTCCACAGCTGCTTTCCCTTTAGACACCTTAGAATTCATTAGAATGGTTAGTCTTACAAACTCTTTAAGGCTTATTGTATTTGTCTCTGGGCTGAGAGGATGCTACAGGTGCTTAGAACAACTAATGTGCAGCAAATGGTTGCTGATTGCTAATACTGATAATATTCATTTCTAACCTTGTATAGCTTCTTTGAGTATCAGCTTCTTAGAGTATCACTTTGCCTCAGTGATTCCTGCACAGGGGAGTGTGTGTGTGTGTGTGTGTGTGTGTGTGTGTGTGTGTGTGTGTGTG
>OU015744.1:23475717-23502243 GCA_907169655.1 Acomys percivali | reverse complement strand
TCCACTCTTTACATCCCCAGTGCTCTTCAACACTTTGTCATATAGTTATAGCCATTGGCTAATAGAGCTCCCTAGGCTCACATTTGAACCCAGAAGTCAAATACGCACATAGTGGATCCAGCTGAATTTTTATAGGCTCGCACTGGGAGGATATAAGTCTGTTTTTGCAAGTGTTCTGCAAATTGAACCAACAGTTTCCACTTGGCACATAGAGATTGTGATCGAGGCACCGGGGTTCAGTTTATCGTCATCAAGCATGGGAAAGGGGTGTGTGTCTTAATAGGGAGTCACTTTCATCAACACCAACAGGGGCTTGGGGCTACTCTACTGGTCCTTAGGAGAGTGGCTCCTGCTTTCACATCTTCTCTGGTTTCAGTATGTCCAGGCCCTGCCTCTTTACCATGCTGGCCAAATCCACTTTAACTGCCTTTGAGGTGCTCCTGTTTGGGCTCACACTATAGCCTTTCTTTCCACATCCGTGAATCTCAGCAAGAAAAAAATAACACAACTATTGCTTTTCTTGAAGCAACAACTTATTTGCTCGTGTAAGATTTTAAAGCCACAGCCTCTGAGTTGTCAACGTTCCAGCCCGTGTAAACAGCCTCCAGAATCCCTGTCTGACCCCAAATTACTCCCAAGCATTAATTGTCCTGGTGGTTTCATGGCCACATTATTTCATATTCATTAGTGTTTTCATGAAAAATTACAACATTAATTAGAGCAGCTCAGTTAATTCACTCGATGATTCATTACCTCTCTCCCCTCTTGGTGTTCTGCATGTGGTCATCCTGGAGAAAGCAAGCATCCGAGGGATAATTACAGTTGTATTCCCTGAGTGATCGCCTAATGCCATTAGTTCTGATCCACCTGCACAGCTCAGCAGCTATGATGGGGGCTGGCTACAGCTGCACCCTGGTCCCTGCCCTGTCCAGAAAGAGGGAGGAAAGAAGGGAAGCCCAGAGTGATGGCCTGTGCTTAAGAAGGCATCCAGGTCAGCAGAGGGGAGCAGAGCCTCAGCAAAAGGGAAACCAGGAAACATTGGCATAAGAGCACCACTTAGTTCCTTCTGCAGCCTGGAGGAAGGACAGATGGTGGGCATTTACGTTTTGTACTCAGCACACATATGACCAGCCTGGACTTTTCCTTCTCAAAGCTCTACTGTTTTGTTCTTTTAGTGAGAAGTCCGGTGGTGGTGGTGGTGGGGGCAGGTATTAACATGGTTGCTATAAAAAAAAAATAGAAAATCACTGTTGGAAAGGATGTGGAGAAGTTGGAGTCTCCTCGTTCTACCAGTAAGAATGGGAAATGCAGATGCTGCAGTGGAAGCAGAAAGGTAGCTCAAATTAATATTTTGCTTGGTAATCGATTTTATTCCCTCTCAAGTCTCTGATGGGGTTGAAGAACAGATAGTTTAGTTTTTCAATTAAGCTTAATTGTTTAGGGGTGAAGATGTTTTTAGGTCTAGATAGATGCTTTCAGTTAATAATGATGAGATATGATAGATACTGACTTACATTCAGAATTTTAGACAACACCAAGATAGGAAAGATTTTCTTCAAAGCTGCCAAATACCAATAGCCAAAACACTAAGAATGTAACATTTATATAATTCCTGGTTGTTTCATGGTTCTTCTTGCTGTAGATAGTTTATTGTATATATGTGTAATAATATAAAAGCATATGTAAAAATAAAAAATATTTACTAAAATAAAATGTAATTACATTAAAATATATTTTGCTTGGAAATACCACCTCTAGAGCCATACTTCAAAAGAAAAGAAAACGAGGTCTCAGGAAATGTGTATACACATGCACGCAGGCTTATTGCAATAGACAAAAAGTGGAACTTCAGCCCTAATCAGTAGATGAATGGGCAAACAACATGTCGTACATATATGTGTTGAACTATTACTTAGCCTCCCCTTCAAAAGGAAAGAAGTTTGCACATGCATGTGTGTAATGTGTAGCAAACGACTGCTGATTGCTAATATCGATAATATTCATTTCTAACCTTGTATAGCTTCTTTGAGTATCAGCAAGACACTTTGCCTCAGTGACTCCTGCACAGAGGAGTGTGTGTGTGTGTGTGTGTGCATGTGTGTGTGTGTGTTTTGGTTAATTTTATATAGAATATATTTTACATAAGGAAAATCTAATTATAGGGAAGTGGTGCCTAATTTTTAAAAAATAGAAAACAAAGTTCTGCTATAACACTACTGTTCTTTTTCAGTTTACCTAGGCATTGCATTAAAATCTTGTTCTTGGGCCTGGAGAGATTCTTCAGTGGTTAGGAGTTCTTTTTTTTATTTTTAACTTTTTTTTATTAATTTATTCTTGTTACATCTCAATGGTTATCCCATCCCTTGTATCCTCCCATTCTTCCCTCCCTCCCATTTTCTCCTTATTTCCCTCCCCTATGACTGTTCCTGAGGGGGATTACCTCCCCTTGTATATGCTCATAGGGTATCTTGCTGCTCTTCCAGAGGACAAGTTTAATTCCTACTTGTGGTAGCTCACCACTGCCTGCAACTCTTGTTCCTGGGGATTCAATGACATCTTTTAGTATCATCAGACACAAAATGCACACAGTGTGTAGACATACATGCAGGTAAAACACCTACACACATGAAATAAAAATAAATAAAAGCTTTGTTCATGTAAAAATCAAAACATAAATAGTTCTAATAAAGTCCTCTTAGCCTGGTCCCCTTAATTCTTTTCTCTCACGTTACTTCTCTGAGGTAAGCTCTGTTTGGGCTGCAAGGGTGTCTGCCAATTCGGGCACACATTTATTTACCTACACATGTACTTGTAGAGTTTCATTATGCAACTATATGTGTGTTGTTTTAATATGAAGAGTCCACATAGCTCACATCATTCCAGGAGTGCTCAGTTTCATCAAAAAATGACTTCCACTTAGAATTTGATTCCTCTAGCGTCAGTCTGTAGCACAATATAACGTAGAATTGCCAATTTCATTTAGTCACAGTTCTTTGCTGAGATGGAGTCTTCCTGTGTGCCCCAGGCTTGCCTAGAACATAGACTCCTACCTCCGTTTCCTGGGTGTCTGGATGAAAGGTGCAGAGCAACCATACCGAGCAATAAGGCTGTTGATCCTCTGGGTCCTTTTTATTGATAAGCCACTTTGCACGATCACTTTATGTGTACCAGTGCAGATGCTTCCTGTGGTAGACATTAAGAGGTAGGATACTCTGTTCTCCACACCTACCAAAAATGCAGCTTGGTGAATGGCGAGCTTTAATGGGGTTGCTCACAGGAATATGGGTAAAGGAGCAGAAATGACTTAAAGAGGGACATCAACAGGGGAGTCTGCTCAAACTACGGTACCAACCCAGGACAATGCGTGCAGTAAAGTGAGACCTCCTACTCAGATCTCGCCAATGGACAGTGCATCCTCCACAGTTGTGTGGAGAGTGGAGACTGACTCTGACATAAACTCTGGTGCCCCTTATTTGACCACTTACCCTTGGTGGGGAGGCCTAGTGGCACTCAGAGGAAGGGGAAGCAGGCTGTCAGATGAGACCTGATAAGCTATGATCATATGGTGGGGGAGGTAGTCCCCTTCTGTCACAGGCCTAGGAGAGGGGAATAGGGTAAAAGAGGGAGGGAGGGAGAATGGAAAGATACAAGTGAGGGGATAACAATTGAGATGTAATCTGAATAAATTATCTAAATAAAACATTTTTTAAAAAGAATGACATCAGCAAAAGCCTGTCATAGTGTGTGTGAGAGCTCACAAAAGCTGAGAATGTGGGGCATATTGCAAGCAACTCAGCAAGTTACTTAGTGAGCCTCTTCCAGGCAACTTGGATGGTATGAGCCTCTTGCAGGAAGAGTTTGTATCTCCCTGCTGTCTTTGGTGCTTACCTATTCTTGAAGAGGGAGGAGCTTAATGTTTCTAGTCAGTTTCAGGGACTTCCAGAAGCCTCTGAGTTGTTTACTTCCTGAATTTTAGGAGATTTCCTATGGAAAGTCAAACATTATCATTATCATGTTTGACTTTTTCTAACAGCCAGTATCTTTACAGGATTCCTTCCAAGACATACATTTTTGATATCAGAAGAAATGGATACACAACACGCACAAATACATGCTTAAGTTCTAGAGCAGATTGAATATTGCCAGCGCCATAGAGGAAATACGTGCTGTTCCTTACCAAAGTTCCTCAGAGACCAGCAACATCCTCAACAGTTCAGCTCAGGGGTATTGCCTCTTGATCTGTTTTGTGGCTCTTAAACGCTCATGACACATCCCTAAGCCCTATAATTCGGCTTTTTGAGTTTTAACACTAGTCTTATACATGCAGATTTTCTCGGTGTATATTTTTATGTGTCAACGTTCTTTTTTATGCTCTTACATATCATTTCATGTGGTAGTTGCCCCTTCTTTCCAAAGCCATTCCATTCAACCAATACGCCACAGTTGAACCATTCTCCTGTTGGTGAACTCCTAGGTCATTCCTGGTCTTATGAACGGGGTCACTCTGCATACACTACATGTCTACACAAGCATTTACTTCAGTGGTTTTTGGATTTCCTCAGAAGACTCTGCAACCAGGACTTAAGGATGGGTTCTGGGCTGGAGAGATGGCTCAGAGGTTAAGAGCACTGACTGCTATTCCAGAGGTCCTGAGTTCAATTCCCAGCAACCACATGGTGGCTCACAACCCTCTAAAATGTGATCTGATGCCCTCTTCTGGCCTGCAGGTGTATGTGCAGCCAGAGCACTGTATACATAATAATAAATAGATACATTTTTTTTTAAAGGATGGGTTTTATTTGAAAGGATTATTACACTAGTACAATGGTCTAGCCCACTACAGCAGTGGTTCTCTACCTTCCTAATGCCATGACCCTTTAGTGCAGCTCTCACGTTGTCGTGATCCCCCAATCATAAAATTATTTTCTTTGCTACTTCATAACTGTAATTTTGCTACTGTCACAAATCATAATGTAAATATCTGATATGCAGGATATCTGATATATGACCCCTGTGAAAGGGTCATTTGACCACCAGTGGGGTTGATGCCCACAGACTGAGAACTGCTACACTAATAGAAGGGCAGAAAAGTGACAGAAAACCCAAGGAGAGTTGTTTTATGAAGTACATTCACAGTGTCAGCAACTGGAGCTTGACCTTCAGTGACACTCTGTAACATGCCGCAGAAACCACACATTATGGACTTTTTGGGTTTGGTAGTGGATAAGTGCATAACACGGCTTCCATTCTGAATGCCCATTCTAATTGTATAGAAGTTCACTGAGTTGCGTAAATTTAAATTTTAGGTCTGGTTAATTTTGGTATGTGTTTTTTATTTATGCTTTTTTTAAAATAATAAAGTTTATTTAAGAAAGAAAAGAAAGAAATAGTAAGAGCACATACATGCACACACACCTCAAAGATGCGGTAGCTAAGGAAGCCAGTTCATCTGGTCGCCCTCGTTATTCATTGATTGGAGAATTTTAGAAGGGGCACCCCGGTCTTGCCTATGGTCATGATAGGGCCTGGCATGCAAAGAAAGGCTTCAAGCAAGGAAATGACTGTGCTGGCACTTGGGGCGTTCAGGAGTGATGCTCTGGCATGACCTATAGTGGTGAGCACCCTTAGGGGCATGTGCCTTTGCTCAGCACAAGCTGCTGAAGGGGACTCAGTCCAAGAGTGGCCTGCCAGTCACGGGGCCTCATGTATTCATCCCTGGCAGAGTCTGTGCAGCTCTCTCAACATCAGTCCAGTCAGCTCCCTACAGGCCTTGCAGCTCTTGGAGATGAAACACTTTGACATTTCTTGTCATTTTAGGGGATGTGTGGTTGACATTTTAATTCATAATTCCTAGATTAGCAATAATTTTTAGTAACTTTTTATATCCTTATTGGAAACTCTTCTGTGAAGTGCCTGTAGTAGTCCCTTGTTTATTTTCATATTAGGAGATCTGGGCTTTGTTTATTGATTTCCAGTAGATTTTATATATTCTGGCTTCAAGCCCTTTGCCAATAACATGTATGGCGAATATCCATGGCTCTCTTTCGGCTCTTATTACTGTCTCCAGTAAACAGACATTCTTGATTTTAATGGGTCCTAATAGATCATTTTCTTTTGGATTAATACTTGCTGAGTCTTAAGAGATATTTCCCAGGTTTATATTATCCTATGTTATTTTTCTGAGCATCGCTTTTTTTTTTTTTATTCACTCTAAGATTTGTGGTCCATACAAAACTTGTGTTTTGTGTAAGAAATAAAGAAGACATTGGGACTGTCACTGGCCTGGCATGGGAAGATGGCTCAGTAGGTAAAGCCGTCACCACATAAGCATAAGGATCTGAGACTGAGCTCACATAAAGCCCAGTGCAGCCACACATCTGTTATCCCAGTGTCCCACAGTGAGATGGATCAGTCTCTGGACACTGACAGGCCTGCTTTGTCATAAATCAAATATTCATGTGTTCAAATCCTCCTTTGTGCTCTTGGGTCTGTTTTGTGGGTCCAGAGTTGTATGTTTCACCCAAATATGGCACTATGTGCTTTATTGAATGTCTGAGTATCTGGGTAGTTGATACAATGTGGTTTTGTGAAGAACAGCTTGGGAATTCTTTTTTTTTTTCTTTTTAAGCACAGGGTTTCTCTGTGTAGCCCTGGCTGTCCTAGAGCTCACTATGTAGACCAGGGTGGCCTCGAACTCACAGAGATATGCCTGCTTCTGCCTCCTAAGTGCTGGGATTAAAGCATGCGCCACCACAACTGGTTTAGGTTGGGAATTCTTTACCTTAGCATTCCCTGTACATTTCAAAATCAGCTGATCAAACTCCAAAGACTGCCAAGAATGAAGGAAGGAAAGGCCACTGCTATTCTGATTAGAGATAGCATCGTATTTTAGACCAATATGGAAAGAACTGAACTTTGGCCAGTACCAAATCTGCCACTCCAGTTATTTCCACACTCTGTAATTCCTCTAAGAAATGGGGAGTCTTCTGCCAGAGACTTGTACTATACTTAGTGTTAGATTGAGTCTATGGACCAGGCATGGTGGTGCACGCCTTTAATCCCAGCACTCGGGAGGGAGAGGCAGGCGGATTGATGTGAGTTCCAGGCCAGCCTGGTCTTCAAAGTGAGTCCAGGACAGCCAAGGCTACACAGAGAAACCCTGTCTCAAAAAAATAAATAAATAAATAAATAAATAAATAAATGAAATAGAGTGAGTCTATGCATCTGTTTTGATCTTACGGTAGATAAATAGTGTTTTGACATATGTGTGTGTGTGTGTGTGTGTGTATGGTATGTGCGCATGTGCTTGTTTGCATGTGTATGGACACAGGTGTTCAGTTCGGGTATACATGTACATATATACTCATGTGGAGGCTGAAGTAAAGTCTCATTTGATTTCATCCCACCTCATGTACCGAGGCACGTTCTCCCCTTCGAACGCAGAGATCACTGATTTGGCCAGTCTATTTAGCCACCTTTCTCCAGGGATCCCCATCTCTGCCTCTACAGGTAGACTGCCACATCCACCTGGCAGTTATGTGGGCACTCGGGATCTGAACCCTGAACCCCATGCTTGCACGACAAGTGCATTGCTCGCTGACCCATCTCTCTGTCCCTGACACATAATAGGTTTGATGTTCAATGTGTAGCGTCATATCAAAATACCGTTGACTTTTGTCTACTCATTCTAAGAAAAAAATTTTAATTTTTAATTCTAAGTTTGTTTACTCTCTTGGATTTTTTTTTATATAGACACAGTATTGATTTTTTTTTTATGTTTGTCTTGTTACTGGTCATCCTATTGGACTTCCTTATTAGTCCTAATGGTGCGTCTCAGGGCCCTTGTGTTTTCTAGGTAAAAAATTAGGTTATCGTGTAATGAAGATTCTGTTTCTGTCTGGAAAAAGAGTACAGAGTAGCTGTAAATGCTGCAAGTCTGAGTTGGGCTACCCGACTTTTATTATTTTATTTTATTTTTGAGGCATGATCTCTCTGTAGTCCTATCTTTCCTGCAACTCACTATGTAGACTAGGTTGGCCTTGAACTCACAGAGATCCTTCTGCCTCTGCCTCCCAAGCCCTGGGATTAAAGGTGTGCTCCACTATGCCTGGCTGTAGGCTACCCTAATTTTTATCTCAGCTTTGCCACTTGCTACGAGACTGTAAGTAATTTGCTTAATTCTCTTTACTTAGGCATCACTAATTATAAGCATGCCTGCATAAGATGGGTTCCTGCCAGTAGGAAGAGCTGTCCAAGAAAAAGCGGACAGGTGTTCAGCTTCTTCTGTCTGCCAGTTTTATTACTTTCTAAATCTCAACAACTTATCTGTTTGGTTTTGTTGTTGTTATTGTTGTTGTTTGTTTATGTCATTGTAATGGCTATTTTCCCAATGGTATTGGATACTAGTGGTGCTTGAAAGCCTCATCTTAAAACACTGGTGCATTTCCTTGTGATTTTATTGTAGGAAAAGATATTGGTTCCATATTTGATGTATCTGAGGCAATTGGTGTTGAACTCTGAAAGTTTGTGTCATTCGCATAAAAAAGGAAGACATTGCTGCTGGCACTGTCTTTAAACACCACTGATCTGTGAAAGAAGAGACCACCCATCCACTCACTTCCCACCTATAGACCCATTAATGTATAACTTTTCCAGAGAACATGTCTGTTGTGTCCTAAACCTCCTGAGGCTGGTCACGGTGGCATCATCACAATGCATGCTGGCTGTCCACTCTTGGAGAACAGTTCAAATTCCTGAGCTTTTGTGTTTCATTAAACTCTCAGTAGTTTGAAGTGTATCTTCAAGTTATTTTTCTTTTCAAGGAGAGAACACAGACTGTGTTCCTATAGGAAAGACCAGCTAACGTGCATGAAAGTCCACTCCCTGTGTCCATTGTGCCTCATGCTCTTACTATAGTCCTCATTGTCCTGCAGGTTTTAAAATTTGCTCAGTTAGAGTGCACACACACACACACACACACACACACACACACACATACGCATGCACAAATACAGCCTGCTTAGTCTATTTCATGATACTACTGTGTATATGATTTCAGGGCTGACCACTTGGAATTAGATTGCCAATTAGGGGACTCATCCCTGAGGAAGACTATTTCTCCCACTTTCAGCATTTCTTAGTTGTCTACAGTTCCTTGTCTATAGGAAAGGCAGCATGAGATTTTTTTCATGTTAGCATGTCTATTGGTGCTGTACTTCTTTGGGTCTCATTTAGGCAGCCATATTGTTCGGAGTCATGGGTACCATGTCACTGTCATTTCTAGAAGACGTGATCTCATGGCCACTTTCCTGGTCTTTTGGCTCATATAGTCATTCTACCTCTTCTTCTGCAATAATCCCTGGTTCTTAGAGGTGCAGGTGTTGTGCTGTAAATGGATCCTGGGGGCTGGAAACCCTGTGATCACTGATTCTCAATATTTTCACCAGTTATGATTTCCTATAATGGGATTGGGCTGGTTTAGTCTTAGGTTCTTCTCTCCGATCCGTGACCTTGATAGCCCTGGGTGGTAGGCTAAGTTTTTAGTAGCAGGCGTGATTTCTCTCCTTCTGAGGAGGCCTGAAGTCTAATTAGAGAGTTGTTAGTTACCACCAAGATATGAGTGCCACTATTACACATATGTCTTGGAGTTATCATTGCCATTCTGGTCGTGATTGTGGTTCATCGGCACTGCAGAAGGATAGGACTATTGGTTGCTTGCATCCATTGAAAGCCTGCATACCACCTTCTGGTACAATGGAAGCTAGTCCTCAATGAGGAGCCTTTCAGGCCAGATCCAACTCAGATCTCTGGGTCTTGTGTCTGAAATGCATGGTGTCCAGCAAAGGAGACTTATCTTCAACCTTGGGGAAGCAATCAAGAACAACAGCCACAGACTGTATGGTTTTGAGAGTCTTTTTTTTTTTTTAATTCCCCTGACCAAAAACTCAGAAGGGGGTTTTACATGCCCGATATTTCCTTTTTTTTTTTTTTTTTTTTTTTTTTAGGTAGTCTATGGTCCTTGGAACAAGTATTATCAGACTAAGTGAGGTAACGTTATTTAAACTATATATATATATATATAAACTATATATATATAATATATATAATATATATAATATATATAACGTTATTTAAACTATATATATATAAACTATATATATATAATGTTATTTAAACTATATATATAAACTATATATATAATATATATAATATATATATAATATATATAACGTTATTTAAACTATATATATAAACTATATATATATAATATATAATATATATAATATATATATATATATATATATATATATATATATATATATATATATAATCCAAAGATTTACTATAGTAGGTAAATGAGAAAACCTTACTGGATCAAATGGGAGGACAGCTGGATTCTCAAAACTCTGCCATTTCCAGGCAATAGTTAGGACCAGGCAAATGATGACAGCCCTGGGAGTTGTCCACTCCTTAACTCATCCAAGTGGTCCCTAAGTGCTACTGTCTTTAAACTTCACAATTTCAACAGCCAGGCTAGACCATCTGACTTTAGCTGCCTGCATTTTGGTGTTTCTTGTTTCTGCTCTCAAAGCTTTGCTGAAAGGGAAGCAGAGGCAGAAAGCATAGCTTCTCCTGGTGCAAGCTTCCACGTGCTTGTGAATGCCAGCTGGTGGTATGAAACCAGACATCGGTGATCTCTCACTTTCCAAGTCTCAGCTCTTCAATGACTTTGTATTGAAAAAAAGCCTAATAAGGACACCCACCCACCCACAAAACCTTTGACCCAAAATTTGTCCTACCCATAAGATGTATGGGGACAAAGAGGGAGCAAAGATTGAGGGAATGGCCAATCAAAGACTTGAGGCCCATCCCATGGGAGAGAACCAATCCCTGACACTATTAATGTTACTCCGCTATGCTTGTAGATGTAGACACCAGCTAAACATTAGAGTCCTAAGGAAGAGTTGGGGGAATGATTGAGGGAGCCAGAGTGGTCAAGTGGGCCCATGGTGGCTCACAGAGACTGAACCACCAAGCAAAGAGCATGCACAGACTGGTCCTCAGCCCCCAGAACATATGTAGTAGATGCACAGCTTGGTATTCATGTGAATCCCCCAACAATTGGAATGGGGGCTCTCTCTGACTCTGATACCTCCCTTTGGATCCCCTTTCCCTAACTGGGCTGCCTTGTCTGGCCTGTGAGAAAGGATGTGCTTAGTTCTGCAGTGACTTAATGTGACAGAGCTCATTCTTCTCTGAGGAGGAGAGGGGAGAAAGGGGGAGGGTATACAAGAAAAGAGACAGAGAGGAGAGGAGAGGGGACTACAGTCAGGATATAAAGTGAATAAATAAATACATTTAAATTAAAAAATAAGGACAGGATTCGGCGTGGTGGCACAGGCCTTTAATCTGAGCACTCAGGAGGCAGAGGCAGGTGGATCTCTATGAGTCTGAGGCCAGCCTGGTCTAGAGAGCAAGTCCAAGGATGGCCAGAGCTACACACAAAGAAACCCTGAAGCATTCTAACTGACCTCATTCCCTGTGCCGCCTGCCTTCTTTTGGGTGAGACATGGACATTGCAAGGTTGCCCGGATGCTTATCAAGGTCAGCACTCATGTGAAAGCAGAGAATCTGGGAGGTAAAGAAAGAGCAGAAACTCATCCTCTATTACCCACATTTTCCAAAAGAGCAGAGGAGGGTGAGCTGGAAAACACCCTCATGGTAAGAAATATGCTCGGGGTCAATGGGTGGGCTCAAAAGCACAGTGCAGACATGCGTGGGCAGCACCAAGCCCTTTTGGCCTCCTGAATCTCTGAAGTTAAGGGGTATCGTCCCTGCTGTTTAACTGTCAGACTGTTCATGTGTAAGCATGCACAGGTGCGTGCAGATATTTGAAAGCCAGAGGTCAACATTGGGGTGGGGGGGTCATCCCTCAGGTGCATCTTGTTTGAGGCAGGGTCTCCCACTGGCCTGGAGTTCCAGATGCAGTCTAGGTTGGCTGGCCGAGAAGCCTCAGGAACCCATCTGTCCCTGCCTCCTCAGTGCTGGGGCTGGATTGCATGTGTGTACCACCATGCCTTGCTCACTTCCGTGACCAGGCTCATCATGCTCTCGCATTTGCAGGACAAGCAGCTTACAGCCTAGGTGATGACAGTTTTCCTAACTGAGCTTCCTCCTTGGGCTCTTTTGTAGCTCCTACGTTTCTTCTATTGCTCTCTCTTCTCTCTCCCCTCCTTCCTACTAGCTCCCCTTTCCTCCCACCTATATTTGCTCTGATAAGCTGGGCTGTAGCTCTGAGACTAGCACACTGAATGCCTTGTGGCCAAGGGTCTGCTTGGCCAAGTTTTTGCCTACGTTCACAAGTATAAGAGCATAAGAAGAGAGGAATCTAACAATGATGAGTGCCCCACGTTCAATTTTTTTGAACATCATTTCTTTTCTTGGCCTCCCGGATAGTTTTTAAGATATGGCTGGCAGTGCCACTTCGGTGGATTGGCATTGGGTCTGTGGAGACAGAGTTTTTAAGGAAAACCAGATTTCTCCTTTGACACAAAGCCAGTATGCTTCCCATCTGACTGAGCAAGGGTATTGACTGAGAGAGCTGAGGTGAAGCTGAGAGTTTAGCTCTCATCACAGTGTTGAGCCAACGATCATCTGGACCATAGTTTGTCTTATGGATAAGCCAGGCATCAGAGAGACAGGAAAAACTTGAAAACTATTCATAGATTCCTAAACCCAGAGAACAAAAAATGATTTTCAAATTGTCTTGTCCCCAAAGTAAGCCCTTCGCCTGCCCAGTTGAGTCCAACTGGCTCTTAAGAGCCAACAGGATATATTGCAACCTGAGACCAAGTCTTCTTGTGTGTCGTCCTCTTTTCTCCATGACCCTTTAGCAATGTGCTGATGCCTGTCCCTCTTCTGTCCCAAGCAGCCTGCAAGACGGATGTACCAGCACTGATGGCTGCCTGAACATTAAATATATACCAGCACAGTGTGCGAGTCCTGCTTGTTTGCTTTTTTGAGTATGAGAGATCTCATTATTTTTCCTGTAGAGACTCTTGACTATGCAATTTCACTCCAAAGAAAGGGTTAGCCTGCTGTTTTGTTAGTACTGAAGAGTCACCTCTCAAAAGCAAAGAAGTGAAAGGGGTTAATCGCCTTTCTTCTTTTCTCAAAAGCCCACAGCATTGGCAAAGAATCAGACCAGTGGCACAAATGTGAACTTTTTGCCATTGGTGTTTTCCATCCCGATCCCCCTGGATCTCTTGAGATGTGCCTCCTTCCTTGCCTAAGGTCAGTCTCTCCCCTCTTTGTACAGTCCCCAGCTTCAGGCTCTTCACCTGAAAGAGAAAAGGATTTTCCTGCGACCCTCAACCCTATAGACTTGCACGTGCTGACAGATCCACACCTTTGACGGTTTCGTGCCCCCACCTCCACCCTCTGTTCTGAAAAGATCATAGCGAACTCTTCAGGGGAGCAGTTACTGAATGTAAGGTGACTAGAGCATGGCCGCTTTATTCCTTAGGGACTATGAGACCCATCGCAGATAGAATGTGTTTGAATATAAATTAGTGATAATCAGGAAACACCAGTGGTTGAAAGCCTTTTAGGTCCTCTGACACAGGCAAAAAAAAAACAAAAACAAAAACAAGCCAATAATAATAATAATAATAATAATAATAATAATAATAATAATAATAATAATAATAATACACCCTAGCCTTCTCTTCTGTGTGAGGCTGGGAACTAAATGAGAAGACAAGGAAAACAAAACCTTTCAACTTTTCTTTGCCATTTGCCCAATGGCAAGTTGTGTACTATTGAATAAGGTGTGAGAAATCATCTGAAATTGCAGTTTTAAATTTTTGAGTTTTTGAAAATGGGTGTGTGTGTGTCTCTGTGTTGAGTGTATATCACATGTGTGCAAGTGCCCACAGAGGCCAGAAGAGACTGCCTGGAGCTGGAGTTACAGGCCATCATGGGTGGTCTCACATGGGTCATTTTCCAGCACTGCCAATGCCTTTAACCACAGAACCGTCTCTCTGGCCCTTCAGATCGTGAACTCTGAACCTCACCTTCTGAAACCACTTTCCTTTTTCTCTATGTGAGGAAGAAGAGTTACATTTACTGAACATCTGTGTACTGAATATGACAGCTAATATTGTGTGTTGGAGAACAGTGTGTGCACATGTGCATGTGGGAACATGCATGCATGTGTGTGTGTGGAGGCCAGATGCTGTGGTAAGGTATCAGTTGCTCTCCACCTTGTTTCTTGAGACAGGACACTCACTGACTCAGCGAAGCTGGCCAGCCAATGAGCTGCAGGGATCCTCCTGTCTCTGTTCTCCTCACAGTCATCATAGACACCACCAATGTGCTTGACTTTTTACATGGGAGCTGGGGATCCGAACTCAGGTCCTCATGTTTGCATTGCAGGCATTTTACTGGCTGATTATTTCCTCGGCCCACAGCTAGCCTGTTGATGTCAGGGCATGGTGGACATTAGGGTCTTTGGTAGGTAAGGAAACTAAGGGCAGTGCAGCTGGTAAGTGGCCACTGAAGAACCGAAAGTGGGCTTGGTCCTGATGAAGTTTCTCCCCTGCATTTGACTCACCCCATGAGCAGAAAGGCAAAGGTGGCTCTTGGCTTTAGTGTCTGCTAGCTCTTGCCACAATTAGGTTGCATAACATAACCACAAAAGCAGGTAGCATAAGTCAGCACTTATTTCTGTCCAGGAGCCTGTGGGTTGGCGCGGCTGTTTTGCTGATCCAGGCCACGCTTGGCTGATCTCAGCTGTACTTACCCAAGCATCTGCAGTCAGCTGCTGGGTCAGCTGGGGGTGATCTAGTAGGGCTGGAGTTGGGTCATCCCATCTCCTCCTACAGCTAGCCTCGGATTGTTGGTAGAGTTCTCGGAGCCTAGACAAACTTACGTCTAGCCTGACTAAAGCTGGGCCCTTGGTCACAAACCATCCTGTCACCGAGCCCTGAGCGTCTTCAGCTGACACCATGTTTTGCTGATGGAGCTAGGGCCTTAGCTCAGCTCTCTGTGATGACCTCTGTTTTCTTTGCTATGATGAAATACCCTAGGCTGGGTATTTTACAACAAAGAGGGGGTACATTCAATTCATTTCTGATGTGGTCTGGTGTCAGTGTGGCTTTGATGAGGACTGCACAGCAGAGGCTAGATGGCAGGCTTTATGACAAGTGAGAGGGAAAATAGAGATCAGATAGTGGAGCGGGCACTGAAGGCACACCTTAGTAACCTCAGGACCTCCCACCCAGTGTGCCTCTTAATGCTCGGCCCTATGCTTCCACACATGAACCCTTAGGAAAGCAGAACACACTTAAACTACACCCAGACTGAAATAGCCTCTTTTTGGTGCATGTGCTCATAGCTTCAGAGGGGAGAGGGTTAAAAGGAAAAAGCCATTTATAAAGACTCTGAGTATTACTATATCTAGACAGGAAACGGTGCTGTGCTTGGAGGTGACACATGAGCCGGAAGATGAGGAGGGAGGAGGGAGAAGAGAGTGCCGGATGCAGGAACAGAAGGACAGCTGGAGTCTTGGAGGACAAGGATGGACAAGACAGTTCCAGAAAAATAAGGGGGAACTGAAGGGTAGCAGAAACAAGTCTCAAGGAAATATAGAAGATCAGAAATTAAGGGACAAAGCAGGGTCCTCAAACTTTGGGCTCCCCTTGGACCACATCCATCCTGCTGCTGGTTGGTAGCCAGGATATACTCAGGCCCCTCTCTCCAGCAAATAATTCATAGCCTCCGCCAGGACAGTATGTTTCTCTGCACACTCATCTCCTGAAGCTGCTAGTGTAGGAATCATGCAAACGTATCCCTTCTGTTTAATGAGGCCACTGCGTAGGAGTTCTATCATTATCTCATATCAATAATTCTGTTGCAGATCTCCAGGCTTAAAGAGGGTCTCAGCCCAATACAAGAAGGGCACACTCACTGGGGATCTGAATTCATGGTGCAAAATCCAGGTAATGTGTAGCATTTCTGCTCCAGAAAGGCAGGGGGACTCAAGCCTGGTTTTAGGTTCACCGTTTCTTAAAGGCGGTGCTAGGGAGGTTGAGAAGGGAGTTTCCAAGGCTGCTGACCATCACCCTCAACAAAGAGGAGCCACTGAACTTTTATGAACTGTAACATGAATCCATGCCTCTGCTCTGTCTTCCTCTCAAAAAAGAAAAAAAAAATGTGTAGAAAGGACTCCCAAGAGGACATCTTGGTACCAGCTTTGACTCTGTTGGTACTCGCTCTTCTAGGATTCTCATTTTCCTTCTGAAAGTGACAGCCTCTGACCAGACAAAGAAACTAAAGCTCTATGACTGTGATGAACACCAGGCTACAGGATGTGAAAGGTGGTCAGGTAACCAGGCATGGTAGCTCCTGCCTAGAATCCCAGCACTCAGCTGGCAGAGGCAGGAGGGGTACCATAAATGTAAGGATAGCCTTGTTGAAACAGCAATGTTCAGGGCAGCCAGGGCTACATGGACCTTGTATTAAAAGCAAACCAAAACCAAACAGTGTTCAGGTGCTTGAGAAACTAAAGGCACTGAATCTATGGCATAGACCATGAGTCAAGGCCATGTACGAGACCAGAATGACGTCACCTGTACCTGCCTTCAGAGCCAGCCAGACACTGTTTTACACACACATACACACACACACACACACACACACACACACACACACACACACACACAAACCTAATGTCTTCCACAGATGCAAATTATCTCTGCTTTGGTTAAATTCTGCCTCAGGTCTCTGACCACATTCCTGCATATTGCCAACGGTGAGCAGTGGGCAGAGGTAAGACCTGAGTATCAGAATCTGAGACCCCAGAACTGCATGAGCAGGCCCCTCTCAAAACAAATAAGACATGGCTATGGGGGGGGGGAGGAGCCGAGATGGAGATATGTGGAAAGAGGATCAGTCAGGAGAGATGTGTCTCTCCCTCCTGGCTAAGAAGGATCAGCTATGAGGAAGTAACATATCCCTGAATTTATAGTGACTTTGTCTTATTAACGTCCTTGATACCATAAAGGGAACAAACAAACTGATGACTAGGTAAAAGGCACATTGACATGTTGAGATGTGAGACTTGGTCTTGTGCCTAAACCGGTGCCTCCCTTAGAAACAAATGGTTAAAAACTCAGTGTACCAATGAGCCTTCACTTGTAGGTTGGTAGTCAGCTGTTGCCCTTTGCTATTAGTCACAGGTTATGGACAGATCTATGAATTCTCGTCTGTCCCTGCCCTGGTCCAAAATGACCAATCTGAGTCAGTGGAGAGACGGAAAAGGTGTGATGGCATGGGTGGCTCACCTCGCGGCGGAAGGCCAGCAAGTGATTCGCCCCATCTCTGGGCTGGAAATGAGCTCAAAGCTTCTTGGACTCAACACCTCTCACCAGCATGTAGTATAGTCATTGACTTGCCTACATTTTCCCTGCTTTTTTTCTCCCCTTCGGGAAGGGAGTAAGAGAACACATGCAGTTAGCCTGGGCCTACCATCCACTGTGGAATTTCCCTTGGGAAGCTGGAAGCTGGGCAGGACTGACCAGCATTAGGCTGTGGCAGTACTCCATCAACACTTTCTGTGAACATCTGCTGTTATCTGGGGTCTCTCATACATTCCTTAGTTGTAGAGAGCCACTTGGCACCTTCCCAGCCATTCAGAAATGGGTACATATTGACTGTATAATATCTTACCACTGCCGGAACGAACCGTTTGCAGGCTACCTGTGTCTCTTGGGATGGCTGGCACTGTGGTTTGTTTTAGGACTACTGAGGTTCACAACCTCACACCACCTGTTGTTCTGTCTGTTGATTTTTTCACTTTCAAAGCAAGTCAAACTTTATTTCATTCTAGTTCTGAACAAGGGACCTTTTTGCTTATTTTAATATAATGTATTTTAATACATTTTATTTTAATTAGCTCTTTTGAGAATTTAATTTGTCCACACGATGTATTTTAATCCTATACTTTCCCCATCCCCACTTCCAATCCCTCCCAGATGCCTCCCTTTCACATCCTTTTCCCGGCTTCCTGACCTCCATATTTTTATAGCTCACTGAGTCCGATCACTGCTGCCCATATATACACCTGGGTAAGGGGCCATCCACTCAAGCATGGCCAACTTATCATACTCTTAAAGGCCCTAAGGAAGACTTACTCTCCATCTCTCGGGAGCCATCGACTGTCAATAGCTCCTCAGCTGGCAATGGGGACTTGTGAGCCCTTCTCCCATACGTGCTGCCATCTTGACTGGCTTGTTCTTGTCATGAGGCCCCTACAGCTTCTCATGAGGACAATGGCCTTGCTGTGTCCAGAGACACTGTTTTGCCCAAGCTTCCCTGAAGCTCTGGCTCTTACAGTCGTCCCGATCACTCTTCTACTGTGTTTCCTGATCCTTGGGTAGGAAGGCCGTGATAGGGATGTCCCACTCATGTCTGAGCGCTCCACAGATACATCATCTCCATGCTCACACCACTGACCAGCTGACTCTGTGAGTGAAGACGATGAGTTGCCAACCACCAGCTGTTAATACTTTGAGCAAGTCTGGACCTATTACTTCATTGTTTTGGCCTTCTTGCTTTGCCGTCTGTTGACAGACTCCAGGATGTAACATCCCGTTTGCTGGTGTGCAGTCAGGAGGCTTTGAAAGCAACTGGGAGGGAATAGGAAGAAAGCCCTGACCTACTGTTTCTCTGCACTGCTTGGACATTTGAAGCATTTAATAATTTTCTAAGAATATAAAGCTAATATCTATCTTATCTATCTGTATCTCATCAAATATAATCTGACAAACCGATGTGGACTTCTCCCACACAGTGTAATCACCCTCCTAAAAACACAAACAGAGGCTTATCTGAAGGGTGGTCAATATTGGTATGAAAATTGAGGGCGACGTGACTAATCCAGAGGAGGGTGACAGAGAGCTTCAGCCAATGTTTACAGAAGCTGATGGCTCAGATCTTATCAGGTGATAGCTGTACCTCACTATTAAGAAACCTCGGAGCTGGGCGGTGGCGCACGCCTTTAATCCCAGCACTCGGGAGGCAGAGGCAGGCGGATCACTGTGAATTCGAGGCCAGCCTGGTCTACAAAGCCAGTCCAGGACAGCCAAGGCTACACAGAGAGACCCTGTCTCAAAAGACAAAAAAAAAAAAAAAAAAAAGAAAGAAAGAAAGAAAAAAAGAAAAAGAAAAAGAAAAAGAAACCTTGGGCTGGAGAGATGGCTCAGTGGTTAGGAGCACTGTCTGCTCTAACAAAGGACCTAGGTTCAATTCCCAGCACCCACATAGCAGCTCACAACTGTCTGTAACTACAATTCCAAGGCATCTGACAGCTATATACCAATGCACATGAAATAAAACTAAATAAAAATTATTTTAAAAAGAAAAGAAAAGAAAGAAACCTCCAGATGAAGGCTCCATGCCAGGAGGTTGGGGCAGCGCTGGGGGCTAAAGACCTGAAGTGGCAGTGTGTGGTCAAGCACATTGTTTCTTACATCCCAGAAAAACCTTTGGGGAGTACCCCTCAGAATCTCTGGGGAGAGGGGTCCTAAGCACTGCCCTGCTCAAAGACCCCTCCCCTTGTAACCGGTGCTGTTCTACGAAAGGGGAGATGGAAGCCTGGGCTCCAGACCATCACTTTCACTACCTAAGAGTTCACCTATTTCCTTTTCAGATGACAGTCATCCTGCCTGATGTGTCTAGCTCAGAGTTGCTGGGGTAATCCACTGAGTGGAAGCTGGTACTGTGATTTCCTTACTTGGCTCAGGAATACAGGCCCTGAAAGGTTAAATTACTCTGTGTTCCCAAGCCTTAGAGGTTGGAGTCAAAATTTGAAGCCAGGCACCCCTGACTGCAGAGCTTTCTATACAAGCAGGTGCTCCTGGAAGATTTTAGAAAGCAAGTTATTCAGACTGAGGCACGTGGACCATTGCAGACAGCTTCACCTGGGAGCTACTGCATGGTGCAGAATCTCAGCATGTCCACAAGCCAGCCTGCATCCACATCTGTATTTGTAAAGTGCTCTTCAGGTCACTCCCACACACTCCAAAGTTTAGACTCGCTTTGACAGATAATCTGAACTATAGTATGAGAGTCTCAACATAGGCTCATGGCAGCCAGGCAGGCACCCATGTAATCCAACAAGCCGTGAGAACCTGGTATGGTAGGCAGTTTTCCATCAGAAGTCCCTCTACTCCTGCTGCCCTTGGAGAGTGTTGTCACTTCTTGTTCACTTCCGGAGTGAGTCCTGTTTGTTTCTCTGTAGAGTATAGATAGCATCACTGAGCTAGGCGAGAGAAGATTCCGTTTACAGAGCCTTGTCCCCACGAGTGTTGAACTTGAGGTAAATCCTCTCCCAGTCCATCCCAGCTGCTATGGCAAACTATCATTCCGGAGTTCATTTCTCTCATTTCTGGAGGCTGGAAGTAAAAGATCAAGGACCTGCTTCCTGGTTCTCAGATGACGGCATTGTAGAGCATCCCCACACATTTGGAAGGCTCCGCTGGCTCTTCCATAAGAGCACTATCCTACTCACAAGCGCTACACACACACACACACACACACATGCACGCACACACATACACACCACACCCCCTACATCTCCATACCACACACACACACCACATACTACACACATGTGCACATACACACATACACACCCCACACCCCTTACATCTCCACACCATACACATATACACACACACACCACACACATACATACAGCACACACCCCCATGCCCTCACCCCCACACTCCCCACCACACATGTGCACACCACACCCCCTACATCTCCATACCCCCTACAAATCTATCACACACACACACACACACACACACACACACACACGCACCTGTGTTCCTGCATTGGCTTCACTTTAAAGTAGCCAAAATAGAACCATCCAAACCAAATTTCCATGATATTTTTGTTTATCATACTCCAGTATGACCGTTTGCCATAGCAGCTGGAATGGGCTTAACTCGAGGACAACACTCACAGGGACAATGCTCTGTTGTCTTGCTTTTTAAATGTCTGGATAGGCAGGATTCGGATCAGAATGCTTTGGTTCTGTTACCTTGACTTTCACCCTGTTCACAGCTTTTGGACTCCTATGATCTGAAGCCTTGTTTGTGCGTCGGGAGGGAGTGCTTTCAGCCCATTGGAGAAGCTGCTAGAGGATGAATGTGCAAAGCTTTCCCCCTGGTGCAGGCCTTCTTCACCTTCCTCACCACAGCTGATTCCAGAGACACGCCCCTGCTCCTGCAAAGTTACGAATGGGCACAGGGATGGGAATAAAAGAGAAAGGGAAAAGCAAGTTGAGTCAGATCCAAACTAGACTGTGAGACGCAGCCCTGGCTCTCTTTCTTTCACTAACTGCTGTCCTCTATCACCAGTAGGAGCTGGGCTGGCTTCCTGTTGACAGGTGGGCAATCTACCCAATAAAGTGTAACCGTTCCAGTCCCCTGTATGACGTCAGTGTTTTCAGTGGCTTGCCTTCCCTGTTGGGTCCTCACTCCACCACTGACTCCTTTCCCTTTTCTTCTTCTCTTTCCCCTTCAAGCATGCAAACGCAAAGAGCAAGAGCCAAACAAAGACAGGAACAACTCGCAGAAAAAATCTCGCCTGGTGTTCACCGACCTCCAACGCCGGACACTCTTCGCCATCTTCAAGGAGAACAAGCGCCCCTCAAAGGAGATGCAGATCACCATTTCCCAGCAGCTTGGGCTGGAGCTGACCACTGTCAGTAACTTCTTCATGAACGCCCGGCGCCGCAGCCTGGAGAAATGGCAAGATGACCTAGGCACGGGGGGCTCCTCCTCATCCACCTCCAGCACTTGTACCAAAGCATGATTCAAGGATTCTCACCTGGGCACAAGTCACCTCCAAATGAGGATAACAGATACCAAAAAAAAAAGCAAAACAAAACAACAAAAAAAAATCACAAAGACATCAGATTCTTAGCTGGGGCCCTTCACTGGTGACTTGAAAGCACAATTCTCTTGAAACGTCTAATCTAGCTGTAATCATAGGCCAGGTGTTTGGTTTGTTTTGTTTTTGTTTTAAATGGCTACAGAGTCCAAGTGCACGCTGAAAATTAATGACCCAGTCACTATCATCTGAGCACGCTAAGCAGCCCAGAGATCCAAACGGGGCCTTGTTCGAGCAAGTTAATTGCAGCACGGCATCAACCAAGCTCTGTGTCGCCATTCAGGCCCTGTCAATCTCTTGCATTAGTTTTCCCATGAGTAATAGTGGGAATTTGGCCTGAGTATAGACACAGTTTAGGATTCCAAAATACTATGTTAAGAGAAGAATTTAACAAGAAAGGCCTCATTTGCTTCCGAAGTGCTTAGCCTCTCTATATCACAATAATTCAAATTCTCAGCCATAATATTACAAAAAAAAAAATCAGACTGGTAATTACTGAGCACAAGTTTTAAATATGGAAATCAATAAAAAAAAAATCCAAGGATCTGTTTTTCCAACTCAGGCATCTCTTCACTGGGTAGTTTAGAACGCTTTAAGTCGATTTCAGTTTACAAATTTTCTTTTCCTTACCTCCTGGAAATCTCGCGTGGTCTTTTGGATCCGTCAGGAAAAAAAAAAATCAGTTCAGTTGAGCTCAAAGTATCAAGCACAACGAAGAAAAACAGAAACAAGGAAGGTTCTGGTTTCAGTGCATCCAGTTTGATGAGGCGGTTTGTGTCCGTCTTCACTGTTGAGAAATCACTAGGGAATCATTGGGAACATGGCTTCAAGCACATTTTGCAGTTTGTTACACATTCTGTTTGTACATAACGCAGATGCACACTCAGGAGGCCACTTTAACTGTTACAGTACAGGAGCAAATGTATCATTTGAAAAGATCTAGATTTTTTTTTAAGATCATTACCGTGTCCTTGATTTACCTGTTACCCAGTTCCTCCTATGTGCTTTGCAACGGTGGTTCAGTCTCATCCTTGCTGATTTGTGTTTTTCCCTATCCCATCCCCTTAGTTGGGATGTTTCAATTGTTTTCTACAAAGAAACAGTTTACTAAGACACATCCCGTCATCTCTTCCATTGTGGACTCATCCTTGTAAAACAGCTGACGGAATCTGGAGAGAACACAGCACACCAAAGAAGCAGAATACTGCAAACCAAAGACATTTCTTACCTGCCATTTTCTAGCCTTCAAATACTGTGATTACTTTTAGAGATCAGAACACCTCTGTAACTCCGAGTAGCATTGGGCCCTTGTCTTGGGCTCACCATCTGGCTGAGCAGACCAGCTATGTCAATGACATTAGCCAAACATCCAGGCAGTGGCTTCATCGGGCCAGCTCTGGTTGTCACCTTCCCCAAAGGATGAGGGCCCACAGAACTCTGGGAGATTACAAAGGTCTCTATGTGCATATTTACCAGTGAATGGCCCCAGGTGGGCACCGTGGGGTGTTCAAAGCAAGCCAAACGCTGCAATGATTCCTTACAGACACTTGAGACTGACTTTTTTTTGTATGAATTACTTAATTGAAACCAAAGAAACTTTTTTTCTGCACCTACTTCTGCAACAAAAACAGAACTGTCCCATTAAATGAGTAAATCCATCAATCACTGGAAATTGCCACCAATGAGAAAAGCACGCTAGAATAAGAAAAAACAAAAAACAAAAAAACACCGAAGACACACTGTGTTCAAACAGACCTGTTGGGACATTTTTTTCTGGAAGCAGATTTGAAAGAAAGGGTTGAGACAAGAATCAAAATACAGAAGAGCCTCAACGGCTGCTGCTTCATCTGACAACTCACTCGGTAATCTTAAAGTTGAAGATTGTCTTTAATTTGTGCCTATGCAGTTTTTCAAAAAAAAAAAAAAACATGGAACAGAGCAACAGAAACCTCAACAGCTACAATACCAAAGATGAGGATTCTCACACCTTCTGTCTCAGTTCATTACCTTCTTTTGCCTGGCTAAAATACTTATAGCGTCATTGATCTGTACAAAGGTAATTGGGTTTTGTTTCTTTAAGCAACAAAAGGAAAGGGGCGTTTGTCTGACTTTATTGTTTCTCTTTAGTTTTGTTTTACGGCTTTTTTACCCAACGTGGAATCGCTTCCCCATCAAAAGTTTCCATGGACCCCAAATTTGAGATGTTGGGATACTGAAAGATGTTCCCCTCTCTCTTCAGCAGAGTACGGGAAATGCCACTGTCGCTTGAATGTTCACTGCTTAGCCCTTACACTTGGTTGCTTCTATGTTCAGAGTCCTTAGGGGAGGGAAGGGGAGCAAGGGTCAGGGGTAGGAGTCTGCGTGATCCATCCTCTCCAGAACCAAAGAATTTATAGAGGAATTTACAACCTCATCTTCATGTGATTGCCACATAGTAACAGGGCTTCATTTGGGGGTGGGGAAACATGTAAAAAGAATTGCCAGTTTCTACTTTTCTATTAGCTTTTTTAAAAAAAAGTTCAGCTGTAAAGTTGCATTTCTAAAGAAAGATATATAAATATATATATTAAATGTATGAGTACTTATAGAGATCAGCCTGCATTGGTGATAACCCAAATTTTTTGCTGTCCAAATTCATACCATTTTTTTTTGTCACACGCTCCATTCACTGATGCCCAAATTCATGCCATCTTTTTGTCACACGCTCCATTCACTGAGTGTTCAGTTCACAACTGTGCTCATCTCTCATGCCATTCCAGAGTTGATTTGCCATTATGGTTGTCTGGCAGTATTCATATTTCTATGTCAATTTATGGGAAAGGTTGGCAGTCACATTTAAGCATTTCTACATGTAACCTGTGGACGCAATCATTATAGAAGTGAGTTTTGTTTGTATTTAGTCATCTCTATGACAGCAACTATGATAAGCAAGGTTTATCTACCAGACTAGCTCGGAGCTGCACTGCTGGCAGTGGGGAACTCACTTACTGTCACTGCTGGGAATGTAATAAAACACCCCGAAATCCATTTTCCAGTAGATGCCCTATCCATTGGGGTGTTGTAGATTTCTCTCAGTGAGTAGATCCAACAGGGACTTCCCATGAGGAAGTCCAGATCCTATTGCAACCGATCAGGTTTCCTCAGGGTGGTAACTACCAGTTGGCATTGACAAATTGGAGTGCAACCCTAGCTGGCATTGGGGCAGAGCAGGGTTGTTGGGGGAGGCACCTCAATCCTGGAGAAAAAAACATACAACAGACTGTGAGGGAAGTGCCAGATTCCTGCCCCTGGAGAGCCACACCATCTGCTGTGCCACGTCTTTACTCACCCAATGTGGGCAGTCCTGTGTAGGGGGCATCAGAGCTAGAGCTGAGAGAATGTGGCTCTGTATGATTTTTGGAATCTGTCCTGCCTAGGGAGTAGTTCTTTCACTTTTCCCTTTGTCCCTTGCTTATAATCCATGGACCTTTGGTAAAATGACCATATTTCCTCAGGAGATTGCTCCCACTTCATCTTGGTCAGATGAATTTTAACCTGGGTGTTATTAAATGAGTCCCCATGGCTTGTGGACAATGGGAATGGTAGTTCAGCTTGAATACAGACTGAGGAAGCAAGCATCTTGCTTTGGTGGGTGACTGACACTCTAATTAACAGCATCTCGATCTCTGTATCCTTGGAAGATGATGGTGTGAAGGAAAAGACAAGAATTTCCCTCTAAGAACTCTTGAAAAATGTCTCACATATCTCAGATCATATCAAAGAGAACACTTGCTTTAAAAAGTTATTTATACACACACATAGTATATATGTGCATCTGTACACACATGTGTCAAAATTTTAGGCTATCCAAAGTGTCATTTTGCTAGGTAGGTGAAAGAAAAAGTGCTATTGCTGAAAGATTATAGAATTTAATCCAGTGTTCTTTCTCAAAGCCTTTACATTTTTATTTTAAGCTAGTAGTTTCAGAGAAAATAACCATTTGGGCATGGTTGCAGCCTACGGTCTACATCTTTAATCCAAAACAAAAAAAAGTTCCAGGTAGCTGTCACCAGCAACAACATCAGGATGCTGTGAAAAGAACAGTTCACAAACCAACTTCACCTTCTTGGACTGACTGAAATCCAAATGCTCAAAGCTATTGAGTGAAAGGTATTTTTCATAAAGCCTTCATATAACTGAGCTTTATTTTTGTTTGTAGTGGAATTTTAATAATGAGGATTCAATTCCTTCATTCCAGAATTCTTTTAAAGGAAAGCTAATATATTTCTTTTTTTTTTGTAAAGTTCAACAATAATAAAATTTATTATTCCAGTATTTAAAAGGTTTTCTCATAGTATAATAGAGCATTTATTTTGTGGCACATAGTGCTACAGGCTGTTCTGAACCAAGAGGGAAAGATCAGAGTTGCTTACATAGCTCATGTTTTTCCAAAGGCTCTTGGCAGCTTCAGCTTTGGAAATCCAATCTCACTGTCACTTCAAGCTAAAGGAAAACAAAAACTAGGAAGGTAAACCTAACACACACACACACACACACACACACACACACACACACACACACACA
>OU015744.1:23464339-23475707 GCA_907169655.1 Acomys percivali | reverse complement strand
ACACACACACACACACACACACACACACACACACACACACACACACACACTTTCCTAAAGCAAGCAGTGAGTTTCAAAGCCAAGTATTAATAATTAAATTTTAAATTGGACATCCATGTCTTAGTGCCAGGAAATTAAAACTGAGTACTTTTCAAACAAGTAGTTGCTATTCGGTAAAACAAAGAAGAGCTTTTCCAATTTCAAAAATGTCAATGGATGTGCCTATTGACTTGATGCTATCAAAATATCATGGAAATACACTTTGGGAGGAAATGAGTCTTTGGGAACTTGTCTAATTGGAAGTTTTCAAAATCTGCAAACAGCCTAAGTTCCAAGGTCGTCAAGAGATAACACTGAAAACTGGGGAGAGTAGGCATCTGTGGTTAATGTTGAGCACCTGGCCCAGACACTACTGTGACAATACTTTGTCTAGATTCCTACCCAATCAGGGCTGGCTTTTACCATCCTGTTGCTGATATTCTGGTTCAGACGTGCTGGTCTAACCAAATGAGTGAACGGGAAGCAGGTGAAGAAGGAAGGATGGAGCCTAATCTGGTGGCTATTTGTAAAGCTGAGTAGCTTAACAGAATCGTGCCATTGGCTAACCAGAGAGTCCAGTTATAAAATAAACTAAAAAAAAAAAATCCCATTTAAGAACAGCAGTACCCCACCCAGGTGGTTGCTTGAACTATGGATGCCCTAATTCCCTTTTTTGACCAATGCTTTGGTTTGTTTGGTTTTTGTTCGGTTTGGTTTGGTTTTGTTTTTGCAAGGTTGTGGATAAGAGTAGTTGGTTGATTGGTTTGTTTTTTAAAATCCCAAGTACTTATGAAACAACAAAAAATTAATTCTTAGAATAACATGGGATTTCATATACATAGATAGTTGCAAAACTTCCCATTAAAGCCCATGGGTTGGTTATGTTGTACGTCCACAGGACCTTAAGTGCTCCTTGACCTCCGTTACTCAAGTGACCCTAACAGTCACAGGAAGGGGAAGATGGAGCCCAGGCTCTGCCTCTCCAGGCTTTGAATTAGATTAGTTGACATTACCCAGTTTATACATTTTTAATGGATAAAATATATGTAAGAAAAACATCACCACAGGTTGGTCATTCCATGGGAATCTTCCGTTCAGCTCCATTTTTAGCAACAGTCATTTTACATGGCATAGACCTTGGTAGATTAAGTTTGCCTGACATTTATACAGTCTGTGGGCTTGAATGTATACAGATCTAGATACATATTTCAACATATATCCTCATAGTTGGCTTTACATCCACCTACAATGCCTAGAGGTGTCTAGACTGTGTACATGCAAGTGTGTACAGACATGCTTAATACATATATATTGTAATCTGTTACAATAAATATATTTCAAATCACCATGCAACATGTATGTGATACTTTGACAATGTACCTTGTCCTTATTATTTCTTGTAATGCTGAAAACCAAAGTGCAGAACTGTAAGCAAAGGCATCCCAGCATCTCATTCATCATGATGCTTGACATTACTCGCGTTTGGGTGCAGCCAAGACAAACAACGCTTAGCGGAACTTCGGATATTATTTAATTATCTGTGTTAGATGTCTGATGATGTTAGTTAAATAGCTTTATTCTGGACGTCACATAAATAAAGCTAAATCCAAAGACCTTAAAAAGAACAACAAAAGGGGAGCATGGGGGGGGGGGGCGGTATGCAGAGTAAAGTGCAAACCAGTGTGGGTTTCCAGGGTTGTGACACGTCTTGTGGGGGTTACAGTAGCTAGTGGGGGCGGGGGATAGTTTTTTTCCTTCACATTTGTCACATCAAAGGTGTCTTTAATGTGATAAAGCTTTAGAAGTTATACTTTGCTGCTTTATTTTAACTTAGAATATAGAATGAGATGACCCATTTTGTCCACCAAAAAAGGGAAGAAGATAGCCCCTCCTCATCCCTCGGGTATATTTTAACTTGTCTCTTTCAGTTGTGACCCGACAAGCTGTTAAATAATTAAGTTATTTAAATTGGTTTATTGTGTAGTAGCGTGTAGGATTCAGGTAATTATTTAATTCTCTTCCCTTAGTTTGACTGCATTCCTTGTTCTTATTTATCAAAGCCTAGAGCAGCGGTGCACGCATCTGAGATGCTAAACCCTGGCTGCTGTACTCTTGCAGTGTAGTCTGCTTCGTAAAGCAAAGCGGTGAACTTCTGTTACAGGGAAGAAAGAAACATAGGTTACAATGAAAATGAAAAACAATCTGGGGGTGTTTCCCCTCTTGGATTAACTTATGAAATGGTTTAGTGGTTTATTAAATTATTTAATTTAAGTTCACAGCCCCACCTGGTACCGGGCGAACTTCACCTCTTAATTACGGGGGGGGGGGGGGGGCTCAGAGCCTTTCTATTGTAACTTATTTATTTAACTTATTCAGCATCTGCCACAGATGCGCTGTATAGTTTGTGTTTGTTATTCAAAACCACAGAGAGCACTACAGTTGGTTTGCTGTCAGGATAACAGAGCCGATTTGTGGACAAGCAGTGACCGATCAGCCTGCGCCTGCTTCAGACCTCGTGCTGAGATCCAGCTTCACCAGCCCAGATCTCGGGGCTTCTCTATGGAAACTGGAAAAATAAATACATAAATAAAAAAAATCATAAACCAAAAAAAAAAAGAGAACCCTTACACTAGCTGCTTCCAAGAAAGAACTCAGTGTGCGTGTAAAGCAACAAAACAAAAAGGGGGAAAAAAAGCAGAAAAAAAAAAAAAAAAGGAAAAAAAAAACCGGAAAAACTTTCTATTTGTAGTGAGAACCAAAGAAGGCTACCTCACTGACTTTTCCATTTGTAATTTTAATCGTGTTGATGACACCAAAGATACCAAAGATTCCTTTCTCTGTGCGGTCTGCATTTTGCCTGTGCTCCTTTATGATTTGAACTCTTCTCTCTGACACATGGTATGGACAGCCACAGCTCAGACGCCCCAAAGAAACAATGTTGCATGTGAAGGTGGCTGCTAACCTGGAAAGAGATATTTTCTGTGTCTCTTGTATTTGTCTGCTGCCCGCCCCAGTCCCCTCACACATTCGGGATGCAAGTTGGGGAGCTGCTTGTCTGGATTCTTGAACGTTCCAGTTTGGTGAGGAACACTGCTTGGAAATGGTCTGTAGTCCTAGCCGGGACCTCTGTTCCTTGGAGCTAGGGACAAGTACAGGGCTGCTCAGCCACAGAAACACGGATTGGGTAGGAGGGCTGGAAGGGAGCGGAGGACTCAGCCACTCCTCCTGTGGCAAGGTTGAAGTAGTTACTGAGTTTAGTAGGAAAGTAATCATCTTTTAGCGATGAACAGAAACTGTAGCTTATGGATTAATATTTTCATTTTTAAGAATATTGTCAGGCACCCCACATCTTATATATCCAGAGTCATGTATGAGCTGTTGCTGAGTAACATGGCCAGCATTGAACTTCTAGGACTCACTCAGGGGTTCTGCCCTGGGAAGCATATTGATCTAAACAGTAACATGATTTTTGAACCCACCCATTACAAATTTTGAATAAAGAAGCTTGCAGTCAGTGAAAGGAGAAAGCCCAGTCTTGCCCATTGTAAGTGGGGAAATAGCTATGAGCTATTCCAAAGCCAATATTTATGAAGCAAATGCACTTGGCTTATCATTTTTGGTAGGATATTTAATCTATTGGGCTTTTAAAATTGTTTTTACTTTTTACCTAACCATGTTCCCATTTCATTTCTAAGTCAATTCTCTTTACAAGATAAATGCAATAAGCCTTACATTGTTTGATGCTACAGTATATTCCTTGTAAATGACAAAGATCCCAAATATCAGAAGAATGACTATACCAGTTTAAATAATGGTTAAAGTTACTTCTCTCCTTCCCCACCCCCTTATCAAAACTTAATTGGTCTTCTTTAAATTTCTTTGGATTCTATTAAATGACTAAATCACTATTAGGACCATTCACCAAAGTAATGGGAATGTTAGCCAGTAAATTCTTTTCAGCTTTTGGCCAAGTGGGATTCAGATACACACTGATTCCTATCTCTAGTCTACTGAGCTCTTCTTTGAATACTGTGTTTTTACATTTCACATAATAGTTATTATTGTGCTTTTAAAGAGACTATTAGATAAAGCTAAGAAGAGAAGAACAATTAACACATCAGTTCCATACACCGAGAGTGTACCTGATAGATGGATTTACAACAGACTTATAGAGTTTGAAACGCACATCCTTTCCCCTCTCTTTTCTTCTTCTTCTTCTCCTCCTCCTCCTTCTCCTCCTTCTCCTTCTCCTCTTTCTCTTCCTCTTCTTCCTCTTCCTCCTCCTCTTCCTCCTCTTCCTTTTCTTCCTTTTCTTCCTCCTCCTCCTCCTTCTTCTAGAACAGGTCTTATGTGGTCCAAAGTAGCCTTAAACTCATTGTGCAGATAAGGATGGCTTTGAACTCCAGTCCTCCTGCCTCTATGTTCCTAGTGGTGGGGTTACAGTTGTGAGCCACCATGTCCAGCCAGTTATCTTCTTTCTGAAGTTCCCGCACTCCACTCTGGCATATGTGAAAGTCCTTTCCTACCTAGATCGGCCTAAGACCTCATGTTCTCTCTATACAAGGCAAACTTGCAAGGCCTTCTTTCCAAGCAGCCGATCACCAGATTCCTATTGGAAATAACCATCCTCAGTATACCTGGGAGACAATACATTCACTAAGGAGCAGAATGCTTCCCTGAAAGCGGCCATCACCTTTCCCAGCCTTCCTACCTGCTGAGCCCCTAGGAGAGAGAACACAGAAAGATCAGTGGCAGCCTGAACACAGAAAATATCTCAATTAGCAGACCCCTCTTCAGCGACAGCCCCCCGCCCACCCCCCAGCCTCATGCTTCACTTGCAAAGTGTGACATAACCATGGGACGAGTGCCTTGCTTGAACCAAAGCAACGATTTAGCCAGTCTGGACCTCTCTGTGCTTTTTTAAATCATTCCTGTGAATACCTCAGCTTCAACTGGGCCTCCATACAGTAAATTGGTAGGCTTATTGTACTGTGGTGCTTTGCAATGCAACCCTGCAAAGAACAAGATTTGTACTAATACCAAAGGTTCTTTCTCTACGTCTCTTCCTTCTGTCTCCCCATTGTCCCCCTTTTCTAGTCCCTCACGGTTCCAAAGCTTTAATATGAACCTGGGCATGTTGGCAATGCAGACCGCGCAATTCCTTACCGAATTTTCTCAGATATACCTCATAGATAATAGTGTTTAGAGTAATGTTATTATAGCGTATGTAATAAATTATTCACTGTTTCTTTTGGTAACTGTGATTTAAAAAAAGAAAAAAGAAAAAAAAGCTTTATATGGTTTAGGTTGTGCTTTTGTAATAGATGAAAATGTGCGCTTAAAAAGGAAAACGTATGTTCTTTTTATTTTTCTTCTCCCCTGCCCCCCCCCCCTTTGGATTTTATTTATTCTGGATTGGGGAAAGTTGCAGAATGAGCCCAAAGTTTACAGTTTCATATTTTGCTGAAGAAACAATCTGTGTTCATTTGCTCTGTTGAAAAAAAAAAGGAGTTATTTTCTACATTTGTGCTGATCGTTCTGTGATAACGGTGTAGTATTATGATTAGCAACTGCCAATCAGTGCTATAATTTTATGCATGAGGCTAAAAGCTTAGCAGTGTGATGCATTGTGGTCTTAATAGCAACATCTTTCATTTTGTACTAGGTCCTCCCCTTTGGTTCAACAGACATTATTTATGCATGAGCGCCTATTGTTTGTTAGCAGTCGTGGACAGTTGTGTATACATTAAACTGTGAAAAAATGTACACAGTTTGGCCTCAGACAGTGATAATACTGTTTTCTTGGGAGATGTATTACCTTGAAAAAATACCTTTACATCTGTTGGGATTTCAAAATGAGTCAGACTGAATCAGGTTTGAATTTTATAGTGAGAAAGGTCATCCAAGTTGGAGTTAGCCTACTTGAACCACAGAAACTGGGGTCCTCATAACCCAGATACATTGCTGTATCTGACAAAACTGAAATTGAGCAGTAGAAAGCGACTCACCTCTGCATTTTTAATTTCCACTAAAAGGAATTACAGCTTTATGTTCATGATCTCAGACCTATTGGGCCATGTACATGGCAATGCTAGCTCATCTAGCCCTCCCTTTTCTGGATTTTTCCCTCGGGAGTAGGCTTCCTCTAGGATTCTGTTGTCAGTTCCCAGTTGAAACGCATAGAACATCAGTATCAGTAATTCACCTCTGGCCTTTTTGTACACTCTTACAGATAACCCCACCAGTTATTTGGACAAAAATATATGGTCATTGCCTACACTTTCCCTCATGTGACCCTATCATACTTTTTCTCCTTGGGTCAGAAATGACTCAAGACTACCCTAACTTATGCCTATATTCTGAAGGGGAGTATAAGATTTTTTTTTTTTTTGAGATCCAATTTAGGAAAACCATCTTGGTTTGAATTTCCAATCTTTGAGGTCTCTCTATCTCAGTGGATTGGAAAACATATTCTTAGACTTGAGTTCTGAGATCCATTCTTGAGTTTCAACCTATGCCCTACACCAGTTTGCCCCACCCCCCACAAAACCAAATCAACTGCCAAGTTACGCAGAAGAGAATGAAGATGAGGAAACAAAGGTGGGAACACAGCAGTCTGCTGTGCAGAATATTGGAAATCACCGACAGCAGTGTTGCATGTGTGTCTGCCAGTGAGTATGTTAGGGATGTTCTTTCATTAACAATGCAAAGGAACGGCCTTATAAGTAGGTTATGATCATGACAGCTTTGTAATATAGTCCTTTTCTTTGTTTCCTTTCATTAATCTGCCAAAGATGGGAATGGATACATGAACTTTAAAAATCAGCTTTTGTAAGCCAGTTGTTGATTGTAATGGTGTTTAATCTTCCAGAAAGCTTTACATATTCTTCTGCAATAAGTCAAGTCATCATTTGTTTCCATAAGTTCTCCTTACACTCATAAGCCTGCAAACTGTTCCTCGTGATGCAGATGTTGTAATACCTACAGTGTTTTCATGTAATTTTGATCCAAAGCAGACAGAGGTGTGCGAGATATGAGCATGCCTAGCCCTTGTTACTACAAACAACACAGGGGACTGGCTCACTAGAAGTTTGCCAAGAAGACTTGTCCTATGAAATTCGAGGTATATTTTGTTATGCCATTTTATTTCCTTTTTTTTTTAAACTGTGGAAAGTGATACATTGAATCAAGTGTAAGCTAAGTTTTCCAGACAACTGAAGTAGCTACAGTGTGAATGTTATTTTGTTATTAAAGGGTTTTTACTCAATCTTTGTGCCAATGAATGTCCTTTTCCTTGGAAACACAAGAACATCGGAATTACCTCTACTTGGCCTGGATTTTCTTCCTGCTGAGGTGTGTAGGCCTGTTCTGGGAAATAAATGGTAATACCTGGGCTTAGAAGGTAGGTTTTGGGCACTAGGAAGAGATCTCCCTGTCTTTCAGCTAATTTAAAGAGACCCCGGGTCCAAATTTTCCAGCCTTAATCTCTCAGGACCCAACAATTTGCTAAGAATCCATGAAAAATGCCAACATGAAGGCAGACCTTAATTCCTACAGGAAAGAGAAGGGAGGGAACTTAGTGCTCTTGCAAGATCTCATTTCTTGTGAGCCACTAAGTACCCACCCACCCAAGGCCCCACCCAGTGGTAGGCACTGGCTTCAATGAAGGACTCTCTTCCATCTTGACTTCTTCAAGAGTTCAGGCATTCACTCAAGCCAGGAGGAGGCTCTTGAAGAGCAGTAGCCTTACTCATCATCTCTGCATACCATTTACCTATCACATCTGTAATAATTTGGGGGGCAATTCCTCGAGAATCAAAGGCATGGTTTCCTAGTGTTTTATTTCTAAGTGATTTTAGCTTCACAATTCTTAGATGGGAAAGCATGCAGGTGAGAGAAAGAGATTCCTTGCCTTTCTGTATCTCAGCAGTGCCAGGCCTGGCATATTACCCATGCTGTTGGTTATGTTTAAGGCCAAGGTGAACCACAGATGTAAGCCTACGGAAATACAGGGCTCATGGATTGCTATTTTATTTCTGCTAGAAAGTCCTTTTCAAAAAGTTGCAGACCTTGGGTTAGTTTTCCATTTACCTTACTTTGGCTACATTTGGTATTTAGTGTGACTCAGTTTACTACTTTGTTCAGGTTCTTTTTTATAGAAAGTCACAGAGTCTGTTATTTGAGGAGAAAAGGTAAAGTATACATGGGCTGCCTAGTCACACAGATAGTCACACAATTAGAATATACTTCCCTAAATGTAAAATGCAATCCCCATTCCCCACCCCCCACCCCCCATGTTGCCTTGTGTCACCCAAGCCCAAACAGTGTGAGCCAGTAGCTCATCGTGAACAGTTATAAAACACCTAGCTCATTCGATTTCCCAAAACAAGAATACAAGCTTCTGGCTGGGGAAGTTAAGTAAGAGCTACTGAAATTTGGAGCCAGGGCCTGAGAGATGATACAGCATCATTTTGTTCCGTTGTTTGTCATCCCCATTATCAATCAACAAATCTCTTTCCTCTCAGTCCCAAGAACAGTCCAGACTCTTCTCTACAAACCCGTGATGCCAAAGAACCTCATGGGCCAGAGGAGTCAGGAAGTGACTAACATTCTACTGGGCTCCCTTCTGCACCCGTAGCTTTTCTCAGTGGCTTATGGAGAAAGATCCTGGCCTTTTCCTCACTCTGCCCATTCTTTCTGCTTGAATTTTTCTACCAGTTGGTGCTTTATTAGCATAGATCTGTAGAGTCTTGCTCTGTGAATTCTTACTGCTCCCATCAGATAGAAGTAAAGCCGAGTTCCAATATATTTTCTTTTATCCAGTTTTGTTCTCATGATTGATCTAACTCTCACATTAGGCCTTGGCCTCAGTATGTTTATTTTTGGTTTAAAAACCACTATTTAATTTACATGCTGGCCTATATGCCTTTGATCTTCTAGTCTTTTGGCTGCTTTATGGTGGCATTTAAAGGTGACTGTCATGAAAGAAAGGAGGAAGAGAGACTTTGCCGCCCCACCTCCCCACCACCTCTTTTTAAAGTTTGAAAATGGATGATACCTATGATGTCACAGGAGGCGGGGCTGTAGGGTGTGGGCCTCTCTGCTTCAGACCCGGCTATCTCCAGCCCTGGGTGGTGGTTCTGGGACTTTAACCCTTTAGTGGAAACCCAACTCTTGTCATAGATCTTCAGCCAGACTCAAGAGAGAACAAGAGGCCCCAGTCCTGTGCACACCTTTTGCTTTGTTTATTTTCTTTTACAGGCATTATCTCCAGGAAATTGGAGGAGGGGGGCTTTATTTTAGTCAACTCCCTGTAAGTCCCTTTAATCAATCCCTTTTGTATTAAACACCAGGAAAACATATTCCCTCCTGTTTTGAAAAAAGAAAGAAAGAAAGAAAGAAAGAAAGAAAGAAAGAAAGAAAGAGAAAAGCCCCAGCAATGATCCACCATCTTGTCTTCTTTTCTTTTCCCTCCTCTTATGTTTCCAAGCACATTTCACCCGAGTTTTACCCCATCTCAGACACACTAAGTCACACTAAAAGCCTTTCCAAGGACAGTCAACAGGGTATATATGCAGTGGCTGCCCTTAAGAGCCTGGTGGGAGTGAAGGGCAAGTTTCATTATCGAGAGGGAGCACAGTGTCCATTAGCCCCTAGTCCTATCTCTTTGGAAGATTTCATTGAATGTGGGTTGCATTTTCACGATGGCTCATTTCCCACCCTGGTGTTTGGTCTGCAACACTGCTTACACTGGATTCTTTTTATTTTTATTCCTATCGTTAAATGGTAGTGCTGTAAATTCTACAATTAATGTCAAATAAAATGCTTTAATTCATTGATCATGGCTCAGACCCTTTCCTTTTTTTTTTTAAACATTTAGCGTATGCGTGCGTGCGTGCATGCGTGTGTGTGTTCCATCATGTGGGTTCCACAGATCAAACTCAGGCCATCATGTTTGGCCACAAGTTTCTTTACAACCTGACCCATCTCTCGGACCCTTCTTTCTATCTTGTTTGAAAGAACTAAGAACTATTCCTCCCACTTTGGTTTCATAGACAACAGCCAAGTTGTCCTACTTGGTTCCTTACAGAACACACAGCACATTCTATGGCCAACTAACCTGCCGTTCTTGTTACCAATCACAGAATGCTTAGGTAATGCCTGTCAGTTTTCTTACTCTTCACTCATTAAAACTTGGGAGACAGCCTGCTCTTATCTGGCTTTGCTCTTGTACAGATGAGACCACATGTGGCGGCTCAAAAGGAGGATCGTCACCTGTGGAAGAATCAAAACACATAGAGAAACCCACATAGAGCTGGGTAGGCTTCACAGGGAACCTAGATTCTGCCAAAATCTATAGCTCACAATTCTAGTGGTTGCCAGCTTGAGTAGGCCCCAGCACTGATCTTGGCTGGGCTCACTCACTCACAGTATCTGCCATTGGTTCACTATTTGATAGGGACTGGCTAGACTAAGGTGGCTATAGTTTGGACAGCTCTTAATTTTTCATCTCCCAGCTAGTGGGTCTCAGCTAGCTGCATTCCAAGATTCAAAGAAAATGCCAAAAATCTTCCTTGAGGTCCAATTGTAAAGTCTGTCAAGTCACTTTGGCTATATCCTGTTGACTGAAGGAAACCAAAGTCAAGCCCAGATGCACAGGAGAGAAATGGGACGACTCCACTCCTCAGTGGAAAAAGCTGCAAAATCACATTACCAAGAGAGGTAGGGTATGGCTATGTTTTATAATCCATCACAATCTATTTTTTAAAAAGATATCCCACAGATTCAAATTCTCAGCTAAATTTTCAAAAACACATCAAAATATTTTATTTCTGGGTTTTTTGTTTTGTTTTGTTTTTGATTTGTTTGTTTGTTTTATACAGCACCAACCAGTATTCTTATCTGTCAAGTCTTTGAAATGCTGTCAAAATGATCATGAACTCACTTTATGAGGAAACAATTTACAGCTTTCAGACTTACAAAGCAGCTATCACCTAGACTACATTGATATGAGTTAAAACAAAAAAGCCTTCCACACATCAGAGAGAGTCAGGCACTTTGTTAACAGGGAGAAGCATCTTAGAGAACACATACCTGCCCCTCCCCCCAATTTATGTTAAGACTAGACAAGCCAGACTACCACTGAACCTCTTCCACATCTGCCACACTTTGTCTCCATGACCTACCACTGTTGCTCACAATATGAAGCTGTGACTAAACCTGGCATAGATCAAGACGGGGGTCCCTGGTTTCCAGCAAGGCCACTTTGTTTTCATGAGAAAGAAAGAAAGAAAGAAAGAAAGAAAGAAAGAAAGAAAGAAAGAAAGAA
>OU015744.1:23438614-23464329 GCA_907169655.1 Acomys percivali | reverse complement strand
GAAAGAAAGAAAGAAAGAAAGAAAGAAAGAAAGAAAGAAAGAAAGAAGAAAGGAGGGAGGGAAGGAGGGAAGGAGGAAGGAAGGATGGAAGGAAGGAAGGAAGGAAGGAAGGAAGGAAGGAAGGAAGAAATTCTGGACTCTGAGAAGTTATGCAAGGTGTCTTAGATAACACAGTAGTGGCATAAAGACTTATAGCAATTCTTATGCAGTAGGGCACACCACAACACCTAGCTAAACAATTAGCTTTGACAATAGGAATGTAACCGGTAGAAGATTTTAAAATGTGTCCACTCTTGCCATGAACTGACTGTAAGGACCCAAGGAGGTGTTTTAAGGTGGTAAATGCAAATTTTGAAAGTTGGGGTTAGGACCACATGAAAGCTTAAATGGTGATAACGAAGTGATTTAAGATATATGAGAGAAATGAGGAATGGTTCAGATCTCTTCTCCCCACTATACTACTGCTGTATTAAGACTTCAAAAGTTCAGAGCTTTAACATTAATCAATGGAGTTCTGATAAGTTATTCGTCTAACTGGTAAAGCCTTCCACTGTATGATCCACCAGTATAGTCACAAGCGCCTTTGGTTATTTTTCAAGTATAGAGTTAAAAGTGCTTCTCATTGTGTTAAATTTATATATACTCACTCTTCTGTATAGAGGGAAGAAGCCTTCTCTCACAGTTTGTAGACACACTGAAAATCAAGGTCAAGCAGGCTTTTGCCCCTTTTGCCCCTTTTGCCCCTTTTGCCCCTTTTGCCCCACAGAAGGTTTCTGACTTCCCTTAGCTCACTTTAAAGAGTGTTCACACTTTTAACCCAACATCATTTCCCAAGCTTGTACTGTTACACAAAGGCCCAAGTCTATTACCTTCTCCAGATTACAAACAATGGTAATGCTAACATGTCTGAAACATATCTTTTTGTAAGCCTAAGAATGGACTCCAGATAAGTAGCCACATCAATCAACAGCCTAAGCTTCCCCACCTAGTGCCTGTTCCAGAGGGTGGGATCCCTCCTCCTTTCCCTGGTCTTGGGACTCTCCTCACCCAACTGCCAAGACCATACTTAACTTTATCTTCTGCCCTGTGGTGTGTGTGTGTGTGTGTGTGTGTGTGTGTGTGTGTGTGTGTGTGTGTTTGTGTGTGTGTGTGTGTTCCAGCACCCTGCCAAGTCCAGGTGTTTCTTCAAAATCTGCATCCAGGACAGCTTCCAAGCGGCTAGTCCCAGGTGGTCTGGCCTAGACTAACAGATAGCTTCAACTGGGCCTACACTGTCCTACCTCCAGATGGTCAGCAAGTGAAACAGCCTGCTCTTCTCAGACGTGTCCAACATTCCAGCTTTTGGGACACCCAATAACAGTGTCCCAGTATCAGCAAGAAGTAGTCATAGAGTACTTCTTCCATTTCATTTCATTGTCCTTTACTCATTTATTGTCAACAAAGGGCTGGGGTGTTGGGTTTCAGACCCAGAACAAGCTAATTGGCTGAGGTACCAATTTTACATTCAAAGAAGAACTGGCATTCCCCAACCTCTGCCCTGAACTTTTCAGGCCAGGTCTAGACTTCCCCTCCTCCAGAGGCTCTACATTATATAATCTAGACATTTTGCTCACCCTCTGTCTCTCTGTCTCTGTTTGTCTCTCTGTGTCTCTGTGTCTCTGTGTCTCTGTGTCTGTGTCTCTGTGTCTGTCTCTCTCTCTCTCTCTCTCTCTCTCTCTCTCTCTCTCTCTCTCTCTGCCCTGCCCTTAATCTTCATGATGATTTTTCCAGTCTTATCCCCTGAGGCTAGTGGGAGCCAGTCCTAAATAAACCTGTCTTCTTTAACTTTTACTTTGGCTTGAATTGGATTATTTCATCAGCATTCAAATACATGAGCCTTATTCTTATTCAAACCAACAAAAAAGCACAAGTAGGAAACAGAGAAAGTGAACTAGCCATGGCATCAATTTTCAAACTCTCAAAGTCCACCTCCTGTTACCTACTTCCTCCAACAAGGCCACCTCTCAAACAGCGCCACCAACTGGAGATCAGTATTCCAATGCCCAAGACTGGGGGTGGGGGGGGGCAGGCAATCTTCATTTAGAGCACCACACATTAGCATCTGAACTCTGGTGCCAAGGCTATTAGAGATAGATGTGGATCTGGGCTCTCCTCCAGGTACCAGGTCATCCACAGAGACCCTGCTTTTCCTTCCCTGTTTCCATTTGACCATCCTTGGTCACTGTGCTTATGACATCATATCTAAGAAACTATTTTCCAACCCAAGGTCATGAAGATGTATACCTAAACTTTTATGTTAGTTAATTTTTCACATCTGTGATCAAATATCCAGGAAGAAGAAAAGATTTAGGGTTAGTAAAATTCTTGCTATGCAAGCATAAGGACCCAAGTTTGGTCCCCAGAATTCATGATAGAGAAAGCCAGGTTAGGCTGGAGAAATATTTCAACCATTAAAGGCTTCTAGGCTCACAACTAAAATATAAGGAAAAGCCAGGGTGGTGGTGTGTCCTTGTATGTCCTTGTAATCCCGGTGCTGAGGAGGCAAAGACAGGCAGATCCCTGCATCTTGATGGCCAGCCTGTCTCACCTACTTGATGAGTCCCAGGCCTGTAAGAAATTGTCTCAAAAAATAAGGTGGACAGTGTCTGAGGAATGTAACCTGGGGTTGACCTCTGACCTATACACACAAGTACACCCACATGTACACATACTCTTACACACATGAATGTGTGCACACAAACACACAAAGAAGAAGAAATTCTTATTTTGGATCACTGGTTTGGAGAGTTCAGTCCATGGTCAATTAGTCCCAAGCATTTGGGTAAAAATTATGGTAGTTGGAGAATGTGGCAGAGGAGGCATTTTATTATTTGCACAATAAATAAATACATAAATATGTAAATAAATATTGGAGAAGGGACTGAGAACCATGGATAAACTCTATAGTTACACCCAGTTCTTTATTTCCTCTAATGTGACTGCCACACACTACAGTTCCCAGAAACTCGCATAAAAACACCACCAGTGCAAGAACGAGCTCTCAATGCATGAGCCTGAGGGGGATATCTCATATATAAACCATACAGATTTTCTTCCAAGAATTTTCTTTCTTTCGCATATGTAGTTTAAAGTTCATTTTTGAATATTGTATGAGGGGAAGTTCTACCTTTTACACATATGAAGAAAAATTCCCTGTATCTGCAGAGATGGATGGGCCAATTGGAATTTCAGTACTGTGGGGAGACTGGAATTTTGTAGGTTCAGATAGAGGCTAACCACCTTATCTTGGGCTAGTTTTAGCTTCTGGAATATCCCCACTCTGTATCTGAGCTAACATCTCATGATGATAGATTAGGAGGAGGTCCCCTTCAGTCACAGACCTAGGGGAGGGGAATAGGGTGAAAGTGGGTGGGAGGGAGGAGCAGGAGGATACAAGTGAGGGGAAAATAATTGAGCTGTAATCTGAATAAATTAATTACTTTTTTTAAAAAAGCCCTAGAAGCCGGGTGTGGTGGTGCATGCCTTTAATTCCAGCACTCGGGAGGCAGAGGCAGGAGGATTGCTGTGAGTTCGAGGCCAGTCTGGTCTACAGAGCAAATCCAGGACAGTCAAGGCTACAGAGAGAGACCCTGTCTCGAAAAACAAAAACAAAAACAAAACAAAACAAAAGCCCTAGAAGCTAATAACTTAGAACTAACATCTTGTAATAATAAATATAAACCTCTTAGAAGCTATTAATTTAACAGACTTGTTTCTGCAAAATCAAGAGCTAAGATGCCGTTAAAGAGGCATCTTAGGGCAATAGAGAAGCTTCCTCCATCCCTATGTACCTGTGTCTCTAGTGTACTCACCACTGTATCTTAAACTTGCCTTGATTTATGAACTTTCTTGTTCAGTAATAATATAAAAACCCCAGGAAACTGCTTTCGTGGTGGAACATAGAACTGAAGATAATCTAAGTCTCTGTTCGTGGGCCATGGTCACTTATAATGGCTGCAAAATAAAGTATCTCTTAATCCTTTTAAGATGAGAGATCAGATTTTTAGGTCAACATATATTTTCTAAAATCTATTTGTTTAAAAGGTTATGGGTTTTTGTTTGTTTGTTTGTTTGTTTGTTTGTTTTTGATTCGGTTATATGTTCGGCCCGACTCCAGGGTGCTGTGGTTTCTCCCACAAAGAGCATGGACCACCGACCCCAGGTTTCCACCCATCTTCCCATCTATGTTTGTTTTTTTTCTTCATTCTGACTCTGCCCTAGTCAGGCCCAAGTCCCTGGATGCAGCACTGGGGTTTCTCTTGTAAACTAATAAAAGTATTGTCTTTGAATAAATATTAGCTTTGTTTGGCTTTCAAACTTTTTCTGCCTTTTAATTCTTTAGTTGTCAGAGAAGACAAAGCTGTCCCTGCACTCCTAAGTTGGTGTCACGCACAATTGACATACCTGTCACTGCTGAGGCTGTCCTTGCTCACTTCAGTGAGATTGTCGGTTGCTCCCTTCTATAGATGCTTTCAGCACACACATGTGAACAGGAAGCCCATTCTTAAAGAGAGAGTGACCCCTCACCCCCACCTCTTGTCCCATGTTTCCCCATATTTTCAGGATCTTTAGCTCCAACTCTCAGATCTTCACATCACTGTCATTCTACCCAGAGATAGTTCTCTCCTGATTTCAGTGACCAGGAGATGCTCTGCTTCCTTCTGGTCCTTAGGCCTTTTCAAATTTGGCCAAGAGAGCAAGGCCCTCTCTCTCTCTGCCTTGGGGTAAAAGTGACCCGGCTCAATTCCTCTTCTCTTAAAATGAAGCCCACATCCCTAAATCTGCTTTTCATCCTCAACTTAAGGAGAAAAAACAGTCTTCAGATCAATATTGTCCATGTACACACACACACACACACACACACACACACACACACACACACACACACCCTGCAAAGAGTGATCCACACAAGTGCTGAGCAAAACTCTCAAGCAGGCAGAACAGATCATTAAAAAACTTTCATTTGTGTCTTCAGACTTTCTCCTGTGGTCCCCAGACCAACACTGAAGATGGCGACCCTGGGTTCAGTATGCTTTATTCGCAGTCTTCCCTCCCTCCTGAGCACAGGAACAAGCACAGCTAATTCGCAGCTGAGGTAGCCAACTGTGACCAAGTCAGGACATACAGGTGTGGATACCAACCCCTCTCCAGAGGGAGAAAGAACCTAGGGAGTGTATGTCAGCAACAGCAGTAATTGCTCATCATCTCCTTACCTGTTATTTCCTGAGAACTTTAAAGGCTTCCTACCCCTCTGCCTTCACCCGATAGAAAAGGCAGCTATCATCGAGCAGTGAAGAATTGATTCTGCCTGTAGGTGTTTGCACTTAGCCAGGGGATCCAGGGGCAGCTTTGGATTTGCATTTCCATCGCTCCCTTTCCAGAGCTGATTACAGGTACCCAGCACCTCCCAATTGCCCCATTAGTTTTCATAATCACCTCCGGCTTCTCACAGCCCTAATCAAACTCCATTTTGGAAACACTAGTCATTGCTTGAGACCTGTGAAAGTTTTTGCTCTCTCCCTGTGTGAAGTTTTAGAAAACGGTTTATTTTCCCCTCTAGGCTTATTTTACTTAGCTGAAGTCACTGGAGACAGCATAAACTTTGCATTTTCATCAGACCTCTTTCAAATGTGCTGGTACTGCAGCTGAATTTCAATGACTCGTTCGATGATTGCAGTAGAGAGTGTTCAGAATACCCCACTCCCAGAGCTACCCTGTTGGTAGAACTCCAGACAGGGCAGCACTTACTATCTACTTATTCTCAAGATAGCTACTGACTCTTTTTTCCTTTCACAAATAATTATGAGGATTCTCCTTTGGCTCCAGCATCCTCTATGCTAACAACCAAAACCAAACAAGATGTTTTGGGGTGGGGGTGCTTAGGAAATGCCTCTCCAGGTAAAGTACAAGCTGAGATTGGTTGTGAACATCTGAAACTCCAGTGCTGGGGCTGAAGACAAGGGCTCACTGGCCAGCCAATCTAGCTGAAATGCTAGAGGCTCACAGAAACGCCGTGTCTCAAAAAACTATGGTGGAAAACAGTTGAGGAAGATACACTGATATAAGCCTCTGACTTCCACATGCTTGAGCATACCTGCACACACACTCGCACACATGCATCCAACACACACACACACACACACACACACACACACACACACACATTTAAGAGACTCTACTATCTTTCAGAAGTTGATAATCCAACTAGGGCTTGAGGGAAACACTACAAAGCACTAATACCCAGCTATGATGCCTATGAAACACAGTGACCAGCATGGCACCATAACTCTAAGGTTGTTGTCGTGACCTGTACAACTTGGCAGTAGCCAACAGCTCTCTAATTGGAATTAAGTCCCACTCAGCAAATGGGAAACCATGTTTGCTACTGGAAAACTAGCCAAAAATGTCAGAGAAGCTACACCTACAAAATCTCATTAATATATCTGTCTAAATAAGATCTGAACAAGGAAAATAATAATCATGCTAACATGAAAAGGAAACTCTCATGGGTTCTCAAACTTAGGCACACGCACAGGAAACTAAAGAATGCTAAGAGTTGGGGACATGGTCTTCCTCGGGGAAAAGCCTCCAGAATGGTTACTCAATACCAAGTGGTCAGCTCTGACATTGTATACATACAAGTTGCATTATCTAGACTGAGCAGGTTGTATTTATGTCTTTGGGAGATATACATATTACGTGTGTTTAACAACAACTAAAAATAGAGGCCATAAACTTGAGAGATCAGAAAAGGTGCAGGCAAGGGTTGGAGAGAGGAAAGGAAAGAGAGAAAATGGCCTAATTATATTTTAGTTTAAAATACATATTTAAAAAGATTTTTAAGCAATGTAACTGTCCTAAGCAGACTCTTCTGGACTTCCATGTCCATTGCAGGCAATACTACTCATGGGTCTTTGGGACTAACTCTGTGCTGGCCAACAGTCACAGAGGAAACCACCTCTCTCTGCCCAACTTGCACTGTGGTGGTTTTTACTGTTGCAGTTTCCTGTCTTATAGCCTACCTTCTTCAGCTTTGAATGGAAACTGACTTAGGCTGGAATAAAAATGTTTCTTGTCTATTTTCTCGGATGTTTTGCCTCTTTCCTCCATTTTTCTCATTTGCAGCGCCCCCCCCCCGCCGCCATCTTGATTTCTACCCTGCCTAGAGCACTAACTTCCTTCCTGGTGACACCCTTGCTAAGATTTCCAACCCCCTGCTTCAGCTGTGTTGCATTCACACACCCCACACTCCCAGCCTGCGGTTCCTCTCATTTTCTACCTTCTCCGATGCATGGGTGAGTCCTTGGGCTCATGCAGAAAGCACAGAGGGCAGAGGACCTTGTGCTAACACTGATTCAGGGCCTCTCAAATCAACATTTTGCACAGGGGCCCAGTGTGTTAGTTATTAGCAACACATGCGTTGCTGTGAAGAAACACTCAAGAGGAATGTTTCACTTGGCTTCCAGTTTGAGGTGATACAGTCCATCATGGCGAGGCAAGAGTGGTAACAAGTGGCGCTACAGCATCAGGAGCATGTGATAGGAACATGCAATCACTCGTTCATATTTTGAGTGACTGGACTACAGCCTGTCACGTTCTCCAGTTATAACATACTTCCTTTTTTTTACATATATAATTTCTCTTTTATTATATTTTTACTTTTACATATACATTTATATTATTACACATATATACAATAAACTACACACAGGAAGAAGGACCATGAAACAATTAGGAATTATATAAATGTAACTTACACAGTGTTTTGCTTATTTGTATTTGCCAACCTTGAAGAAAACATCTTTCCTATCTTGGTGAGTTTAAAATTCTGAATGTAAATCAGTATCTATCATATCTCACACAACATACTTCCTAAAGGCTCCAAAGACTCCCCCAAATAACAACACCAACTGAGCCCATGTATTCAAATATGTAAGCGTTTGAGAGACATCTTGCATTCAAGCCATAGCACAAGGCGTATCTGTGGGTATCCCTGCTTGTTGTCAGATCCACCTCCTGGTTTATCAAACAGGTTTACTGTCCTTGGACAATTACACTTGTGCCATGTCTACCCTGACTCTCCACTATACTCTATGCTGTTTCCAGATCTCCCCCATCCCCCGCATCTGCCACATCTTGACCTGTTTTAATGTAGTCCTTCCAAGATGACCTCAACCTCACTATGATGTTGGACTTTTGATCACCCTTCCTCCTCCCAGGTACCTAAATTACAGGCCTGCTCCACTATGCCTGTTCATGGGATGCTGTAGGCTGACTCCATGACTTCATGCTTGCTAAGTCAGCACTCTACCAAGTGAGCTGCCTCTACTCTGCTCTGCTTCTTTTATTTATTTATTTTTTTAATTACATCTAATCATCTAAGCCTGGCGTTGTGTTTACTACTCCTTTCTCACTCAGTACTGCCTCCATCTTTTTACAAGTCTGCTCTTATTCCCCTTGTCCTGGATCTCTCCATGGCATCAGCAGAGGAGGGTATTCCTTTTTTTTCTGTGTGTGAATGCATTTGAAGCAACAGCTTACCCTCACGCCATTGCTGTTTTATCCCTAATTCCTCCTTCCTCTCACAGCACTCTGGTGTCCTTCAGGAGCAGCCTCCTTAGAATAGCCCAGAAATTGTACCATTTCTTCCATTCTGAAACACCATCCTTTCCCATGATTCCCTGTATCTCTGATCATTGTTACTCTGTCTTTTACAGATGCTGATGTTCCTGGGAACAGCCATGGGGAGCCATCAGTGCTCTGTCTCACCATAGGATCCACCTGGCTAATACTACCCACACCTTAATTCATCAATCTTCATTTCCTCTGGGATGCGTGTGTGTGTGTGTGTGTGTGTGTGTGTGTGTGTGTGTGTGTGTGTGTGTGGTGTGTGTGTGTGTGTGTGTGTGTGTGTATACATATGTATACATACATACATACATACATACATACATACATACATACGATCCTATGGATATCTTGGCTAGCCATTGCCTATGGATACTGAGTGCTCACTTAAAACTACCTTATCCCTTTCTCCAAACGTGACTTTTCTTCTTCTTCATAACGAACGGCACCAGGACATGGAATCGTCTAATCCACAAACCACAAACTTGGAGTCGTACAGTTTTCATTGCTTTATTTTTAGAATAATTTTTTTTTTTAAATTTTGCTTTGTGTTGGTGAAGTGGTTGTCACACAGGTCAGGCTGGCCCCAAACTCAACTTGTATCCCATAATGCTTTTGAACTTCTGATCCTTCTGCCTCCAGTTTCCAAATGCTGGAAGCAGAAGGAGTGCATCACCATACCTGCCTGGGCCTCATCCTTGGTTTTTCTTCTGTCTCATTATTAATTGATAACAATTTCACTTAATATATCTCCAATCTTCTTATTCTCTCTCACCACTTTTGATCTGCCTCAGGGCTTCATATCCATCATTTCATTTTTGAAATTTTCAAGCAAGGCCATTTCTTTTTAAATTTATGTGTCTGTATGTGCGTGTGTGTTTGCCCATAGAGACCAGAAGACATACCAGATCTCCTGGGATCGCAGCTGTCTGTGAGCTGCCCAACATGGGTGCTGGTATCTAAATTCTAGTTCTCGTGATAGGGCAGCAAGTGCTCTGACTGATGAGCCATCTCTCTAGATGCCTCATTACAGACTTTTTAAGAAAAAGGTCTCGATTGGGCCTTCCAGTACAACACGGATGAGTTGACATTGTAAGGTCCTCAAGAGATGGCCCGCATGAGGAGGAAGCTACTGGCTTCCAATCAAGGAAAAACTGAAGGTTAACACACCTCACTCTGAGCGATGATTTAGTTGTGGCCTCCTCACATGCAAGTGTTGAAGTGGGCAGAGGAAGGGCAGAGAAACAAGAAATCAATTGAGGTAAAAATCTCAACTGATTTTACCTTTAGAACTGCCTAGAACTCTCCAACCCACACCCCACATTGTAACCAGTTCACTTCGTCAATATCAGTAGTCTAATTCTGTCACATCTTTACTTGATGATGTCAGTGGTACTCTAGTGCTTTCAGGATGAAGCCCAAAGTCTATCATGTCACTCAAGGCTTTTCTGCACCAAGGATCTGTCTAACTCTCCAGCCTCACTTCTCACCAGCCTCCCATCAGGATGGAAGAAGCAGTTATGCGCTCCGTCTACTTTTTGCTTATAGCCTTTCTTATGTAGTCTTCCTTCTTTCTGGAATTTCGTTGGCTAAGAAACCCTTTATGACTCACTGGACTGAAAGTCTCTTACGTGCCCATCCACACTGTCCAGTGTTTCTACCTGCCTCATTGACTCCCTCCCTTCACTGGGAGCTGCTCAGAAGCAAGCGCAGATTTGTACTCCCTTTTAGTGTCCAGTGACTAGCGTGTTTTCTAATATATGGTTAATACTTGAGTTATTTATCGGATAAATAAAAGACTGAATGAGGCTGAAGACATTTAAAGGAAAATAACACCAGTGTTAATGGAGAATTTACAGTGTCAGGCTCTACCATAAGCTCTTTTTAAAAAATATATGTTATTAATTTATTCATATTACATCTCAATTGTTATCCCATCCCTTGTATCCTCCCATTCCTCCCTTCCTCCCATTTTCCCCTTATTCCCCTCCACTATGACTGTGACTGAGGGGGACCTCCTCCCCCTGAATATGCTCATAGGGTATCAAGTCTCTTCTTGGTAGCCTGCTATCCTTCCTCTGAGGGCCACCAGGCCTCACCGTAAGCTCTTTTTATGGAGTATCTCATTTAATTATTACCCAAAACCTACAAGCTGGGCAGTGGTGGCACACACCTTTAATGCCAGCACTCAGGAGGCAGAGGCAGGCAGATCACTGTGAGTTCGAGGCCAGTCTGGTCTACAAAGTTAGTCCAGGACAGCCAAGGCTACACAGAGAAACCTTGTCTCGAAAAAGCAAAACAAAAAACAAAAAAACAAAACAAAACCTACACAAGAGGAGCTATTGCTATCTCCCGCCTTACAGATGGCACCCAAGGAGCTCTGCTAACCTGCCCAAAGTCCCAATGGGCCGCAGTCATTAGAAAGACGATTCCAAGAGAGCTCCCAACAGATTTGCTCCCACTGTGAAATCACTGGTTACAGGTGAAGCCACGCTACTTGCAGCTCCTGTCATCAAGTCCAAACAGCCCCTGAAGAGCACTGAAGGCATCATCTAAAATTATTTTGCTGAATGACATCTCTAAGGACCTAGATTTGAGAGGAGCAAAAAGCAAGGGAAGCTGGGAATTCGATCAGGGTAATTCGTTCCAAGGTCAAGGGGAGTCCGCCCCAGTTCTAAGCCCCAGTTCACGACAACTACTTTCCGATTGATTTTTGCTTTTTCCTATCTGAGCTTGGAAATTACTTCCATCACAGAACACTAAATTCACTTTTCTCAGGCTTCACTACCCAAGGGGGAAAAATTCTACTTCCAAATTAAAAAGAAGGGAAAAAAAATCTTTGTCACAATGACAGAAACCCCTATACTCTCCCAAGAGAATAGGTGGCCTTGCTCTTTTCTCCCCTGTGGCTACTTCCATTTTTACAGCCCTAGAGGTAGAGTGAGCTAATTTTCCTGCCTATTCAAGGCTCTGGAGTGATTTGATTAGAGGTAATTCTATAAACTCACTCGGTTGTTTTTACATAGGTGTCAGGACACCACCGCAACCTTACACTCACGGCTGATGCTCAGCAAGGAATTTCCTGGAAGCCAGTGAGTATTCTCTAAGGTGTTTTCAGCTGGCCTTTGCTCCCTGCCCCCTTCTTTCCCTTGCTTATCATCAAACACTAGGAAGTAGTCTCCCAACAACCTCACTCTTTTCTCATCTTCTCTCCACTTCCCTAGACAATTCCACAATTGAGTCATAAGGCTATAAACTATTACTTGAAATGCTTGGCTGTCACCCTTTCCTGCTTTCCAGATTTCTTGTATCTTGAACCTGGTGTTCAAGGTGCTGTTTCTTTCTAATACCTTCATGGTGGCTTTTGTTGTTTTATGTGTTAATTTAAATTATTTGTTTGTTGATTTATTTTAAAATAATAATAATTATTATCGTTGTTTTTCAAGACAGGGTTTCTCTGTGTAGCATTTCTGGCTATCCTGGAACCTGGGATTTGCTCTGTAGACCAGGCTGGCCTTGAACTCACAGAGGTCTGCCTGCTTCTGCTTCCTGAGTGCTGAGATTAAAGATGTGCGCCACCACACAAAGCAATTTATTATTTTTCATAATATTTTTATATAATTTTATATAAAATTTTATATAATATATAATTTTAAAATTGTATTTATGATTATTAATGCATGTGTGCATGAGCACATGTATGTGCGTGCGTGTGTGTGTGTGTGTGTATGTGTGTGTGTGTGAAGGTTCACATGCTATGGTGTGCATGTGGAGGTCAGAGGATGACTTTAGGGAGTCAGTTCTCTTTGTGAGACCCAGAGATCAGAGTCAGTTCATCAGAGGAGAGAGGCTAGCATTCTTACCTCCCAAGCCACCTTGCCTTTCCCACTTTTTAGTGCTTTTGTGCTGCTGGGAAACCCATAGCCTTGTGCATGCTAGGCTAAATGTTGAACTGAGCACACCATCGGTCCTCCAAACACCTCTGTGTGCCATCTCAGTTCTGTGTATTTGTTCATTGTGCTCATAGTTTTGCTTGCCACCATGACAAACCTAAGGGAAGGGTTTGTTTGAGCTCACAGTTGCAGGGGCTTTGGCTGTTATGGTCAGCTGCATTGTTTCTAGTCCTGGCTTGAGGCTGAGCATCATGATGATGGTAGAAGCATGTGGAGATGAGGAGGCTATTCAACTCATGGATGCAGAGAGAAGTCCCTAATAGAAAGGGAATAGGGGAGACAGACAGGCTCCAATGACAGACCAACTTTTCCCAACTGGGCTCTGCCTTCTGTAGCTCCACTGCATCCCAGCAACCTGCCTTCTGTGGCTCCACTGCATTCCAGCAGCCCCCTTCTGTGGCTCCACTGCATCCCAGCAGCCCCCTTCAGTAGCTCCACTGCATCCTAGCAGCCCCCTTCAGTAGCTCCACTGCATCCCAGCAGCCCCCTTCTATAGCTCCACTGCATCCCAGCAGCTCATTCAGATTTTAAACCTATCAATGAATGAAACAAACCATTCCTTAGGTCAGCACCTTTACGATCTAGCTGTTTCTATCTCCATCTGCCTTAGGAATTTTCTAGGAATTTCTTAGTCTAAGTTGACAATCCAGATTAACAGCACATTCCCCATTTTCCCACTACCTGGTCTACCCTTAAGGACCCATTCACTAAGTAAGGTCTACTAGTAAAGGCAGAACAAGCAGTTCAGATGAAGCCTTCCTTGGAACATAATTACAAACATGAGTAAAATGCAAGAACAGTACATTAAAAGCATCAAAGCCTTGATAAGGTGGTGAAGAACAACTACCTAAACACAGCTGTAATTAGCATAATGTGTGCTATAACTTCTTTTCTGGAATATTTGCTGATATGGAAGAGACTGTTCTGTTGCTGCTCTGTGCTTCTGCAAATCTTTCAAAAGCTGAGAGGAATGTGGAAACTCATAAATCAATGAAAATCTAAGGACTAGAGTATCACCAGTCAGAGAGGTGGAATAAATCAGTCCTCAAATGGTCATTTATCTGTTCAGACAAGAAAACATTAACCCCTGAATCTGCCTTCATTCAGGCTGGTTACTCAGAATACAGGCCTTTCCAAGGAGTATAGCAGAAGCAAGCAAACAAGCTGACATCTCTGGAGAAAGATAATATCATGTGAAGTCATATATACTTATGTAAGCAGCTGTTCAAATACAACCATATAACCACAGAGACAGTCAAGCTTTCCAGGACCCAGGAGTTAGACATTGACAATTCAAAAGTGCATGGTCGATATCTAGAGATGCCTTTTTTTTTCATGAATTAAAAAGAATGTAGTCCTTAAAACAAAAAAAGTAGAAAAACAGGATGATAACAGTAACCAACTGGAATGCAGGCTTTAAGACATGCTCCAATGTCCCCTCATGGTCTATTAAGATGTCTACTGTAATGTGTGTGCTCACACATGCACACAAGCACACACATGTTTGAGCAAAGACTTGCAGAAGGCAAGAGCCTGATGTTGAAAAGTGGGTCCCGAACCTCCAGCTGGATCTGTGGAGAATGGGTTACCACTGGAGCACACTTTTCCATACCCAAGGCAAATCCTGATGCCAGTAGTAATGCAAGCAGAGGAGAGACAGCTTAGTCCTCGGGGACATGCATTTGGTTTGGGTTATGCACATACCCACTTCTTGTAATAATGTGCTTTACAGCCTTATTTCTTCATTAGCACCTACTGTGCCCCTCTTCAAACAATGCATCCAGAAACATCCGAATCCCTCAAACTCCTGTGTGCGCTAGACCACACATACTCATCTCTGAATAGCTATCTTTCCCAACCCTTGGTGACATTCAAATTTAAACAGATTCTATTCAAGTGTGTCCAGGGTATCCAGATATGAAAAACAGAAAGAACAATCCTGCCTGAACTGGTTTAAGATGAAAGTGCAGGATGGCAAAACTGTGTCCTCTAGCCACTTTTTTGGGGGAGAATTTCCTATTTATTCTTTTATGTCTATGCATAATTGGGTATGTGACTGATTAAAAACAAATGCGTTGTAGCAAAGGGAATGCACAGTAAGATAAGTGAATATATGAAAGGAGATCATGAACTTGAGAGAGAACAAGAGAGGGGTCCACGGGAGGGCTGGAAGGAAGAAAGAGAATGGGGAGATGATATATCCTCAACACTGAAAATATTGTTTAAACAAAAAAAGGAAAAAGAGAATGCATCCACAGACCCAGCTGTCAACCTGACTGGATCAGTGCCATGCAGACAGCTAGTAAAGTGTTACTTCTAGGTATGTCTGTGAGAGTGTTTCTGAAAGAGGTTGTCATCTGAGTCCACAGATTCAATATGGAAGATCCACCCTCAGTGTGAGTTCGAACTGTCTAATTAGCTAGAGGCCTAGGAAGAACAAAGGGCCAAGAAAGGGAGGATTGCTGTCTCTCTGGACCTGGGGCATCCTTCTCCAGCCTTTAGACATCAGAGCTCCAAGGTCTTTGACCTTTGGTCTCCAGGGCTCTCACCAGCACTCTGCTTATCCCTGGATGTACAGAAGCCAATTGTAATAAATCCTGTCTCAAAAAAAAAAAAAAAAGAAAAAGAAAAAAAAAAAGAAAAGAAAGAAAGAAAAGAAAAAAGGAGATAAGAGGAAAAAAAATGAATAGCCTAATCTATCAATCCAAGTAAAAAGCTACTCAAACCATGCACCAGTCCTTCCTTCCTTTAGGTCCTGTAGAAAGAGGCCATGCTATATTTTCGGTGTCTTTGGGTGTTCTCACTCATGTGACCCACTGTCACTCTTGAACAGTGTGTGCTACTATCAATTTGCTCTAAATAACATTATCTTGATACTTTCACAAATCTGTGTGGATAAGAGGCCAAGAAGCTGGAAACACCTGGACCAGGTCCCAGTCACCAGCAACGTGGGGCTTCAGGGACAAGAGCTTCACTTCTTGTAGGAAAAGCCTGCAGAGCACCTAGATAACAGGTCCTCTGTGTAACATGCCTCTGAGATTAGAGAGGCCACAAAGGCGAGTGAAAAGTAGACTGACTGAAGCAGAGGTGTAGGGCCAGGGGTACAAGCCCTGGGCAGAGGTGTAGGGCCAGGGGTACAAGACAAGTCCTGAGCAGCTGAGAGGGCCCTTGTTTATTTCCCCACTCCCAAGGAAATGAAGAAAGGTTTGGTGAGTTTCTCCATTAAGGTTTTAAAAGTATCAGTAAAAATTTGCTTCCTCTTGGCATCCATCTCTTTGACATACATATGTGTGTAAACACACACACACACACACACACACACACACACACCCTAGCAAGAAGAGTCACTCTTTTATATAAGCTACCGTCTCTCTCCATACCATCCCCTGTGAATGTTGATACAATATTTATTAAGGCTTAAATAGCACTGTTAAGTGCACATGCTGATTTAGAATGATGGATTGTGTCATGCGAAGAACAGGAACTCAGCCGCAGAGAAGGGATCCCCAAAGGATAACTAGATACATCATTAGCTAAAGACTCAAGCTAGCAGATGACACCAGCAGAAAAGAACTATTCTTTAATTAGCCCTCTCTTTATACCTATTGTTAACACCAATTTTTCACAAACATATTTCCAAAAATTTATACAAAGAATCATATTAAAACATAAAGCTCAGAAATTCAAGCAGTGCAGGCTATTGTTAAATGAACTTGTCCCCACCCAATCCCACACTTCAGAGAATGGCCTCTGAATCCTTAGATTTTAATTATTCTGTGAAGTCACTGCCATAATTCTATTGTTTAGACTAGGTCTGTATCCCAGGCTGGCCTTGAACTTGGGATCCTCCTGCCTCAGATAACTACAATAGTCACTAAGTTAGGCTACCACCACAATTCTGAACAATATGTTGAGATCCAAATTCCTTGGCTCATAATCAATAGACAATATTAAGTAACTTCCATTCTCACTGACAGAATTTTGTTTACTTACATTTGTAACCACCTCTGCCTATTCTGGGTTTGGCTAATTGTCTCAATTATGCTTAATTTTTTTTTTTGAGTAGTTGTCATTATCCTGTCAAGTAAAATACATTCCTTTATAGCCCTTAAATTATATATGCACAAACTTCTGTTTTGACTCCATCACTTTTATACACTATCTGTTCTCTCACATGAAAGTAATATGAAGGCTGGCATGATAGCTTAACGAGCTGGACATGGTGGCCCTCGTCTGTAATCCCAGCCCTCGGGAGGCAGAGGCAGGTGGATCTCTGTGAGTTCGAGGCCAGCCTGGTCTACAAAGTGAGTCCAGGACAGCCAAGGCTACACAGGGAAACCTTGTCTTGAAAAACAAACAAACAAAACAAAAAAGACGGCTTAATAAGTAAGGTGCCTGCTGCCAAGCCTGAAAATTAGTCCTGTTCCCTCCCTGGGATACACATGCCGGAAGAGAGCTAACTCCTAAAACTAAAATGAAGAAAGTTACACTAGAGTTGCCTTCCTCTGTTTCTGTTCTTGTTCACAAACTGTATTCTACTGGTTGGAACATCACACACACACACACACACACACACACACACACACAAATATTTTTAAAAATTTTTAAATTAATCTCCATCATGAAGAATTAAAGGGTGGGATCAGGAAGGACCTTTACAGGGCGATTAAAGGGTTTTATGGTTATTATATGTATGTGGGTGTTCTGCTTGTGTGCATGTCTGTGCACCACACAGGTGCCTGGCGCCTATGAAGTCAGAAGAGGAATGGGAGGCCCTGAACTGGAGTTATAGATGATTTTGAGCTGCCATGTGAATGCTGGGAATCAAACTCTGGCCCTTTGGAGGAGGAGCCAGTGTCTATAACCACAGAGCCATATTTCCATTTCCTTTCCAAAGTTTTCACTCGTCCTTCTGATTCTGGAGTAAATCTTTGTCAAACACAAGCTCACTCTGTCATGCTTTGTGATGCCCATCCCACTCCAGACCTCTAAGAAGCAAGCTTGTCTTCTTTATAAGACACCCAGTCTGTGGCGATCAGTTATAGCCACAGGAACGGGCTTGGACTCCAATCCCACACAAGTACTTGCTGGAACTCAGGACTTGCACAGGGAGTGCCTGGAAGGCCATACCCCCAGGCTCACTCCCTAGGCCGTTCTTTTATTCCAGACTCCCTAGGCCGTTCTTTTATTCCAGACTCCCAAGGCCTCTGGGTTCATTTGTGGGTCTTAGTCCCCACCAGGCAAGAGCACACATGCTCCTGTATTGTTCTAAAGCCCCAAAGTGCTCAGCACACTCCAGGCTCAAGCTATCTCCAAGGGGCCCTAGGGTCTTGGAGAGTGGCAGGAAGCCATGATATATTAAAATGGCGGATTAAAACAAACAAGGGCAGTTTGGATCACATTACACATCACTTTCCTCATGTGTGACAACAGAGAGGGAAAAAAAAAAAAACCAAAGGCGGCAAAAGACAATTGCTGACCATAATGGTCTAATAACTTGGTGATAAAAGTGCTTGTGGGAGCATCGTGGGAGAAGGCTGCTCCAGGCTCAGGAATCAGCGCTCTGTCAGATCCTCAGCAGTGTGCTCAGAGGCACTACTGCTTAAGTGCTCGTTTAAGACTTCCTCAAAACACGGCATGATCGCTGGAGAGTCATAATTAGCTTCAATTGTGGGCCATATTCACACATTGCGCATCATCCTTAAAGATGACAGGGGGAAAATCACTCAGGGCGATATGGAATGGGTCTTGGCCCATTCACCACTAGGGAAAAAAAAAAGCCCACTTAATAATGCCCTGTCTAAACACATAGCCTTCTGAATACTGAGTGATATGGCTGTTTTGTTTTAAAATAGATGTGGAGGGGGACAGAACAATAGGAAGGCTGTGCACACAGGAGCCCAGAGATTTATATTACCTCTGCAGACATAGTTAAAGCCATGGGCAAGGCAGTTGTTTCCATTCAGCTGATGCAAAATCCCAGGTAGGTGGCAGATCAAGTTAGTGAGAGACACAATAGGCCATGTCTGTCTAAGGATGCAGCGCTACCACAGTGTCCATCTGGATGCCCAAGGTGACCCCCTCATTTATGCCTCCATCTTCTCATCTCCCCAAGGCCATTTCTATGCATGAATTCTGGCTCCAGAGAGATAGATTGCCAAAAACTGGTAAACACGTTGGTCAGCTGACTATCTACCCACCATAAGTCTTGGGCTTGCTGTGGCTTCCCCCACCTCACCTGCATCCAAGGGTGAGGACCACTCCAGAAAAGCATTCCATCCAGGTCTGAAGAGAGCCCTACTCCTGACCTCTGACCATCTTGGCTGTTAATCTGAACCCGTCTACTACAATCATTCCCCAGAAAGATCACTCCAGTTCATCTGTTTGTCTTCACCTTCTGCTCTTGAGTCTCACTGGCCCTTCGTGGTTCCCCACTGTGGGTTGATGTTGCCTTAGCTCACAGAGCTTCCTCATGGGACAGTCTTCCTCATGTGGGCCACCCTCGAAGCACCCTCAGAAAACCACTCTTCTGTTCATTCTGTTGTTGCACCAGAGCTGTCTCTCATCTGGAGATGAGGGGTGGGGGAGGGGGCAGGCCTGTATGCAGGGCCTGAAACTTATAGATGATGCCTCAATTAAATTCCTGTTCACTGTTTTCGTTACCATTTAACCGATCGCCCTACACACACAATCCTGGAAAAAGAAACTAGAGTCTTGCCCGTATTTGTAAGACGTGATGGGGGGAGGGTGATGTGAGTATAAGCAGAGACACAATTATGAACAGACAGGCTTGCAACACTCCCATTAGTTCAGAACTGAGGTGATGAACACTGTCTGCATCCTTTTTAGTGCTCTCTTAAAGAAAATGATGCTCACCTTGGCATTTCTCTTTTCCTTCTCGTTAGCCACCAAGGCTCTTACTGGGTGTTTCTGAGTTTGACACAGCTTCACATAGGGGTGGAATCCGTCACATTCTATTTCAGTAGGAACTCTAGGTAGTCGGCTAGAGGTGGTTGTTTCTATCTTTCAGATTCTAAATTCTGCATCAGTAAGCACCCATCGTCATGACGGAAGCTCCATCCGCCAGTAGAGAAAGTCACCGGACTGTGCGTCTCCTGGTGGTGGCAAATACCAAAGTCTTCATCTCACGTCATAGGATGGAATAAGCTCCAAGGGAATCAAAATGATAATACCTTGATAGGGAGAAAGCTATCAGACAATGCCCCTGACTATGTAGCAGACCCGGGCATTGAAAGCATGAAATAATGTGGGGAGTCACTGGGCAGACTAATAGACCGCACAAAGGATTTAAACATCTAGATGTAAAATAAATAAATAAATAAATAAATAAATAAATAAATAAATAAATAAATAAAAGCAAACAACAGACTGAAAACAATTATTAGCCACACACTTGACAGGCAAAAGGTTAATACTTTCACTAGGTGGGGCTTCTCTGCAAATCAATAAGTGACAGACACAGGAAAAAAGATGGGTTAGGGCTATGAATGGATAATCTACAAAACAGAAAATGCACCTGTATGATGAGCACATGTAAGAAACCATTTAGTCACGGGAAATAATCAGAGAAATTAAGTGTAAAGTCACCAGATACACCTTCCTGCTTATCAAGTTAGTGAAAAAGAGAACGGGAAATATTGACAGCAACGGACACCACAGAGGTGAGGCGAGCGGGGGACATAAGCGGGGAGCTCTCTCCCCTGCAGCTGCCTGGCCGAGCGAGCCGCACAGCCTTGCAAAGCTTCTGCTGCCCCCTGTGTGAGCCTTTGTCAAGGACTTCATCTTAAAAAGTGACCAGAGGTGTGTGAGAGACCTCAGAGAGCAGGTTAGACCAGTAAATATGGAGACAAGGTTAGCCAAGAGAGTGGTTTAGACAGGCCTGGATCTCTAACACAGAATATAGTAAAGACATGGTAAAATAAATAAATAAATAAATAAATAAATAAATACATGGTAAAGTGATTTTAGAGGCGAGGAGAAATACCTGCCAGGGCAGGGTCAAATGAAACATGCTGACTGCAAAAATGACATATAATATACAATGTCAAATGTATGAGCACATGCTTAGGGGAAAAGATGACAAAGTGAGGTGGACATCAACAAGTTAAATAGTAATATATTTTTATTTCTAATTTTTCTACATTATTTTATAAGAATTTCAGAAAAATATGGTTTTTTCACATTAACGTCACATTTATTTTAATTTTTTTTATTTAAAATATTTAATGGATAGGGCTCATCAGATAGAGGCCTTGGTGGGTAGGCCCAATAACCTAAATTTGATCCTAGACCCCATAAGACAAAAGAGAAGTGACTCTTAAGAACTGACCTCTGACCTCCACAAAGCATGCATGTGTCCTTCCCCATATCCATACACACACAAAATAAATAAGTAAATGCTTAAAAATAGATCTCATTGTCAGTAAATATTAAATATATTGAATGTGTATAATGTGACATTTATGTATACATTGCACAATGATTACCATAACCAAAGTAACTGACATAAGGATCAGGACCATCCTAGAATCCCAAGATGTATTCATTTCAGAGCTGAAAAGTATGAGCCCTTCCAACCAACACCTCCCCTTTCCTCCTAGCCTACCACACGCCCTAGACCACCCCAATCCTGGGCCACCCCAATCCTGGACCACCCCAGCCCCTGGGTCACCCCAACCCCTGGACCACTGCTGTATTCTGCTACTATGAATTTAACTTTTGCAGACACTACATAAAAGTGGAATCATACAGTATTTATTGTATGATTGTTGTATTATGTATGTATGATTGTATGTAAATTGTCCAATTTATTTCATGTAGCATAATATCCTTCAGGTTCATCCATTGGGTCACAAATAAGCATTCATATTTTTAGTGAAAAAAAATCTCAAAAAAGTAAATAAACATAGAATCTAACCTCCAGTTCAATGATTTTACAACTGTTCCACTACACCCTACCCCCTCACCCCATTATACAAAAATAACCCAAACAATTATCAAGTCTGAAATAATATAAAATCTCTTCTGAATTGGTCAATATATATATGATTATGATTACGAGGTTATTAGTTAACAGCCTCAATTAGCGCTCTGTGTTCTGTCCTTTCTGCTTCAGATATTTAATATTTAAATTGCCTGCGTCGATGTAGCCAACGTATATATATCATGTGAGTACTGTGTCAGCCTAGCACTGTAATGCAGTGTCCAGACTTCCCCTTCCTCACCCTAGAGCTACAGGGAGGCTAATTTCCTAGGCCCCTTAGCAGTCATGGCTGCCTGCCTCCTCTGATAGTGGAAGTACCTCTGTCTCCAGATTTGCAGTTCTGGTTCCAGAAAAACGTCCTTGCAATCTCCGTGTCCTCCCTCTCTTTCCTCATCCGCTGTAGGATGAAGGAGCCTCCGAGTGCAGAAGCGTGGGTCCCTGAGTGACAAGGGGAAATAAGTAAATAAATAAATCACTTTCCCCAAGGACCCACACTGACTTGTGAGGTAGACATGGAATAAGCCCACCACGTGGCGGCACCGAAGGCCGAGGCTGCTGCAGCAGTTATCCTCTATGGGGACCAAAGCCATACCTACCAGCCAGTCAGACCATCCTCTGCTTAATAACACGTTCCCTGTCTTCCATGGCCTTGTTGGTTCACAAATACTTCTGTTAATTATCGCTGGGCTAGTGACATGTTTTCATTCGCTCCTCTGGCTTATCCTCACAGAGCACATTCCCCGAGGATAATTACCAGGGGGATTACCAAAGCATTATCCGGGGGAGGAGGGACTGTGTCATAGCTCTTGTTTCCCTGTGGACAGACTCTGCTCTCCAGGAACGCTAGCTCGGTAAATGAGCACGACCCTCAGCAGTGTCTACAGAGCCTCCATCCCCGGACAACCCTGAGCTCCGTTCTTTTTAACTTGTTAATGCTGCTGCGGCACCCATTAGAAATGCTCTTAAGGAGATTTCACAAGGGCACTCGTAGTGCAGTGCTTGGTGGGAGTTCCTCCACTACAAAGTGCATGAAGCATAGTATTTTTTGACCCACCCAACCCCTCCCACCTCACCCTTAGGCAGCTGCCCGGGATATTTATACTTCCTGCTTTAAGGAAGTGATGACATCGCAAAATGCGATAAAAAGAATAAAGCTTTCCCTTCTACTTTACAAAACAGGGTTCTGGAAGCCCAGCAGAGACCACAGTGTTAAGAAGGGAAGATCTCGCTGCTGCTTCATAGCTTGGCCTTTGAGCATAAGAAGCCTCGGGGCTGGAGGACTCAGGGAAAACGGCTTAGGCATTAATAATAGATTTGGAAGAATACGTGATTGGTGTGAGTCAGGCCACTCTGCCGCAGGCTAGAGAAAGTTGCTCTGGACTGAGGCATCGGAGAATCAGAAAAGGAAATAAACAGCTCGAAAGCAGAGGGTGTAATAGAAACGGAGGAGCGCAGACAGAAGCCTTCCCTCTCACATGACCCTCAAAGGGCCGTTTGTGACTCTTCTATCTACAGAAGATTCTAAGACAAATTGGTGGCAGCGCTCTGCAGACAGCCCAACTAGAAAACACGGAGGCAGGGCTCCTGTGGAGCAGCATGCTGGTGGGGAAACTGTAACAAACAAGGACATGTGCCGCCAGCACTCTGAATCCCAGTGGGGGCCCCCTGGACTCAGATCCATGCCTACCACACCTTCCCCCGTGTTTGTTCCCTCACTGAAACTTAAGGCCACTCCGATGCCCCATATCCGATTCCCAACTGGGAATCCAAAGCCTTGTGTGTTGAGGAACAGGGAGTACATTTAGGTGAGTATGTGCAGAATTTTACTTAGCATTATTACCTAAGTAGTATAACATAGCATGTATTTATAATGCATTTACATTGTATCAACACACACATACACATGTTCATATAGACATACATACCATCAGTAGTGGCAAGTGCTCAGAAGCCAAATTAAACAGAACAGATGAGGGATGGCAATGTTTCTTTAAGTAAGGTCGGGGAAGGCCTCTCTGGACACTGACTAGGGAAGTGGGAAGGAAGCCAGGAGCATATTTTAGCGCAGAGCATCTCAGGAAGTGAGAACGCCGCCAAGCACAAAGGCCTAGAGAAAGCCAGGTATAGAAGAGCTGTAAGAGGGCCAGTGCGACAGCCCCTGTGAGAAGGAGAGAGGAGAACAAGGTACCAGAGGGCAGGCCGTCTGGGCAGGAAGGATGGAGGCAGACACCGCTAACGCTGAGCTTTTTTCGGGTTTGTGTCTAAGTCCCACAGGACTCTGAGGAGCCAAGGCAGTGAGCGTAGGGTGTCCAGTTGGGGAAGAGTGTCAAAGCTGACTTCACAGGACATAGCTGATACGTCCCCAGGTCTCTGAGGTTGCTGGCTGGCTCCCTCTTCTCTGCTGATCTCTCAGGATGTAAAGAGAAGCTCAGAGGAGAAGCTGATCTCTGGATCCCTTCACTCCTCTTGGGCCAGGATTGTAGGGTGTGGGGGAAGAGACAAAGGCATCAAGAGTAACACATAACAGAAACCAATGCCAGAGGAAGACTAGAACGCCCTTTACACCCCAACTGCAGGCTACATGTAGCAAAACAGAACATGTGCAAAAAAAACTCCCATGATCTCCAAACACCAGGAAACACTGCCCGGTAAATGACACTCTTGAGCCTTGGACCTGCACCAGCTCTCTAGCCCACTTGTATTCTTGGGGTGTTCCTTCCTCCTTAATCCACTGTCTCTGTTCTATCATATGAGACCCCTGGGAATCCCAGGGGGTACCCTCTGGACTCAGACCCTCGATGCAACTTAAGGCCCCTAGGGTATGAGCTAGGCTTAAATCCCACCCCTTCCTGGAGCTCAAGAGTTGAGACCAAAGTACCTATTATGCAAAGCTTCATTTACGCTCATTTTAAATGAACTCTTCACAGACACCAGCCATGAACTAACCCAAACAAGCCTCTAACTGATGGATGTATAAACAGTCTTCCCTTGTGATAGCCTCGTACCTGCTTTTGCACTCTGGCAGGTAAACACACATACATCTCACTTCTGCTCCCAACCCCCAGGAAGTACAGAGTTCAGGAATCCGGCACCAGCCGTATAGACAGATGGCCAGTCCAGTTCTAAATGAACTCCTTTACATCTCCAAGGCGATTTGGCGTAACCCCATTCATCTGCACAGACTGTCAACTTCTCTCTCCTGGACTTCTCTTGTGACCTTCATTTTATTCCCTGTGCGTGCCTGAGTGTGGCGGCTGTACTGGATTGATTAAAGTTTTAGCCCTGTCTTGTTTTAATTCAAGAAAGAGCTAAACAGAGCATTTAAATGAACTCCTAGCAGCACTGACTGTCAGGGTTCTGGACTCCGGCCCCACATTCTTCCCTTAGCAAGCTGACTACCCATTCCTGCTGCTCTGTCTCCAGAAGGGCTTCTCGGTGAAGTTTACTGTTGGTTAAAAATGACATCATCGAGCCAGTGAGAGTAGATTAATGTTCACCTCCATCCATCCATCCATCACTGGAGATCCTGGATTCATTACGTGTGTGCCAAGCACGATTTCCCTCCACGTCCCATAATTCATCTGCAGGTCTAATGAACCACAGTATTGAGTTTGTCAATTTCCCCTAGATTTGACTAGAAGGGACAGTTCTTTGTTACTCAGCCTTTTTTTTTTCTAACACTAGAGAGACAGTGTGGCTGTGTAGAGAGGAGGAGAGAAAGTCCTGGCCTGGTGACAGAAATGTCAGAGCATGCCTATTCATCATTTCTATTTACAAACACTACGAAGGGCTCTCACAAAAGCAGGGATGTAGGCTTCATACTTTTTCTTCTGCCTTGAATCTTCAATCTGGTTGCTATTTTTCAGGGAGTCATGTGGTTCTTCCTTTCTATTACTCTACTGTAATTGTCTATGGTTCTTTTTATAGCAGAGGAAGGAGAGAGGGGTGAGGCACAGGCATACAACATCCAGAGCTGGGTCAAGTATATAACGTCACATCCTTCCCCTACTAAGTTCACAAAGATCTGTTCATCCATCCACACATCCATCCATCCACCCATCCATCCACACATCCATCCACCCATCCATCCA
>OU015744.1:23423640-23438604 GCA_907169655.1 Acomys percivali | reverse complement strand
ATCCACCCATCCATCCACACATCCATCCACCCATCCATCCACACATCTATTCACCCATCCGTTCACATATCCATCCACCCGCCAATCCATCCACACATCCAATCATCCATTCATCTCCTCCATCACTTATTTAATTCAGCCAATATTTATCATCTGCCTTCCACATGGTAGGTTCTGTGCCAGGTGTTGAGATTTTAAAGATAAACCTGGAATTTTGTTTGCATTCAGGTAGGAGTGAGGCTAAAAGAAATTAGGACTGGATGAGGGGCTAAGAATGTAGGCAGCTGTTAAGAGGAGTGCCTGCTGACTTGCACGCAGGAGGGGCTGGGTTTGGTATCTAGCACTGTAGAAATTGAGTGTGATGTTGCACACCGGTAATTCCAGCTCTCGGGAAGGAGGAGCTGAAGGATGAGAAGAAGTTCAAGGTCAGCCTTGGCTATATAGCAAATCCTAGGTCAGCCTGACATTCATGAAGCCGTGTCAGAGAGGAAGAAGAGGGTTTGTACGCTAGTTTATTGTTTATAATTCCCAAGAGAAGGAACCACCCTGAGCCACACCAGGAAGCACCAGGGTGATCCTGGAGGTGGGAGAAGGAAGGAAAAAACAGCAGAAGCCTTTGCTATGGGGACTCATGTCTGAGGCAGTGTTGTCACTGAGCACATTTAAAAGTAGGTAATTTGAAGACTGTTTATTGGTGGACCCTGGCTTAAAGGAGCGGTCTAGTCCTCCAGTACCATCTTCCCTAGGTGGTAGAGAATGTCAGAGTTCCTTGAACTTGATGAAAGGGTGGTGGATGAGGCTGTTTTTCATATCAAAGGCATTCGTGCAGATAAACTGGTATCTCTAATATGTGTTAAGCCTGGCAGGGACTATTCCTCCCTGGGTCCACAAGGCCCCAGGCATGTTACAGCATCATAAAATATAGAAACCAAGAGACTAGATTAATACTTAGTGTTTCCAAAAGATGATCATCTCTGCTTTTAAAGAATTCACAGAACTCAAAACAAACAGTTGCAGTAGGGTTTGATATGGTGATGACACAGGGAATTACTCCTGTCACCCTGGAGAACATCTGACAAACACACAGTCATCTCACTCTTGAGAAACACCCCACAAATACAGAGGGGGTAGGCTTTGCAATAGCTAGGATTATCACTCATACTCCTACCACCCCAAGGTGGACACCTGGTACCCAGTTTACCAATCAGATTTCCTATTCAATTCAGTTAATTAGGGACTGAGATTTAGAGACCACAAGAATCAGGTGCCAACCTGCTTTTTTCATAGAGACCTATGACCTCAAGCCTGCTCCACAGTCCAGACACTTAAGAGCTTTTAAGGAACACTAAAATTGGGGCTCCAGTTCAGACAACTTTCACTAGAGTCTCTGTTGATCTAGTAGCTTTGCTCAGACTGCCTCAACTTCCTCACCCCTCAGAACTGAATTCTCTTGGGCTGGTCCCATCTCCCCTCCTCCAACACAGCTGGTGAACTGTCTTATTTTGATGTATACAGGTGACTATGATGAAACTGTTGTAGAGAGTCTACACGTTCACAGACTCATGGAACATGGCGTTGTGGGGGTTAAGGGGCATTTTTAATCAACATTCTCCAACTAAACTTCTAATAAAATGAATGTCCATCAAAAGAAGATGAGCAATGTTCCCAAGAAGTCAATACATCGATTAAGCAGGAAATATTTTTAGTGAAGGAGATGAATGGGAGGAAGGACTGTTTGTAATTTAGCTACAGAGGGGGTTTGGATGATGATGTAGATTTCTCAGGAATAAATGCATATGCATAGTACATGCTGTTTGGTTAACAAGAGGAAGTTAAGCAAGCTATGCCAGATGAGTGGCACTCTACAGAACCCAAAGGAAAGACCCTTCTAGGCTGGACTGGTCCAGGAGGACTTCTGGGAGACGGCAGGGTTAACCTGGTCTTCTGAAGATAAGTGAGTTAAAATGAGGAGAATGAGGGAGGATACTTTAGATTCTTAGACAAGCCGGCTCTTTAGATTCATGAAGAAGAGACTCTCTAGCCCTCTGCATAAAACCTCTCCAACTAGGAACTCTCCCTTAGCCCCTGCCATGTAAATGCTTTCAGTTTATTTCTCTCCCACAAGGCACTCGGTTACTGGCAGCCAGAGCCATCCAAGGTTTTCCCTTGTGGAGAGACCATGTCTTGGGGCTCAACCTGTTTTCCACAAATGATCACCAGCTCAAATTCAAACAGACTTAAAAACTCAGACAGGGTCCCTAGACTGCTTGGGCACAAGATAAGAAGGTGATTAGAGATGTCAGGAGGCTTGAGCGCATCTCTGCAGTGATGTCACTATTCCACAGCAGGCACATACAACACTGGAATCCCACAGGCAACAGGGCACCTCCTTTAAAACAGTATAGAAGCCAAGTGTAGTGGCGCATGCCTTTAATCCTAGCACTCGGGCAGACAGAGGAAGGAAGACTTCTGTGAGTTCGAGGCCAGCCTAGTCTACAAAGCAAGTCCAGGACAGCCAAGGCTACACAAAGAAACCTTGTTTCAAAAAAACCAAAACAAGTAAATACAGGCTAGTTCTTTGCTACACATGCTCAGACCTTCTCAGGACCTGGTTCTGAATGCTGAGGGCCTACACTATATAAAAGCCAGACGAGTGCTTCCTTTGTTCTAGCCTCATACTTGCAACACTGCCCTCACCCCCTGAGAAGCACCAGCCACCCTCCTCTGAGTCTGATACCCTCTCCTCCCCATTCCCTCTTCCTTCCCTACCCAGACTGCCTTATTCTACAGCCTTCACACCATGGCATTGGGCCTACACTTCCAGAGAGGGGATCCTTTTCCCTTGGGGAAGCTCGTGTCTCTACATACGTGCCTCAGTTTTAGATGTGCCCTTTCCTGGGGCTGCAGAGATGGCTCAGCAGGCAAGAACTCCTGCTCCTTACTCTTTGAGAGGACCTGAGTTTGGAGTCTCAGTGCCCATGTCCTGTGGCTCACAAGCACCCATAATTCCAGCTCCAGGTGACCTCAACCCTCTTCTGGTCTCTGTGGGCCTAGCAAACATGTAGTATACACACAGGGACACACATACACATATATAAAATTTAAAAAATACGTCTTACAGAAAAAAAAAAGCTTTACCTTCCACTTAGATTGGGCATGAGAGTAGCATCTGGGACAGATGTGTCCAAGTCACACTCTATGTGGGACCCTGGTGCATTCCACAGTGGACTCTGACCTTTTTCTAAGGCTATCCCTCCCCCACACCAGGTCCTGTGTATGGGATTTTTTTTTCCACCCCACAGTTTATTTGTAGCTGAAGGCTTTCAGCCTGGCTCGGCTTTGCTCCTTTCTGCTGCCATGGACCATTTTCCGTTGCCACCAGGGAGTGCAAATGTCCTCACGGTGCATTTTTGAAAGACCTTGGAAACCTCTGCATAAATCAGTAGTTCACTTATAGTTTGGGACTATTCTGAATTGTTTATTTAATGTGAGGTATCCTAAGTCTATACCTTTACTGTTCTACCTCAGGCCTTCCAAGGCCCGGCTGCACTGCCTCCACACACCTTTGTTTTGGTTGGCTCTGTGGTGCTAGACAGGCTCAAGGAGACTTTTACCATTATTCAAAATAGATCTTCCCTCTCTCATGACATGCTCTTTGGAGGTTTGACTCGCAGCCAGCACTTCTTCCCCTAAAAAAAAAAAAAACAACAACAGAAAAACAGCAGCAAATATAGAGCTCTTCCGAGCCACCATGGCCACGGCTCTCAGGTTTCTGCTCCACTGTCCTTCCTGTGAGCCTGGACCCTAGGGTGGCCACACACAAACCCTCCTTGTAACCTCTGCTGTCTTGCTGCTGCTCACTGCAGCACATAGAAAAATGAACCTGCTTATGCCCAGTGAAAACAACACCTCAAAGACTGCGGGCTTATTATAGTCTGAGCTTTACTGGACATTTTTTTTCCCCTCAAACATGGCTATACAAAGACAAAGCCAATATATTTAGCAATTCACCCAGGGTCTAGTCCCAGAGGCTCTTCTACATCTCCCTGGATATAAATTGAGGTTAAGATGCGCTGATCCTGGTGCCTTGCTTGCTTGCTCCTATTCGGAGTCATGTGACCAAGCCTTAAACTCCTGTCCTTTGAGGACCATCAGAATGACACCTTTAGTGTTTGTGCCTTGTTTTATAGCCTCCTGATCTTGTGCCCTCTGGGGTTCAAAGGTCACATCAGGCAGCAGGCCCGGAGGCTTTTGATGTAACCCCTGAACCCGAGCAAACAAAAGAACAGAGGCCCACAGAGACAATCCATCTAAAAATGATCCTATAAAGAATGCAGCTCAATCAGCACTGAGCATGCAGATCAGCTCAGGTTTTTATGGAGCACCCGGCTAAATCCAAACCTGCAGCCAGAAGATGGGACCCAAACCCCAGGAGCCCAGTACATAAATCAAAGCTTGAGAAAAGCAGAGAAATTAGTTTGCAACTGGCTCAAAATAGAAGGATTTGCAAGAAGTGATTTATAAGCTGTTTTCCACCCCTCCCCCCCACATGCACACGTGCTACTGTGTACACACATACTGCTAGCACACCACCACCAGGAAATCAAACTTGCCGGAAGGTTTGTCTGGTGGCTAAGTGTGCTATGGACAAGCGTAGGAGGTTTTGGATGGCCACATGTGTTTCCTGTTGGCCACCAGAGCCTTTGGTGACAGGCTGAAAAGCAAGGCTCAAGCAAGCCATGAAGAAAAAGGAAGATTTGAGGATGTAACTCAGTTGGTGGAGTGCTTGTCTGGCCATGAATTTGATAGTTAAGGTTATATAAACTGGGCATGTTGGAGCATACCTGTAGTTTCAGCACTCGAGAGGTGGAGGCAGGATGACCAGAACTTCAAGGTCATCTCAGCTACTGAGGGTTTGAAGTCAGCCTTAGTTAAGGCTGAGGCAGAGGAGGAAGATGAGAACTTGCTATATATTTGTCGGAGGCAGGGTTGGCACAAGTCTCACTCAGCTGAACAGATGTCCCCTTCCCAGACTACACAGATTATCCCTCAATTGTCCTTAATATCTAGCACACATGCTCCCAGGGCAGAGGTCACCTAACTTCTGAATTGATGAGCCATACTATTCAAATAGCTGGAGAGCTAAACAGGGTAAACTCTTATTTTTCATGATGTTAACTGCTTTGTTTTGTTTCTTAAAAGAACTACTTTAGTGTATCTAGATCCCTGGGTGAGATGCGGATGGTAGGAAGTGGGTCATGAGAATTTTGTCAAATAGTCTGTGTGAGAAAAAGGTCTTCATGGCGACTGAGTATGTGAACAAATCACATGTCTTTTCCTATGGTGAGCAATGGCTCAGACGCAAACCCTCACTGCAGGTGTTACACTGGAGAAACAATCTCACTGCTCTGTCACCTCCAGCCTCTTCCTTTCAACTTTGCCCCATTTTATGCCCCTAAAACAATGGCTAGATATGTAACTGTGCCTGAAAAAGCAGCATTATGGTAGCTAATACAAATGTGCCCTGAGAGGCTGGAGTGATGACTCAGCAATTAAGAGCACTGGACACTCTTCCAGAGGGCCTGGGTTCAATTCTCAGCACTGATTTGGTGGCCCACAACTATCTGTATCTGTAACTGCTGGTGTCTGTGGGCACCAAGTATACAAGTAGTACACAGACATACATGTAGATAAAACATTCATACACATAAAATAATAATATTTTTAAAGGGTTCCTTGAATAGTGGGTACCAGAACAGTATCAGAAGAAATAAAAATCTTAAGGAATCTTTAGCATCCAAAGCTTAGTTCTGTGTGACCTTAGAAAAATCACCTCATCTCTCTGAAATTTCCTGCCTTTGTTGGTACATTCACAGGTGCTATCCAGGTCCCAGGACATACTCCTGCTTATAAGACTTATTAGTCTGTCACTTCTGTGTTTTAGGAACACACTGTTTAGATACAAGAGAATGGATTAAATGGTTCCTTCTCTACTCCTGTCTGTTCACTCACAGTCCTCCCCCGCCCCCAGAGGTAAAATGAAATCTCCTGGAACAAGAACATTTTTGGAATGATACCCAAGACACAGTTGATTTGGAAAATTTTTTCTGTGCTATTTTGGAAGCCTGGTCTCAGGAACACATATGAACTGTGCTATTGCTGATACAAAGGAAGAGGCTCTCCTCTGTGAAAGCATAGGGCAGTGTGGCTGGAAGACTGAGAAACGGGTCCGTTCTGTTCATATTCCTCAGAGGGGCAGTCTTAGCAGGGGCCAGGAATGGGGAAGGGAGGGTGGGGGCATTAGGAGGGGTGAGGGGTGTGCTGCTGGTTCTGATCGATCAGGACTAATGTCCAGGCTCTTCTTTCCCCAACCCAGGCAACTCCATTAAAGGCACTACACAACTCCCTCTGGCTTTCCCCAGGACCATCCCCACACTTTCCTCAGGCTCTGGAAGGTTCCTATCCCTCGCCCAGAAGGAACCATGATATGTTTAGTGTGCAGAAAGGGGTCTTGGGACCAAGACTGGTGGTAACCTGTACAGGTCTGCATACCACAGAACCCAGCTGCCAAGCCCAACTCCTCACACTTCAGCTGTGATCAGAGGAAATCACCACAGGACTCTGACTTCCCATCTCTGAACTATGGAGAGTGACATCTAGCCACATCATTGTATAGGCCAGAACCCGTGGCTGAGATCTGTCAGATTCCTTTCTACAAAGTCATACTGGATTATGTAGGTGGACCCCAAGTGGGACTTTATGGGAACTTAATCGGGGATGACACAAATCAGAGATGGCCATGTCCAGAGTGATGTGATGTACCTACAAGGCCAGGAACACCTTGGAGCCATCAGAGCTGCAGGAGGCAAGGAAGGTGTGATGGTTTCGATAAGAATGTCCCCCATAGGCTCAGATGTTTGAAAACTTGGTCTCCACTTGGTGACTCTATCTGGGGAGGTTTAGGAGGTGTGGCCTTGCAGGAGGAAGTGTGTCACTAGACATACTTGTAAGAGTTTAAGGCTATACACCATTCCTAATTTGTTCTCTCTGCTTCCTGCTTGCCACTTCAGATGTGAGTCCTCTGTCTCCAGCTCCATCCTGCTGCTTGCTCTAATGCTTTTCCTCCGCGATGGACCACATCCCTCTGGAGCCATAGGTACAAATGAGTCCTCCTGTCTAGAAATTATCTTGGCCATCATCTTCCACTACAGCAACAAGAAAGAAACTAACACAGTGTTCTTACCTAGAGCCTTGAGGAGGTGCACGGCCCTACTGACCTCTTCATTTAGATTTTCAACCTCAGGCTACCTTGTCTGGCCTCAGTGCAAAGAAGATGTGCTTAGTCCTGCTGTGACTTGATGTGCCAGGCAAGGTTGGTACCCATGCGGGGGCCACACCTTCTCTGAAGAAGAGGAGAAGGGGGAGCTGGGGGAGGGGGTGTGAGAATGGGATTAGGAGGAGAGGAAGGAGGGACTGCAATCGGGCTGTAATGTAATTAAATAAAGGGGGAAAGAGATTTTCAGCCTCCAAAACCTGCAAACACATGCTGGTTTAAACCACAAACTCTGCCTCTTTATCACACTTGCCCCAGGGAACAAAGACAGGGTGGGAAGTGGGTCTGCCCTCAGGATGCTGATGTGCACTTTTAGGTGTGCTGTTTGCAGAAGTCCTGGAAACTAGAAGGTGAGATCTCCTCGGGGTCTTCCAGGCTGTCTTTGGACATCTGCCTGCCATGAGGTAAACAGCCTCCTCTTCCGCCATGACAGCCTGCTTTGTCTCAGACCTGTGGTGATGGAGCCAGCACCTCTGCAACTGAGGGGTGAAATACATCTCCCCTCGAGGAAGCCAATCCACTCAGGTATTTGACACAGAAATAAAAAGACAGATATATTCAGAGACTGTGAGCTTGGCAACTGTTCTATGATATTCCGGCCCAAGTGCAAAAACTTACATTAACACACTTGCTAAGTCAGGAGTGTGTTGGAGAAAGGTTCTCTGTGTGTTTGTGTTTGCACATGTTTGTGTAGGGGTGTGTGTGGGGGAGTACAAGTTTATATGTGCGTGTGTGTGAGTATGTGCGTGTATGTGTGCTTATATTGCGCATGCTCGTGTGCACATGTCCATGTGTGTGCATACTGGCCTTCAGTCAACCTTAGGTGCTGCTCCTCCTTGGTTTTTGAGACAAAGTCTCTCACTAGGACCTGGACCTAGGGTGGCAGGCCAGAATCTGCCTCTCCCAGCTTCCCCACAGCAGGCTTACAGGCAAACACCACCATGCCTTGCTTTTCACTTAGGTTCCTGGCATCACCAAGGTCTTTACGCTTGAAAAGCAAGTACCTTACCAACTGAACTATCTTCCCGGCCCAGAGCAAGATTATTTTAGTAAAGTTTTTGTACAAATCCCTCCACCTCCCAAACCTAGGTCCCATGTAATCAGAGCAATAAAGCTTCCATTCCCATGGGCATTTTTAGGAGCACATTTTGACAGACACATGTTTGTTGCAGGTGAGTTCTTAGGTAATGAAATAAACATGAACTTCCTCAAAGAGGCCTGCTGGCTCCAAGAAGGAGCTCTCAGCACCAGGATGGTAAGAATGTCCCTGCACTTCACACTGATGACCTGAATTATAGTTCCCTAGTTCAGTTGATCCTGGAAGCCCCACCTAAGAACATGGACGGAAGTGTCTACCCATAGCTTCCTTGTACAGAAGAACCAAGGTGACAGGCAATCGGCCAACACTCTGCAGAGGAGCACTTACTCCCCAAAGTGACCTTGGCATCCACTCCGTAGCTGTGACCCGGCAGAACTGATACGTGATTACCATCCTTTACATGTTATTCCAGTGTTCCCAAAAAGTTCCAGGAAGAATCTGGGTTAGAGCCTACACTGTGATGGTGTTGCTCTGAGTGACCAGAGATAGCCTAGCTTGGATCTCAGGGGACATTATAGCATCCCTCACAGTCCCAATGGCTGAAAGAAACCAAGTTACTGGGAATCTGACTCAGGCGCAGAGACAGGAGCTCCTTCTGATGCCATGGGCTTTTTCTTCTTCCATCTATTTGATATCCAGTAAGCTCCAAATTTTAAAAAATGTAATTGGAATAAAACCTGGAAAGACTGAAATATAACAACTGCCTCCAATGCTGTCAAGAGACAATAGAGGTTTTTAAGCATAAAGAAAAATGGCCAGATGTGATGCACACCTGTAGTCTCAGGCTGAGGCAGGAGAATCACAAGTTTGGGGCTAGCCTTGGCTGTACAACAAAACCAAACACAGAGAGAGAAAGAGAGAGCAAGAGAGGGAAGGAGGGAGGGAGGGAGAGAGGGAGAGAAAGGGAGAGAGAGAGAGTCCAACAGTAGAAACTTATGCTAACAAGTTTGATAAATGAAATAACAATAATATAAAAGTCTCTGGCACACTGCTTCTTCCTATAAACATTACTCCTTGGTTACTGAAAATCCTATTAGGATTTTAAAATAAAAGCTACACTTTCTTCTCCTTTCAGAATAGAGATATTTTTGTTCTACCCTCCATCCTAGCTCACCACCTTTGGATGCACACACATGCACACACTCAAGCACAGTGAACCCAGGAAGGAAAGAAAGATCAGTAATGAGAGAGCCCACTAATGGATTGGCTTAAGTATAGAACAACAGCCCATCACGGTTCTAGAAAATAATCAATCAAGCACTTAATTTTAAACATAAAAGTAAGCTGCCAGGAGACCGTTAATAGATAACCAAATAAATTAACAGTTGTAGGTGGGATTGGAAACCAGGTCAGACTCTACACCAAGCTCTGAGCCCCATGCATACAAAGGGCCTCTTCAGCATGGCACTTGATCTCACACTGTTTCAAAGTGGGAAATCTCCTTTTAGCCAATATTCCTTCTCAGCGGGCCCATCACTTCAGGGAACTGTCCTTTGTGCGTCTTCCATAAATTTTATAACACCGCTGCTTTAAAATATTGATGGGCATCTTGGCCTTGGCCCAGGCCCGCTGTGGGTTAGCATGGACATGAAACCCTTCAGGAGGGCACAAACAGGAAGGAACATGTTCCCTGCTGACCTTCTGTGCGGGGACAATTGCGTTAATACAGTGGTTACCTGAGCCAAGGCATGCCTGGCTGTGATGGGCGGTTCACAGCCCCACGGGGGCAGAAGGGCATTAGGGACACACACAGGCAATGCTTGGGGACCTGCAGGCCTCTAAAGGGTAAGTGAAATCAACACACAATTTCCCCAAATATTCCAGCCTGAATTTCCAATTTCTCCCAGCATTCAAAGTCTCCACAAATTTACTGGTGAATAAAGAGCGACAGACAATATTAGAGTCTTTTCTCTCTGTGCACGAGCCTGCCAGGGCAAGTGAGCCAAGTTGGTGACAAGAAGGAACAGAAAGGGCAAGACAAAAAAAAGTGATCTTTGGTTTGCTGGATGCTCCGCATGTGTGCTCCACTCACAGTATCCCGATTCCATGTGCTTCGTGATTCTTCTTCAAAACTAGAGAATTTCACCTTCCAGAACAGTTATCACTGGAAACCGAAACAGCCTGATAGTCAAATGAAAAAGGTCACTGTGCCTGTTTTTTTTAATCTGGGCATTACCACATACATCCATGCACACACGTACCGAAAGATGCACAGGCACACACATATACAGACATACGTTTCAAACGCTGTATAGTTTATCATTCTGCAAGCATATCCCTTGATCCGGAACCATCACCTTCAGGAATCTTTCCTCTGGAAATCACTGAGGATATACCTAAATATTTTGTCTGTAAGGATGCTTACCATATACACTGCTTAGTAATGAGCGACGAATGAAGATAACAAGTATTCTCATATTCATATAATATTGCTGTGGCCACTGTAGAATGTATTGTAAGATAATATATAATGACAAGTGAGGTATGCCCAGGCGGTTTCAGTGAGCAATATGGGCTTTAGAAGAACAAGAACAATATATGCATTTTATAAGACTAAAGTATGTATAAAAATATATCAATTAAATTCACATATTTTAAAATTATGACCAGAAATGTGTTCAAATATTCATGGCTACAGTAGACCTTATAACAGCCCCATTGCACCCGTTGCACACATGAAGCCCATCCTAGATTAAACTGTGGTTCTACACACACTGTCTCAGATGATTTTTATGCCAATCTTTTCAGGAGATGGGCAGAACTGTTTGTTATTTGGTAATTCTAAGGAACTTCAAACATACACAAAAATTGAAGAGAATAGGACAAAGAATTCAGGCCCCCTCAATGGCCCTGGGACACCGGCCACAGGAAGGCTTCTCTAAGCTCTCATCACAAGAAAGGCACAGCCTGACCCTTTCTGAAAGCAGCCTGCCTTATTTCCTCCCTTAGGTCTCACCACCCCGGTTACTCTGTATGTTCTCGAAGATTCTTCTCTGTTTAGGAGAGCACGGGAGCAAAATGGTAGAACATTCCAGAACACATATGAAGAAGGACCTCTGATGAGGAACAGAATCAGCAGTGGGGTAGAAGTTAGCGTGTGCCAGCTCATAAGGCCAGGAGTTGGCACCTCACCCCAGCACTTTATCAGTGACCTAGAATAACTGTTGTGAGAATGTTTACATGATGAAAATCATTAAACGCTGCAGATCAGGGTTCATTTTTTCTCCCAGAAAGAGTCAGCCAGTTGTGAAACATTAGCTAGGACCCCACTGGAGAGACTCAGAAAGGAAAATCTACACACTGAAATGAAGGCCAGTCTACCCAGACTCCTGATCTAAGGAGGATCAAGCAGACTAGGAGCATGAGTTAAAACTGGTGACATCTTATTTAGGAAACTAGTTCCTCTGCAGATTCCTAGCTTGTCGAGTGTACCTACTCTGTGTCCAAGCTGGATGGCTGGAAGCCACAGCTGAAGTAAGAGAACTGAGTTCTGGCCAGGGGCAGGCACCCACATCCATGTCAGACTAAGTCCAGGCTTGTACTAGGGGAGACTGCTCAGGTGCAGAAGCCAAAGATGCCCAGTCCTGGGAGCCTTCCCTCCTGTATAAACATCTCTAGATTTTTCTGGACTTGAGAATGACACAGCTGGGGGCTTGACATGATGGAGAATCGCTTTGGTTCAAATGGTGTGAACGTGGATTAAAAACACAGGCAGAAGCCTTTGCTGTGTGTGTCCTAAGTCTGGGGGAACCATTGAAGTATTTGACAAAGAGATTGTACCTCATGTTCCACTACTGCCACAAAATGTCTGATTAGGCTGCTAAAGAGACATTTGGCTTTTGGGTGGGTAGTGCCAGGCTAGCCTTTTCTACTGGACACCATAGTGGCTCAAGTTTGGCCCTAGGCCTTTATGGAATATGGGAGGAATCCAGCATAAAAACCCTGGAGATATTCCTAGCTCCAGACAATCAAGGTATTGCAGTGAAGGATGATGCTGGTTCAGGAGATCTCAGAAAGTAAGGAGGCTCAGCTCCTGTAGGGAATCCAAGAAGTGTGAAGAAGCTGCAAAGAGCTCACTAATTTAGCCAAGTTATGAGGGACAGGGACAGGCTGCTGTCTGGTACCTTCCACACACTGGCAATTGAACTCAGGGACTCTCACATGCCAGGCAAGTGCTGTACCACCTGAGCCACCCCCCAGTATGAGCAATACAGGTCTTTCTCTTCTGTCATGTGATAGACACGAGAAAGACACAGGTAGGGAAAAAAACACTGTCTGCAGAGGCTGGCTGTGAGGAAGAATGGCTTTGCCTCAGGAGGATGGAGAATCCTGGGAACAGAGGCCCCTGAGTATGATAGCTAAACAATGGAGGGGACATCTGGAACCAGGAGCAGCTGGACGGCCCTCATGGGCCAGCTAGAGTTCAGCAGCCCGTGACTCAGTGGCCCCTCAACTTCATCTTAGCTGAGAGAGGTAGAGCAAGGTTTGGCCCTTCGAAGGAATGGACATGAAGGATGGATCATGGGGGTACAAAAGCAGGATATAAGTCACAGCTTCATCCTAGGGTGGAACAGTTCAAGTTCCCTTGGACAAGGTCCAACTGCTGCGTGTGTTCCCCCATGACAGTCTTCCAGGGCCAAGTGAGAAGGAAGTATGACAATGCCTGCTTCTCAAGCCGGCCATGCTGTGTGAAGGCTCTCCTTCCAGCCCTGTGGATCAAACTGCTCCTGAGATCCACCTTCTAGGGATTCCCTAACAGGCTCATGGACTTGCGTTGCAAACAAAGAGGATCATATGAAAAATGATCAGACACCACTCACTTACTGCAGCTTCCACTGCAACGAGACAGTGACAGGGAGACCCGCCTCTCCACAAAATGAAAGCTAGAGAACATGAGAGAGCAGGAAGCATGTGTCACTCATAGCACTTCTGGAAACAACATCCAATTGGGTCACAGTAGAAGATGCTGGAAAATAGTCACTCCTAGCATATGGGGGAGGGGAGGAAGACAACATAACAGTGCAAGCATGGATGTGAGTTTATCCTAAGTGTAACTTGTCTGAAAGCATTCCTTTGCTCATTAAAAAAAAAAAAGGCTCTATTTATTTATTGTCCATGTGCATGGCATGACTTGGGGGTTGAGTGTGTCATGGTGAAGGCCAGAGGGCAAGTCTGTAAAGTTGGTTTTCACCTCCTACCTTTTTGGTGATCCTAGGATCAAACCCAGGCTTTGCAGCTTGGCAGCAAGCACCAACTGAGCCATCTCACCAGTCCATCATTGCTAGTTTTTATCAAGATTTTATGTCAGGCAGTGGTGGCGCATGCCTTTAACTCTAGCACTCTGGAGGCAGAGGCGGGTGAGCTCTGTGAATTTGAAGCCAGCCACCTCAGAGCCTATACAGTGAGTTCCAAGACAGCCAGGGCTACACACACAGACTCTGTCTCAAAAACAAAATAAAACAACAAAAAAGATTTCTGTGGCCAACTGATCTGCAATTGATCAACAGGTATAGTCCTGACGTAAGTGCAGATGTTTTGTTAATATTTTTATTATATGTATGGTGTTCTGTTTGCATGTCTGTGTGTTATGTGCATGCCTGGTACCCAAGTAGGCTGGAGTTATAGATGCTAGTAATAGAACTCTGTTTATTAGGATGAGCAGTCAGTACATACTACACTAAGCCATCTCTCCAGCCCCAGTGTTGGTGTCTTTGTTCTCATTAATGAGTGCAAATTTAAAATACCTTATTTATATGTCAAAATGCCAGTTGGATAAACTGGATAATACCTTTCAAACAACTAGAGGCAGCTGGAGAACTGTGGTGGCTACAAGGCTAACTTTACACAGTGTTATCACTGTCTCCATTACTTTCCTAAGTCCAGATAAAGAGCCGAGCAATGATGTTGTAGAATAAGGAAGTTGTGGGACCTGGATGGTCCCTTTTCTTTTACTATAGTTTAACTGCTGCAGACTGAGAAGGGGGCAATCAGCTACAAGCCAGCGTGTGCGGTCACATCATTCCTTACATGAATATACTTTCAAAAAAAGAAAATGAAAAAAAAACATGACATATCATAAATTCTCAGGATGAAATCTAGTAAAGCCTCTTCCTTTTATGCTGTTTTTTTTTTTTTTTTCCCTCAGGGTTAGGGACAGAGTCCAGGGCCTTCCTTGTACACATCAGGCTCCACTCACTGCCGAGCTGCACCCCCAGGCCCCTTGTCTTAACACGACAGGGAGGTAAACATTGGACCAGAGACTGGAAGGGGCCAGAGTGCGCTGTGCTTAGGTAGAAGTAGTCAGTGTAAGGTGAATGTCTGAAAACAGAACATCAGAGTGAGAAACTACAAGACACAGAAACAGGACTTAAATCGTTGCCCATGGGCCTATAAGAAAGCCTCAGACCAAGCTTTATTGTAGAATAGTCTGTCTGTCTGTCTGTCTGTCTGTCTGTCTGTCTGTCTCTGTGTGTGTGTGTGTGTGTGTGTGTGTGTGTGTGTGTGTGTGTGTGTGTGTGTGTGTGTGTGTGTG
>OU015744.1:23406767-23423630 GCA_907169655.1 Acomys percivali | reverse complement strand
GTGTGTGTGTGTGTGTGTGTGTGTGTGTGTGTGTGTGTGTGTGTGTGATACATGTTGTTCCAATGAACTCATCCACATGGCTCTGAAGTTGAAAATGGGATACCATCCTCAATCCTCCACTTACTTCTTCCTCCTCCTCCTCCTCCTCCTTCTTGTTTTCCCAAGACAGGGTTTCTCTGCGTAGCCTTGGCGGTCCTGGAATCACTTTGTAGACCAGGCTGGCCTCAAACTCACAGAGATCTGCCTGCCTCTGGCTCCCGAGTGCCGGGATTACAGGCTTGTGCCACGGAGCCTACCTCCTCCTTACTTTTTGAAATGTTGTCTCTCATTGAAACTAGAGTTTAATGATTCAGCTAAACCAGCTAGCCTAAAATGTTCCTGTCTCTGTCCCATGGGCAGGCAGCACTGGGACTGTCAGCAGGCAGGGCCATACCTGACTCTGCTCTGGGTATTGGGAACCTGAACTCAGATTCTCATGCTTGAAAAGCAAGTGCTGATCAACTGAGCCATTGATTCCTCCTTCCCTCACCAACTCCCGCTCCACCACATGTTTTTAGTTCCAACATCTAGGGCTGCAGGGATGGCTCAGTGGTTAGGAGTGTATACTCTCTTTCCAGAGGATCCATGTTGGATTCTCAGAACCCATGTTAGGCTGCTTACACTCTAATTACAGCTCCGGGGAATTGAACACCTTTGGCCTCTGTGGGCATCTGCACTCATGTACACACACAAACACACACACACACCATAAAAATAAACTGTTAAAAGTACTTCCAATATTCTCTCACAGTGGCCTACTATAGACAAGTTTGTTGTACTAAAAATGGAGGCTAAGGACTCAGGTAAAAGTAACCAGGCAGTACTATCAAAGAAAACTATACAAAACTGATTATCCCAGCACACAGTCACTTTCTTTACCCTTTTCCTATAAAAAGGCTTCTATGTAAAACTCAAAAGTATTCCTTTGTCTCCAGGGACTCTAAAATGTTACAACTATGTTCCACAAGAGGCAAGTGTCTCCCAGAGTCCCTCTACACAAGATCCACAGCTAGTAGCAGCCAAAGCAAGCTGCTTCTCACGTGTGTCCAGCTTGTGGCTCAGACCTGTGTCACTTCCCAAGCTTTCTAATTTCACAAAGAAATGCATTTGGAAGAGAAGCACAGGTCTAAGACAGTGGTGATAGGTTAGCAGTGGAGAAAACCAAGGAAGTCTATGGGGATCACCCTAGCTGAGGCACCTCAAGCAAAGGCATGAGAAGCTTCCAGGTGCCACGGTCTGAGTTAACTGCAGGCATGCTACAAAGTAGGTGCAGGAAACCTCAACATAACTGGGGACATCATTAAATATTTAACTGCCCAGCTCCCTCCCTCCAGCCACCTCCATCTACCTCCAATGCTTTATTTCCCCTTCTGAGTGAGATGCAAGCATCCTCCCTTGGGACCTCCTTGGCTTCTTTGGGTCTATGAATTGCAGCATGGATATCCTGTACTTTACGGCTAATATCCACTTATAAGTGAGTGCTTTCTGGGTCTGGGTTACCTCACTCAGAAAAGGATGACCTTTTCTAGTTCCATCCATTTTCCTGCAAATTTCATGATGCTCTTGTTTTTAATAGCTGAATAGTATTCCATTGTGTAAATGTACCTTTTTTTTTTTTTTCAATTTATTCTTCGGTTGAGGGACATCTAGGTTGGTTCCAGTGTCTGGCTATTATAAATAAGGCTGCTATGAACACAGCTGAGAGGGGATGCATGGGGACAGCAGCAGGGGTTGGAACTAGTGGTAGGGAGAGGTGGGGGAGAGAGGGCTGGCTGAGAGAACAGAAATTGGAGGTGGGGGGCATCTCTGGGACATAGCAGAGACCAGGGATAGGGGAGGCCACAGGAAGTCTATGGGGGTCACCCTAGCTGAGACTCCTAGTAGAGGGGACTATGGAACCTGAAGTGGCCACCTCCTGTAGCCAGGCAGGACTTCCAATAGAGGCATAAGGACACCAACCCACCCACATAAGCTTTGAACCAAAATTTGTCCTGCCTATAAGATGTGAAGAGACAAAGATGGAACAAAGATTGAGGGAACGGAGGACAAAGATTGGCCTGACTTGAGACCCATCCCATGGGAGAGAACCAATCCCTGATGCTATTAATGTTACCCTGCTATTCTTGTAGATGGAGACACCAGCCAAACATTAGACAGAGCTGAGGCAGGGGGAATGATTGAGGGAGCCAGAGGGGTCAAGGTTGCCACAAGAAAACCTACAGAGTCAATTAACCTAGGCCCATGGTGGCTCACAGAGACTGAACCGCCAACCAAAGAATATACATGGACCTGTTCTCAGCCCCCTGCACATATGTAGCAGATGCACAGCTTTGTCTTCATGTGGGTCCCCCAGCAACTGGAGCAACTGACTCTGATGCCTGCCTTTGGGTCCCCTCCTCCTAACTGAGCTGCCTTGTGTGGCCTCAGTGGGAGAGGATGTGCCTAGTCCTACAGCCACTTAATGTGCCCGGGCAGGCTGGTACCCATGAGGTGCCTCCCCATTCTCTGAGGAGGAGAGGGGAGAGTGGGGGTAGGGGTGTGTGAGTGGGGAGACTAGGAGGAGAAAGAGGGGGATGCAATCAGGAAGTAAAGTGAATGAATGAATGAATGAATACCAGCCTCATATTTGGCACTGCAGATGAAGCAGCATAAATGGCCACTCCCTACAACAAGAGAGCAAACAGGACAGCCTATGACTGCAGGTACTTCATAGCCGTCCCCACCCCAGCAGGCTGCGGGTCTTCTGATGGCCCAGCTGGCGTGTGACCCAGTCTGCCCCCTTGACTCGTGGTGTATAATAGCACAGTTTAGACTAATCTACTCACACTGAGCAAACATGTGCTGTAAACTACGGTTTCTTAGATTAAATGCCAAATATGAGAACAGAGTAGGGGAGGGAGCCAAATGCAGCGACGTTATTCGAGATGACCTACTCTACTGCTTCAAGGGGAAGAAAAGGAAATCTGTGTCCAAGGTCAGCAGAAAACATAAAAGGCCTAATATTACCTCAGGGTTGTTGACAGGCTTAGCTTGGGCACCTTGGGATGGAAAAACCTATTTCTTCATAGGTGATTGCTGCTAACTAATTCCAGACATACGAAAATATTAAGCCTCCTGCTAGAACATTCAATTCTGCTCATGGGATTATGTAAGTAAGCACATTGCGCCATCAACACTAACCCACCACTAACTGGTGTACCGGAGAGTTCCCTTCTGAGGCAGACAGCCTCCACACAGGTCTGCCAGAGCCCCTTCCCCTGGGCCTCCATCTTCCTGGGCTCTAGCAATGGCACGGGTGGGCTGAACCTTCACAGCACCCACCGATCTTCTGGGTCCTTTAAAATCCAGGTCTGTAGATGCAGCAGCTCCAGATACACTGGAAGTTCATTGCTAAGTAAGAAACTGAACGTTTGTACTTCAAAGCTGACAAATAGGATAACAACTCCCAAAGACTCATCAGTTTTAAAAAGGTTTCCATCCTTCCAAATACTACCCTGGTATGGGACCCTCTCCTCTCTATGGTCCACAGTCAGAGGAATTGGGTCTTTAAGAGTTGAAGATGCCACAGGCAGCGATTTCCCATAAGTACCCCTCAGAGGGCAGTCTGCTCCCACTTCATTGCCAGCAATACAGTGCCAGGCAACTCACTCCACTTGCTTGGCAAATGGCAGGGGGTGGGGGGTGTGTGAGGGAAGTAGGGAGTAGGGTGGGGAGGGGGGCTCGGCTACTCCAGCAGGGGCTCCCAAACTGGAACTTCCCACAATATCTCCATGCCAATGCATTTCCATCTGAAAAGCTGCTGAAGAGCCAAGACTGATGACAGGCAAGTTCTCCGAAGGGGGATAGTGGCTGCCGGTATGACTGTCTGCCAACAGGGGCACTAACCCTGAGACATGCACTCTGTGGGGCAGTCACGAATAGTCCACTCTCTAAACCTAATCCCCAAAAGGTGATGAACTGGACACAGAGATGTTCCAAAGTATTCAGACCTTCCATTTTTCTCTAGAATCCGCCTGCTAACGAAGATAAAGCCAATTTAGAAACAGAAAGTAGATGTTACTCAAATTTGAAAGCCATTATCAGTATAGGAAAACTCTTATCTAGAATAGAAAGCCCACTTCTTCACTGGATTACAAAGTAAACGCCCCATGTTCAGTCATTTGGATGCTTCAAGAGACAGCCCAAATCAGACAGGCGAAGGCAGAGTGTTTATTAACAGTAAATCCAGAGCATAGACTATCTAAGCGCCTTCCTAATTACTTCTGCTTTATGAGCTAGTTTTCTATCAAAAAAATAAAAATAAAAATCCCTCAAAGAAATGTTCTTTCTGAAGAACAAAGGTTTAGAGAAAGTGATTATTACAAATCCTTCAAGGATCTCAAAGACTTTCAAATCCATTTAAGTCCAAATACAGAAGATCACACTCTGGTCTGACATAATTTTTACAGTTTTAGAACCACTTTTCACTGCAAATTCAGGCAGGCATGAGTTAGGAGGGGAAAGGAGGGTGACTGAAGCATGTTGAAATTTTCAGAGAGAGAGAGAGAGAGTGTGTGTGTGTGTGTGTGTGTGTGTGTGTGTGTGTGTGTGTGTGTGTGTGTGTATGTGTGTGTGTGAAATATCCATAGGAAAAGACTGGAATAAAGTGATAATTATTACATTAGAGTGGTTATTTCTTTTCTCTGTGGCCTATTCTATGAATATATATATATAAGTTTTTTGAGGAGGGGGCTGGATTAGACTTGCTTTGTAGACCAGGCTGGCCTCAAACTCACAGAGATCCACCTGGCTCTGCCTCCCAAACGCTGGGTGTGTACCACCGTGCCCAGCCCACTATATCATTTTATAATAAAAACATATTAACAAAGAAAATTCAAGGTTATCAGACATAGTCGACTTTATAAAATAAGTTTCAAACAAATGAGCAGAAAATAGAGGCAGTCAGCTAAGATCAGGACGACGCTGGTAGGCTCCTTGGCCCGAGGGAGGCAAGACCAAATCCATCAGCAGCGTTCCCTGGTGGCACTGTCCTTGGAGAGGGGAAGCAGACAGGGCTCCCTTCCCTGAGGCACCATGGACTCAAACGAAGGCGTACACAGCAAGGACTGAATTTCCACACGTTTATTAGGCTGTGTGCCTGGGGACTCTCAGAGCACTCCTGAAATGCGCACTTGTTTCAGTTTCTGGGGAGGGAAATGAGACTCTGCCGCAGACACCACAATGGCCAATGAGCAGTGGCTGCGCGGACAACAGAAGCAAGGACAAGCGGTCACACCAACTGACTCACCGCGTTCCTGTACCCGTGGACTCGGGAAAGAGTAGTCACATGATATTTTGATATCTGCATTTAGTCTTGAGAATCAAACTAGGAGCCTCATGAATACAAGGCAAGCCCACAATCGCTAGCTATGCCCTCTGCCAGGTTCTTTTTACAAATTATAGCTCATAAATTCACTATATTCACCTAAGCTCCAGCTATATCCATCAGACTGTAAACAGCTCACTCATAGCTGGCAGCACAGAGGAGACTTGCCATAATATTTTGGGAGGTTGTTTTGGGCAAAGAGTGCACAATCTATGCGTGTCTCATACGATAAAAATTTAAACCTCACTCCAGGGCTGTCCCAGTAGACATTCCACACTCGTAAAATGACCCCAGCAAGGCCGTGAGTGCTCACTGTATGGGTATATGAAAATAGAAATCTCAGTATGAATTTCAGAATCCATTCCCCAAGAAACACAATTTTACACGTGTGTGATGCTAGCTAGTGCTTGGGAAATGGGAGCAGGAGGCCCACTGGAGGCCAGCATGAACTGCATAGGGAAGCAAGAAATAAAATTAAATGCAGGCAAGAAAGAAACCACAGTCTGTGCCCAAAGGCTGTGCACAGGCCAATGTGGCTTCAGTCCCGATCGGAGGTGTCTGGAGGTTGTGCATCTGCGAATCCCACGGGTCCTCAGGCAGGGTCACAGCTGTTGGCTGCTGAAGAAGGATTTAGTCTCCCTGCAGACAGGATTTACACAGAGTGGGCAGCTCAGAGTCAACTGCGTGGAGCACAGCTTGTTTGACTGGATGTGTGAGTGCACCAAATCAGCCAAGGCCTGCAAGACAGAGGACAGAGCCATCTGAGGCGAGAAGTCTGCTGGCCCTGTGTGCGTGCCCTCCGCTTATCCCGGGGAAAACTGCTCTAGCTGGGGTTTCTTCTAAGCTGAGCTGAACAGAACTGTAAAAACATTGCCCCTTCTAGAGCAGCATCCGCTTAGGCAAAGTTAAAGTGGAGCCTTTAGGGAATGGGCCCTCTTACCCCACCCACCTCACCTGTCCTCTGAGAAGCAGACCTAAGTTAGGCTATGATAGGAGACTGGGGCTACCTAAAGGAAACAGGAGGAGCAGAGAAGGCATTCACTCTTAGTTTTGTAATTAATTGGAACTCCAACTGTACTAATATGTGAGAAAAGCAATATTGTGCAGAGTTTCTCAGAGGACCGCGCTGCACTGTGTTCTACTAAACAGCTGTACCACCACGGTACCTTGGAGAACAATGGATTTCCATTAAGAGACTCCGCTCTTCTGATGTTTTCAGCTCCACACTGAATCAAAGGAGAAGGGAAGAAAACACAGACATGGTTTATTTTCCTTTTTTTTCTAAGACACTGAGTGCTACAAAAGAATAAAGGCACAGAAATACACACACACACACACACACACACACACACACACACACACACACACACACACACACACACACCTCAACCTGCTCTTGAATAGTCACAGACTGCTCATGAATGACAGCCATGGGGTGGGTGGCAGGCTGACCAGGATACCAGAAACTGCTCTTCCGTTTGTGTGACCCCACCCTGTCCTTTCCACAAGTGATGTGCTTCCAAGCCATGCTGGATGGAATTCTCAAGAGTGATTCAAGTCTGCACATTGTTCCTCTTCTCGTTTCTCTAACGCACACCTGGCCGACCCTATCTAAGTAACTGCTGCAGTAACTAAGTAAAATTTCCTATTTTCTTTGATCCCAAGTTAGTGCTAAAATGAAGGAAATTAATTTATGGATCCTAAAATATATTAGTTCTAAATTGGATCCAATGTAGAATTGAGTTTTAAAATAAACTCTTATAGAGAAAAAAAAATCTAAGAAAAAATTCCCCCCCCCCCAAAGAAACCCACCCCGTTAATTATCCTCAGATAATGGAGAACGATGCTTGGTTTACTCCATCACCTGGACGCGCTCCTTCCTGCCCGTGCTGAGACATGCTCAGTTGCTTTAACTCTTAGATTGGCATTTACAGGAGAAGCCCATATGGGAAGCACGCTGGTATTCAGCAAACACCTAGACCTCAACATGGAGGAGGCTCGACTTTTAAAAATCACAAACTGTCCACGGCAGCAGAATGAGCAATGTTAATAATCAGCACAGGGTGGGGCAGGCTCCGAAGATGCAACAGCGGTGAGCCTGTCCAGAGAACATTATTGGAAAAGTGAAAGTATTTATAGTCAAGCAGCATACGATATTAAAAAAAAAAAAATCCTCAAGTGACTATTTACCAAGGATTTGCTTTAAAATAGCTTGAAGCATTTAATTACATTTACTCATTTATATCAAAAAACATGTATTTAAGAAAATAAAATGGAGGGGATGCAGGCTATCCGGATGAGAACTGATAGGCTGTGGTCAGATGGTGGGGGAGGAGGACCCCTCCTGTCAGAGGTCTAGGGGAGAGAGATAGGGAGGAAGAGGGAGGGAGGGAGGGTGGTAACAGGGAGATAAGAGCGAGGGAATTACAATCAGGATGTAATATGAATAAATTATAAGAAAAAAAGAAAAGAAATTTTAAAAAAGAAAAGAAAATGTGGATTACAAAAAAGTATGGGTAAAATATTTTGTTACATGCAGAGAAACCTATTTTTATTCAAATATACACACTTAGGAAAAAGGAAGGTGTTTTTATGAAAACATTACCAGATGTCCCTCTGAGGGTCTTGACACAGCACCTTCTTGGTACCATCTGAAAACTTTATTATTTTTATTAGTAAGAGGCAAAAAGTTCTTTCTATTCTGGAAATTCTTATTTAAATTTTTTCTTCTTCAGGACAAGGTTTCTCTGTGTAGCCTTGAATGTCCTAGACTCACTTTGTAGACCAGGCTTGCCTTGAACTCACAGTTATCCACCTGCCTCTGCCTCCCTGAGTGCTAGGGTTACAGGCGTGCACCACTGTGCCTGGCATTACTTACAAATTTTTAAAGTTAGTTGTTTTGAGCATGTTATATTTTCATATAAAATAATGACAGCTACATGGTTTTTAAAAATTCCTTACAGGGGTTAATTTATTCTTTACTAGTAATCCTCTTGGTTACTAATATCCTCCGCTGGTAATACAAATGAATGGAAACTATCATTCAACATTCAAAATTCAAACATCCTATACTAATTAAGTCTTATTATTACTGAAGCTTTTCTAGTAAGTTTAAAGTTAGCCAAAGTCATGGTGGGGGCATATTGATAAATAAAACTCATAGGCAACAGTGAAACTTTACCTTTGCCAATTACAGCTTGTTCATAAATTAGTGATAGAAAATATAGGCTCTCTTTTCTTCATCAGTGTTTGACTGATGACGGGCACAGACACATAAATAATAGGAGTTGACAATTAACTGGTTCCAGTCCTGCCCCTATTCACCCTCCACTCTGCCCCTCACTACCACCTAGACCCAGTCAGGGTGCAGTGTCCTGTAGAGCCAGATTTCTATCAGATTTCCACATATCGGAAGACCCTGAGTTTGCATGCAAGATTAGAGAGAGAAAAGGCCTTCCCTACACTTCCAAACTCCGCCGGTGACTGTTTCAGGATAGCCCGTAGAAGCTACGGACAGGTAAGCAACAGTTTTTCTCCACCCTGAGGGACAAGTCACATCCATCTTATGCCAACAGTGGTATTTGTTATTTCAATAGTCAGATTGATCACAACTTGTTAGCAAACAGCTAATTGAGTGAGTGCGTAGAAGAGGTCAAGGAAGTTACCACACATACTGCTTCCGTGTTTATCCTATGCTCCTTCTGAAATGTCAACTCATGTGCCCCACAGCCAACCAGAGGCTGTGTTGACAGCCCAGGAGCTGCCACTGCACTAAGTGAAGGAAGTGGATTATAGCCTGAGAAACGCTTCCCCTCATTGGTGAGACATACAGTTCCTTCCCACTAAAGAGTTCACCTTCTCATCAACAGTAACACACACCAAACAAAGTATTAGTTTTAGTGATATGGGGCAACACGGTTTAAAATAGGAGTAAATGTCCTCTTCTACTGCTGATATAGAATTTAGGAATATTATTAAAAATGATGAGGACACAGTACAAACAAACACACCAACAGTTCTCTCTCTCTCTCTCCCTCCCTCCCCCCTTCCCCTCCCCTCCCTTCCCTCTCCTCTCCTCTCCTCGTTTGCTCTTTTGAGACAATGTCTCTCTATGTAGCCCTGGCTGGCCTTGAACTCATGGAGATCTTCTTGCCTCAGTCTCCCAGTGATAAGATCAAAGGAATGTGCCACCACACCCTGCTTCATAAACAGTAAATTTTTTTTCAATTGTAAGTTTGATACCTGTAGAAAAAATTCTTTTAAAACAAATCATGATGGGACTAAGAAGCCATATGAGTACACTTACCTTCTTGGCCAACACTTGAGAGTATTCAATATCCAGTTCATAAAGCGTCTCAATGTGATCACTGGTGAACGCTATTGGGACCAAAAGGATATTCTTCCTCCCCCGCTCACAAAGCCCTTTGATAGCCTCATCTGTTTGAGGACCCAACCAGGGAACTGGACCAACCTATGAGAAAGGAGGAACAATGTAAAGAGGAAACATTTGCTTACTATTGCCACGCCCACAACACACACTCGGCATAGACATCTGCCGTCAGTGACAGCCACTCTTACGCCTCCTTGAATGGGTTTCAGTATTTTCACCCTGAAGCTTGAACCCTTCCAGGAGCTGGCCCAATGGTACAAGAAAAGAGTTTCTTCCATTAAAGCTAGTAGTGGGATGTTAACTGATGGAGCCCCGCCTGCCACTCAATTTCTCCTTCTATCTCTTTGCTCTTTGCAGAATTCTTTCTGCCCATGGTGAGCAGTTGACTTACAGAACAGCTTGCTGGCATCAAAGAACTCAAATATCCATTTATAAATAAGTGATAAAACAGATTTTTCTCAAGAGATGATGGCCTGAAAATATATAGAAGGTACCTACTTTGGACTGCCAAACCAGTCGGTATGGGTTAGGGTAACCCAGCTCTTCCATGACTTTGTGGACAGTGGCACCTACTTCTTGGGGATAGGGGTCCCCTCTGTTGACAACCTGTAGTAGAGACAAAATACTATGCAGTCACCAACACTATGAAGGATGCCAAGCACCACTGGCTATACAGTGACAAGATGAACGTAGGCCAGACCATCCCTTGCTGTCCCTTGAACTAATGACAACTGGATCTGAGCAATGGTGGAAAAGTTCATTGGTTCCAGTCTTTCACTGGGCAAAGAACATGGTATTTAGTCAGTTCCAAGAACCCAAAGAAGATATTGTTGATGGGAGATGGACAAAGTCTACCCATGGAGATGGCTCTCTTTCCCTCCAGGTTAGAAAAAGTGCAGAACAGCTGAGCTGACAAGAAAAGAGGCAGAAGGAAGGAGTTCTGGGTGTTCCACACCTTTCAAAAATCATACATCACACTAGCATGATATTTCCATGTTTCCTGAAATGCCACCATCATGGCACAGGAGGTGACATTTTAATGAACAAGCTGGTGCAATATGAGGAACTAAGTACCCAAGGGTGTGTTCTATTGGCTTCCTAGAATGCACAGCCCTCTGCTAAGTCTTGAAGACAAAATTAGGGCTTAGTGTGAATAAAGCTGGCTGCACAGTTCAGGTTCCGGAAACTACACATTGCACTCCTTCTGTGCAATAGGCAAGAGCATGCTTCTTTCAGCTGATACACTTGTTAGAAATCCTAACATCTGAATGAGTCTTCCAGTTATATTCTTAAAGAAGGCTATTAATAAGAGACCTATTTGTGCTATTGTGCAATGAATTAATTGCTGGGAGGTTTCAGAAAGTGAGTCTGTGAGCAAGCTGAGGCTGTAAGTTTAGAATTCATTCTTGCACTGAGCTGAGGGCAGAATGTAGACAGATCCATCTTACACATTTAGAAAGGGAAACAACCCAGTCCTCTACCATTAGGTTGCCTAGGAAATGTTCTTACTTACAGACATGGGCAGGGAGTGGGCAGAAAACAGAATGACCACCTCATTTCTCTTCTCCTGTGGAAAATGGTCCAGTTCTTTCAGAATGTGGTCTGCAAAGCACTGTGGGAATCCCAAGAATGGGGAGAGAGCAGTGAGAGGAGAGAAAGGGGCAATGGGGTACCTGAGAAATGAGCACTACACCAAAAACCTTAGACTAATCTTCAAAATCTGGAACTCTGTCTCTTTTTAAAAATGCAAACAGTACAGTCTTTTTGCTCGGTTCAGCTTTGAAATGGCTTGCAATGGTTTCAGGGGCCTAGGGAATTTGATGGGAAACTTCTAAAGCTCGCTAATGGCTCTCTGCAAATGAACGCCGAGGAGCGGCCTCCCCTCGGGAAGAGCAGGGCACACTTCCAGATGGAAAGGAAACACAGATGGGAAGGAGACGTTGTTTTAAGACCTTACATTTGCTCTGTTAGCAGGAAAACAGCTTACAGGGTCTTTCTAAATCTTCATTACTTTGGCTTTCGGACCTATCACATTAAAATACATTAGCCAGAAATAGGAGAGAAATAACAAAATATGCTTCTATTTTTATGACATCTTTCCTATGAGTCCAGGATCTGCACCAAAGCAATCTTCCTCACAAGCTCCACACTGACAAATGATGAGCTGTGCAGCCCCCACTAAACACACAGAGGGGAGGCTTGCTGTGGACACGAGGGCTGGCAAGCCAGATGTGCGAATGCGGACTGGAATCCAGGTCCTGCCGCCTTCGAACCTCTGTCCGCCAGACCAGCTCCCTCTCGCTTCTGGTTGGCACTTGCTGATACTCTCAGGAAGGTGCTGAAACATCAGATCTGAAGAGACTTCCTTTCATCTTATGCTTGAACCATTCCTCGCCACTTGGCTTATAAGGAAAATGGAGCAAAGCACAGAAATGGGTCAGTGGACAAAACTGAAATGTGACTGGAAATTAGACAGAAGATGAATGTCACGGTTAAAGTAAACTACTGTGGGATTTTATATTATAGTTGTGTTTAGAGAACTGCACTAATCTTACGGTAGGTATATGTATGTATGTGTGTGTGAGTGTGTTTGAGTGTGTGTGTGTGTGTGTGCCTGCTCTCAAGTAGTTCAGAAAAAGTATATATTCAGACATATACATATATACACATACAGAGAACATGCAAATGATACGTCGAGTGAAACAACATTAATGCATGAATATAGGTAAAGAATAGTTGCCAGTTCATTACATCATTTTTTAGGATTTTATGTACTTCGAGTGTATGGGTGTTTTGTCTGCATATATGTCGGTGCACCACATGCATACCTGGTGCACGTAGGAGCCAGAAAAGGCCATTAGATCCCCTGGGACTGGCGTTACCAATGGTTGTGAGCTGCCATGTGGGTGTTGGGAATCAAACTTTGAGTCTTTTGCAAGAGCAGCCAGTGCTCTAAACCACTGAACTATCTCTGCAGCTCTTATTCTACTTTTAATTACATATTTGTGTGTGCGTGGTGGGGTGCTAATGTGCATGTGCGTGAAGGTGCCCAGAGTCCAGAGGAGAGTGTCAGATCCCCTGGAGCTAGAGCTACAGCAATTGCGAACCATCCAAGGTGGTTGGTGGGAACTGAGCTGGAGTGGTGGCATCTGTTCTTAACCAGTCAGCCAACCTCCAGTCACGTCATCCTTATTACTAGTAATCTCATCATAACTATTTTGCATGTCAGAAATAATTTCCAAATCAAAGTTAAAGAACTTAACAGAATCATACAGACTTGTAGCTGATGTAGGGTTTTTTTTTATTATTTATTTTTATTTTATGTACTTTTGTGTTTTGACTGCACGTACATCTGTGGGAGTGTGTCAGAATCCTGGAACAGGAGTTACAGACAGTTGTGAGCTGCCATGTGGGTGCTGGGAACTGAACCTGGGTCCTCTGGAAGAACAACTAGTGCTCTTAAGTTCTGAGCCATCTCTCCAGCCCCCTAGCTGATATAGTCTTGACACATACCAGTGTGCAGTCCTTACTATAGCTCCAAACTATTCCCTAAGAATACTAAGATATTTATCATTCTAGAACTCACAAATTTTGGTAAGCAAAAATCCTAAGAAAGAAAATGATACCTAGAAAAGGTACCTAGAAACTTGTTCCTCCCTCTCTCTTCCCTTCCTCATCTCCATATTGTGTGGTAATATTTGATACAACCCAAAGCTTTATTTTTATAGTGTTCGTAATGTTTAGGAAGCAAGGCTGCTCAGAAAGGATTGCTTTTACAGAACATAAAGAAGCCAATGTAAAGTTTATGTAGGAGCCTGGAATATACATTTGCTGCGAGTGCTTTGACAGCTAGGGAAATGGCACTACTAAAGAAATGGTAATAATATGGCTATTTTGAGTAACTAGCACTGATAACATGCAGAAACGTGGGTTTAAGGCCATATTTTTGGTTGAGTTTAGATTAGCGGTTTAGGGGTTTGCCCCCCCCCTCCCCTTTCTTTCCTCAGCTTGTAAAATTGCAAGTAAGAACACAATTCCTTAGGGCTTGCAAGAGTCACTAAGCCATCCTCAAAACTCAAGCGGCATGGGCAATAGAAGTGCTGCTTAAACCACCTAAGACCCATCTGCAGGGTTTTCTGTGCGCAGCCCCCGCGCAAAATGAAAGCAGCGAGGCCTCGCAGAGCCTTCAATCTCACCGTCCAGGAGGGCAGATAAATGCCTCTAAAATTCCCTTTCATTTTATGAACAGAGACTTCCTCCGTTAAGAGACCTTTCCATCTTTCTGCTTCCCCCCTTTTCAAAGGGCTGAATTTTAATGCAAATCTAATTACTCCCTCGATCAGGGCAGGCAGATGCTGTGCAGATCCCTCGTTCCTGTGCCACATGTCAGCTCAGACCTGAACTACCCCCTCCCCACTCCACCCCCAGCCATAGCCTTCAATAGCAGCAGTCCCGGCCTTAGGCGCTCTAGCTACCCACGCCTGGACCCAGGAGAATGGTGAAGGCCGGACACAAGCACAGCCCACAGCGACACCCATCCCTAGGGGACCTCTTTTACTCCAACACTAGTGTTAACCCTTTCCCTGCCCACAGGACACAGCTCTGGGGAAAGGCAGCCCGATTTTAATGCCGTCTAGCACCATCTAGTGGTCACAGGTTTTAAGTGCTGTTAATCTTTTCATGTATTTGCCAGAGATTGCAGAAAAATCAAAGAATATAAAATAAATTGAACAATAGTGCAAACCACTTCATATTTCTAGACTTAAAACAATTCAAAAGCAGAAAATTATATAGACTCAAAAACCTATCTGAATGACTCAGGACCTTTTGTTTTGTTTTGTTTTTTGAGACAGGGTTTCTCTGTGTAACCTTGGCTGTACTGGACTCACTTTGTAGACTAGGCTATCCTAGAACTCACAGATATCTGCCTGTCTCTACCTCTCTGAGTGCTGGGATTACAGGCATGTGCCAGGTCTTTTACAGGCTCAGGACTTTATTTCTTTATTTTCTTTTTCTTTCTTTCTTTTTTTTTTTTAAGACCAACTTCACTCTCAAGGGAGGTTTTTTTTTTATTTTTTTTTGGTTAGGTTGTTTGTTTTTTAAGAATAAGATAACACCAACTCAAAGCTAATAGTTTTAGAACTATAATTTTAACAATTCTTCTATAATAGAGTACTCATTGACAGATTATTACAAAGGTCAGTATATGGAAGAAATGAGAATTTTCTTTTGCTCTATGAAACTTCCCCGTTGAAATGTTGTTTACTTTCATGTCGTTGAACATGTACCTATATATCTTCACTTTTTAAAATCTTTGATTTTTTTTTAAAAATTAGAAAATAGAGGATTTAAGTAATTTGTTGGTCATTCAGTCTAGGTGTATAAGTTAGTGGGGGTACCATATGTCGGTAGAATCTTTAATGTTCTTCTGGTCACTAAAAAAGACAAAATTCAAACTCTAGGGCTGGAGAGATGGCTCAGAGGTTAAGAGCACTGGCTGCTCTTCCAAAGGTCCTGAGTTCAATTCCCAGCACCCACATGGTGGCTCACAACCATCTATATTGAGATCTTCTGGTGTGGAGGTGTACACACAGGCAAAACATTATAAACTTAACAAATAAATAAATCTTAAACAACAACAACAAAACACCATTGGCTAGATCTGGGTAGGGTTTTGAAGTTTACGGCCTGTATTGTCCTTGGCTGGTGCCATAGTTTGAGCGGGACCCCTGGGCCCAAATCTGCCTATCATAATGTTCTTCTTGTAGGTTTCTAGGATCTTCTGGATCCTTCAACTTTGCCATTCTCCCATGCTTCTTTCATCTAGAGTCCCAATAGAATGTCTTCTCCTCTATGCCAGTTTCCTGGTTAGTGAAGACTTTCATGGGACATGCCCCTTGGGCTAGTATGGGCTAGTAAGTGAGTATATACCATTTGACTCTTTCTGCTTCTGGGTTAACTCACTCATTATGATCATTTCTAGTTCAATCCATTTGTCCACAGTTGAGTGGAGAGTGGGGTCTGACTTTCACACGTACTCTGGTGCCTCATATTTGACCGCATCCCCTGAATGGGAGACCTGAGAACACTCAGAGGAAGGATAGCAGGCTACCAAGAAGAGACTTGATATCCTATGAGCATATACAGGGGGAGGAAGTCCCCCTCAGGCACAGTCATAGGGGAGGGGAGTAAGGGGAAAATGGGAGGGAGGAATGGGAGGATACAAGGGAGAGGATAACCATTGAGATGTAATATGAATAAATTAATAAAATTAAATTTTAAAAAACACCTCAAACTCTAACTTTGGTACTAGAGCATAATGTGAAAAAAGAAAAGAGTCTGGCCATCTTAACCTTTTCATTTATTGCCACTTTTCATGGTAAGTAAAAAGTGTAATGGTGTGGGCTTAATTTCCAGCATGCAATTTAAGCAAGAGAACCCAGGCTCAGTGAGACTCATAGAGAGCAGAGCTGACTCACACTGATGAGGCTGCCTGCAGGCATACACACCTGGATGAGGAGGGGATGCGTGGGCCACCTGTCAATTGTGCTCCACTTCATGGTGGGCTTCCGGCCCACCTCGTTATAGTATCTGTAAATGGCATTTAAGCTGCTGCCTAGAATACAAGGGAGCCATTTAGTAGACACACTTGACTGTGGTGAAAATACAACACAGACTAGTAAAGGCAATAATGGTGAGTTCAAAGTAGGCAGCTGCGTCTATATGGAAACCCAGTCTAATTACAACCTTTTCAATACTCTAAAATGCATATAGATTTAACTACCCTGCAATGAAGATCACTAAAGAGCAATCAATTTCAACAGACCTTCAAAGATTATTGAGGCCATTTCTACTGAGAAGTGTGAGGGCTGCAAGTGTATGAAATACATGCTATTGTGAACTTGCAAGGACCACATCTTAAAATTGCGAGCATGTGAAGAAAAGCGTTCCCATTATGACCAGCATCAGCCCCATTACAGGCAGTGTAGGGGGTGAGAGAGGAAGACAGAAGTGGGCTGTTATCCCAGCAAGCTAATGCTGCATTGTTTCATGCTGGTATAGCTGTTTT
>OU015744.1:23390959-23406757 GCA_907169655.1 Acomys percivali | reverse complement strand
ACACACACACACACACACACACACACACACCCTGTATGGGTCAATATTTAAGGCACACACTTGGAATGTTTCCTCCATAGTCTTCTGTTTCTCCTTAGAGATATAATAACATTAATATTCAAAGACAAACTGGGAATACAAATGTGCTGGCCTAAATCCTTGGAGAATGGAAATGTATTTATAAGTACTAACAGAAGCTTTACCTACAATTAAGGATAGTTGGGAGTGGTGGGGCATGCCTTTGACCTCAGTACTCAGAAGGCAGAGCAGGCAGAACTCTGTGAGTTCAAGGCCAGAGTGGTCAACATAGTGAGACTCTGGCTCAAAAAAGCAAAACAAATAATATACAGTTTTCCAGGTTTCTTTGTTAATCTTCAGTAAATGTACAAAAAAAAAAAAAAAAAAAAAAAAAAAAAAAAAAGCAAGGAGTAATACATCCCAAGACCAAGAACACAGTTAATTTGAGCCCACATATTAGTTTCGTTTTTCTGTTTTTGTCTGTTGTTTGTGGATTGGTTTGTTTGGTTTTGAGGTAGGCTCTTACCACATTGCCATGGCTGGCCTGGAGCTCACTATGTTGATTAGGCTGGCCTCAAAATCAAAGAGATCAGCCTGCCTTTGCCTGGGATTAGAGGTGTGAGCCGCTAGGCCTGGCAAGGATGGATTTTAAGTTAACCAGTAACTATCCCATAAGTGAAGGAATGATAGGCACAAAAATAAAAATAGCAGAACTTTCCATATCACATGGACACTTCTGTTTTCAAAATGGAAACAGCCATCCTCTTTACTCCTTAATAAGAATTTCAGGAGAAACAGAAAAATAAAATTAGGATACAAACCTAGAAAGTAATGTTAACCAAGTATTGAGGCAATGACCATGGGCAGCCACTACCCTTCATGCTCAGCTGACCCACTAGTAACTTCAGAAGTGCATTAGGTTCAGAGTGACTGCCCTCAACTCTTAGGTGTAGAGAAGATAGGCCAAATTTGCCACTCAAATTGCCTCTGCCAGTGTGATAGCCACCTTTGAGATGTCCTTACCTGTGGTGGAGCAACTGTACTGTGGATACTGTGTGAAAGCAATGGCCCTTTCTAGCCCATCGCTCTCCATCTCTTCAATTGCTTCTTCTGTCAAAGGTTGGACGTACCGGAATCCAATATAGTATTTGTGAGGGGCTATTAGGAAGCGCAAGAGGAAAGGAGACAGTATTAATCTTTATATAGATTCCTCAGAGTCACCAAACATAGCGAATGGCTAACCTAATCCTCTACAATGCTGATAGGGTGAGCACTGTCCATCTTGTCCATCATTTAGCAGGCACAGGGACACTCGGTTATTCTCTAAGGTCAACAGTCCTACCCACCTACCTTCTGTTAACATGATCATCTCTAAAATGTGAGCTTTTATTAAAACTCTGTTCCCATTAGGCATAAAGAGACTGAAGAAAAGGGATGAGGAAAAACCCAAAACCTAGCACCTAGCCGGGCATGGTGGCACAGCCTTTAATCCCAGCCCTCAGGAGGCAGAGCTCTGTGAGTTTGAGGGCAGCCTGGTCTACATAGCAAGTTCTAGGACACCCAGAGCTACATAGTGAGACCTCATCTCAATTTTTTAAATTTAGTATTCATTTCTGACATGCACTGCCTTCATTGAACAAGGTGGTATATGCCTGTAACCTCCAATACCTGAGAAGCAAGAACAGCAAGCCAAGGTAAGGCCAGCTAGGGCTACATAGCAAGTTCAAGGCCATCCTGAGTTACAACTCTAGATCATTTCTCAAAACAAAACAAAACAACCGAACAAGCGCTGGGGTGGGGGTTGGGGGTGCACGGTAGAACTTGACTCTGATGACACTACACAAGCTCCCCAGGCAGGAAAGTTGAGTCTGAAGCCAGCCTGATCTGCAGCACATTCAAGGCCAGAACAGAATATAGAATAAGACCCTAACTCAGAAAAAAGAGAGAAAAAAACAAAACAGACTTCTGAGAATCACTCTCAGATAAGTAAAGGCCTGTAGCCTGGAGGAAACAGGGAGCAGCAGGAACGCTGCCTGGAAGAGGCTCGGGCCAACCACAGAAGACGTTCTCTAGCCGGTGGGGATGCCTGCTGGCTGTGCAGTGAGCTCCAGGCTCCCAACTTTTGTTGAGTTGTCACCCAAGCTGTGGTGACCTTTGGTGATGTAGCTGCATGTGAGATACTTCTGTACCTGTAAGAAACTCTTACTCATTGTCCTGTAAATAACCTCAAGAAAACTCATCGGTTCACCAGCTTAGACTTCGGTGATGTCCATATTTTGGTCTGTCACCTGTTTCCTATCTGGGTGAGCAGATGTTTGTTCATGTCCCCCCAGGAGAAGTGTGACACAAGTGGATAGTGATTGGCCAAAGGGTCATGAATACCAAGGCCACGAAGGCTAGGAGCCCAGGGAGAGCTTCCCAGATCCAGAGGACTAAAAGGTAGCTCCCAAGAGACGTCATGGCTCTGCTGCCTAAGTGGAAGTGGTCAGGCAAGCCGGCTCATGGAGGGTAAGTGAGGTTTGCTCACATTCTTCTTGTATATAGCTGTCACGTGCTCAGTGCACATACAGATCTGGAGGTTGGATGGATGGATGAAGGATATATACATATAGGAATCAATGGGGAAAAGTGTAGGTAAATATGCAGGTAAATGAATAACCAAACAGAGGAAAAAAAGACAAATTTATGCCACAGTGAGTGAATTAGTGACTTGTCGGGCAAGCCACTGAGCTTAGCCCCAAAGTTGTAATGATTACTAGATATTTTTAAAGTAAATCTCTGGAGGACAGAATGCTTAATTACTAAATTAAAAAATGACCTTCCCAACAACTTCAAGTACAAAATGAATATTATGACCCTTGGATGGCTTACAAAAGCAGAGGAGACCCAATGTCAGAACCTGCCCACATATAAAGTCCTGCTTTTGCATCATATGGCCTTACAGTAAGATAACCAGATAAGAAGTGGGCAATGACATTTGATAATGAGTGGGAAGGTGCCCTGAGACTCTGTCTAGCCATGTGGAGAGACTGAAGCCGTAGAAACTCTGGACATTCAACAGCTTCTTCATAGTGACCAAAGAGAAAAGTGAAAAGGTGAGAAGAATGCACTCCTGACTGTTTTTGTTCTTGTTTGGGGTCTTTCTTTCTTTCTTTCTTTTGGTTCTGCCTACATGTATGCCTGCACACCAGAAGAGGGCACCAGATCTCATTATAGATGGTTATGAGCCACCATGTGGTTGCTGGGAATTGAACTCAGGACCTTTGGAAGAACAGCCAGGATCTAAGACATCCCTGGGTTAAGCTGAAAGACCCTGCCTCAGTATACAAGTGAAGGGCAATGGAGGAAGACACCAAACATAATAACTATGGGCCCCCACATGCATGTACATACACACACACACACACACACACACACACACAAATATGCACTCCACACACATGTGCTCCCACAGTTGCAAACATGCATATATGAAATGCATAGCATACTCAAACACACTTTATCATAAACATTCACATGGTAATATACATGCATGCATACATACATACATACATACATACATACATATACTCTCTGTCTCTCTCTCTCTCTCTCACACACACACACACACACACACACACACACACACACACATCACGACCTTGTTGCTGGTGCAGAGGATCTTCTTGCCTCTGCCTTCTGAGTGCTGGGATTACAGGCGTGCGCCCCCATGCCTGACTCTGCATTTCTACGTTACCAAGCCAAGGGCTGTGAGAACAGCGCACCTGTGTCAGGGGACAGCTCATCCAGCAGCTTCACCATGCCTTCTCCTTGCTTGGAAGTCCACATCTTGATGGGGGATCCACCTCCGATCCTGCGATACTGCTCTTGAATTTTGGGGGTTCGGCGTTTGGCGATGAATGGTGCCAGCTTGCTAAATCATTGGACACGTAAATGAGTGAGTTTTATTCCTCCTGAGTAATACGAGATACATTTCTACTCAACAAGGAAGAGATGAGTAAAATTTAAGGAGAGCCCGACAAGAGCCGCCCGTAGGACTATTCCTGCAAGATCCCTGACAATTTAGCTTGGATTTGACAGCCCATCTCTGCACTCCACAAGTGCTCCATCCTGCCTACAACTGTCTACCTCACAACCCCTGACCTGGATGGTCCATGCTAACTCTGCACCTAACAAGGATCAGGACAGAAGGCACAGGAGGCACATGCTGGCTCTGTTAGTGGTGCCTGGCTTTGTGGTGAAGCCAGAGACTGGACCCCCACCCCCAGGACCGCCCCCACAGGCTTTTAATTTTGAGACAAGAGTATCGCCATGTTAATCCACTGCCCTTGAGCTCACAAGGCTGCTCAGGCTCGCCCTGGGGACTACTTCCTCAGCCTCTTGCGTCACCAACTCACACGAGGCTTTTTTTTAAAGCAATGTTTGCCTTTAATCCCAGCAATTTGGGAGGGAGAGGCAGGTGGATCTCTGTGAGTTTGAAGCTAGCCTGGTCTAAAGAGTGAGTTCCAGAACAGCCAGGGTTGTTACAGAGAAACCCTGTCTCAAAAAACAAACAAACAAAAGCAATGTTTGTTATGTTACATTTGTGTGTGTGTGTGTGTGTGTGTGTGTGTGTGTGTGTGTGTTCTCTCTCCCTCTCCCCCTCCCTCCCTCCCACCCCCTCCCTCTCACCCCCTCCCTCTCACCCCCACCCCCTTCTCTCTCTCGTGAGTGTGCATGAACTCTGGTGTAAATGTGCCAACCATAGGGCAATTTACAGGAGTTAAGTTTCTCCTTCTTCCATGTGGGTTCTTCCATAGCACGTACACACCCACACAGATACTGAATAAATAACTTTGGCATTATGCAACAGGTTTTGGCAGAGCAACATAAAGTTCAATTTTCAAACAAGAGTTTCTGACTCATGTATAAATATTGAGTACATTCTTAAGAAAATTCTCTAGAAAATAAATGGCTTTTTACCATATTTCCTTTTCTAAAAAAAGAAAAGAAAAAAGAAATCTCTGAACAGTGACAGCACTGGAGTGAAGAGGTTCCAAAGCATCCTGTCAAACAGAGACCTCAGGGATTACATTGCAAGTGTTTCGGGCATCCAAATTTCACTACTGGACTGGAAAGATGGCCCAGCAGTTAAGAGCACACAGTGCTCGGGCAGAGGACTCGTTCTGGCCCAGCACCCATGATGGGCAGCTCACAGCCACCTGTAACTTCTCTCCCAAGGGATCTGACACCCTCTTCTAGATTCCTCAGCACTTGTATCCACACATGCACACGTACACATAAATAAAATCTTTGGGGCTTTTTAGAGAGAGGATTTCTCTATGTAGCTTTGGCTCTCTGGAACCTGCTCTGTAGACCAGGCTAGCCTCAAACTCACAGAGCTCCGCCTGCTGCGATTAAAGGTATGTGTTACCATCATGCTTAAGATAAGATCACACAAAGAAATATATTTATTTCTATGCATATCCAGTACAAGTCTGTGCTAAGGATGAGATAAATTTATCTATAATTGTATCAAAGATGGTGCCTTCCTACTCTCAAAGTGCCTTTAGAACACTGTGTAACCTGCATTTGCTCTATTTAACCCAAATGCAAGGCAGAGAGGTAACTATGACACAGTGGTTGGATGGTTTGGAAGGACCTGGCAGAGGCACTAACTCCACATGTTCAGCTTTCCTAAGATACCAAGTCAGCTCACCAGCATCAGTGGCTCCGGCACATCACCACCAGTAAGAAAAATGGACAATACAAATCATTTAAAAGTAAACAGTTCAATTTCTCAGCTGGCAAGTGAGTTAGTCATATTCTACGACAACACAAGCGGGGAGATTCTTGTGACCTGACTAGCAAGCCAAAAACCAAAATGAGTCTATGAAGCCAAAGCTGGAAGCACTTTCAGCACAATCTATTCTTTACCGCAGCTACGCTCCCAGTGTCATGTACTGCTCTTAACATGTATGTCTGGGGCCAGGCTGTGGTGGTGCACACTTTAATCCCAGCACTCAGGATGCAGAGGCAGGTGGATCTCTTGAGTTTGAGGCAACCTGGTGAGGCCCGCCTGGTCTACAAAGTGGGTTCCAGGACAGCCAGGGCTATACAGAGAAAACCTGTATTAAGAAACAAAAACAAAACAACAACAACAAAAAAAAAGTATGTGTGGGAAAGAGGCACAGTGTATGCAGAAGCAGGTGTGTGTGTGTGTGTGTGTGTGTGTGTGTGTGTGTGTATGTGTGTGTGTAGAGAGAGAGACTAGAGAAAGACCTTGAGCATTGTTCTTCTGCACAACCACCTTTAAAAAAAAAAAAGACAGGGCTTCTCAGTGGTCTGGAACTCACCAAGCAAGCTAGGCTGGTCAGCTTGCCCAGGTCTGGGATTTTGGTTGGCAAACAAACCAACAGGAAAAGATGAGAGTTCTAAAAATTGAATTCTGAGCCCTCCCCATAGTCCGCACTGCTCTTAATTTGACAAAAAGAATGTTAACCCTATATGTGGGCAGGGAGGTACACAAAGCTGGGTTTACAGCCACACTGTAAACAATTGTACAAGTTAAATAAAGATGTATAATCATGCAATGCTATTCTAAACAGCCACAAAAAAATTAGATCTATATAATCTGTCATGAAACAAATACCTCAACAACAACAACAAAACCCACAAAGGGCCAAATAAGGTACATAAGGACCTTCCCACTTGTATAATGAAACGGGGAAGAAGATGTGCAGGTGTTTACAAGCTCAGATATGCATGCATTATTTCAAATAGAATAGCACTTATATTTGGTTAACTGGTGCTGGAACTCAAGGTGAAAGGACCGTTTGCTTTTAGTGTAAATATGCCATTTGCATTTAGTCATATGCATGCATGAATTTTTCATTGTGAAACCTCTTTTGAAAGGAAAACAGAAAAATAAGAATGCAAGAGAAGAGAAGCCGTAACCCACACTCAGGTATGGGGGAGTGGTAACAACTGCTTCCTGGATGCTAATCAGCCAAGCACGAGTGAGCTCGGCTCTACCAATCTTTAAAACTAAAGTTACTTCTGCTGTGCATAGACAATGTAGCCCCAGGGCCCTGGGGAGAAGCAGGCTCCAGGAGAGTGCTCGCTGACTGGTTCTTCTGCTTCAGGCCTTCCTTCTGCTCCTCTAGAAGACAAGAGCGCTGCCTGACCATGGCCAGCGCTACACGGAAGGCAGATGCACAGCACACGTCACATTTCACACAGTAGATCTTACTTTTGAATGGGAAGTGTCATGAGGTCTCGGTCCAAGAAGAGCCTTTGAAGGAAGTCCTGAACTTCTCCGAGGGTTTCGGGGCCTCCCATGTTTAACATTAATATGCCGGTTTTGGGCTTCCTACACAAGAAACGACAGTTCATTGCCACACTTCCATTTGCTCAGGGGCAGCTACTACTTCTGCTGATAAGAACCCACCGGGCCCTTTGCTGCTGTCACAGGGCCACTCTCTGGAGACACAGAGGGCCTCCCTTCACTGATACCTCAGACTCTGACCCTTGTCTCTGGCTCCAGCCCTACGTTGACATTAACTGAAGTCAAAACTTCCCTATTATCCCATCAGTCTTGAACAAAAACCCACATTTTAGAGACAGAGACACAGAGTTCTAGAAACCTAAATCAGTAGTGCTAGTGCTAGTGTAAGTGCTAGTGCTTCATGAGTACACAAGGTTTGGCTTTCCACCGATTAAGGTGCCTTTGTATAGTAAAACTGAAGTCCAACGCTTTCCTTTAAACATTGTTCGGAGAGCTCAGTGCATAAAGTGCAGACTCAACACAGCCTACCACAGAGTGAGTGCTGCTCTATTGTAACATTCCAATGAGTCTATCGCTCACTCTTTCATCTGTTCCCGTCGCTCCAATCACACAGGAATTACTAAGCTAAATTGGCCCTTACACTCCGCTTTCTTCCCCTTCATTGTACAGGACTCCCCTCTAGGTGCTTAGCATACCCCTAGCCTCCACCTGCAGGCTGGCAATATTACATGCCTGTGCGATTGTACACATACATGTGCTAACCTGTTCTGCTTAGGGTTTTTTTTGTCAACTTGACAACAAACTAGAGTCACTTGGGAAGACAGAACCTCAGTAGGAAAACTGCCCCATCATAACGGTCTGTGGGCAGTCGGTCAGACATTTTCTTGAATAGGTATTGATGTGGGGTACTGTGACCACTGGGCACGTGGTCCCAGGTTTTGTAAGCAAGGCCAGCAAACCGTGGGGAGACCACCAAGAGAACTGCCTCCGTGCTCTGTGCTCTTGGCTTTAGGTCCCGTCCTGGCTCCCTCAATGCTGGACTATAGCCTGCAAGCTGAATAAACCCTCTCCTCCCCATGTCTGTTCGGTCACTGTTTTGTTGAAGCAACAAAAACCAAACCAGGATAATTCCTCACCTCAGCTGTGAAGACCAAAAATGTCTCCAGGTCTTAGAGAAAGCCTGCCTAGCCTTCTTTTTACTAAAGGATTATGCCAAACAATTACACTTAAGACATTACAAAACTTTGTGTGTGGACATGTGGTACCTGTATATGTGCTCATGTGGGGGTGGCACATGTATCCATCGGTGCTCATGTAGAGGCCAGAGGCTGATGTCTGGGGCCTTCTATTGTTTTCTACTTTTTTTCTTGAGACAAGGTCTCTCGCTGACCTGGAGTTTACCTGGGTGCATAGTGAGCCCCTAGGATCCTCCTGCTCCTACCCCACTCCCCAGCCTTGGGGCTACGACACAGAAAGCTGTGCCTAGATTTTATGTGGGTGTGGGGACTTCAACCCATGATCGCTCAGCAGGACCTTAACTCAGAACCATCTCCCTAGCTCCTACAAAACTTTTTCACACAAAAATGCTACAACTAAACAGGGCTCTTGGGTTTTCTTGCTACCTAAACACGCCAGATACATCACCTGGTGAAACTGCAACACCCCCCTCCTTTAATCTTCCTACTGAGACCACCCATCGTTGCCCTGAGTTCTTGTCTTTCACCCTAGAAATCTGTGACTCCAAATAAATTAAGTGCCTTTTGCCATGGATTGCTGCCAGTTAACAGATTACTGGTTAACAAAGCCCAGGCTAAAAGACTTACCTAAGCCACAGAAGTTCTCAATGTGCAAACGGGATTTAGCTCTGCACTTTCCATCTGTAACACCTGAGCTCACAGCAAGAGTGGCTTTAAAGCGGACTGCACTCTGGCCTGCTCACGTTTTTGCAAGCCCGTGTTGATTTTATACATGAAAGAGTCGCATATGATTTGAAAATACCCCAACACATGTAATGCTTAATTCAGAACTGTGTTATGCATGATGAGTGGTGCATTAGTCTGGCCTGGCTGTGTTCTGCAGTATGAAGTGCAAAGCCCTCGTCAAGGGTCTCTGGCTCTTTTCCCCTCCAGACAGACCACACCTGAGACCAAGGTCTGACTGGCCAAGGCTCTCTTTGTTTCGACATAAAAGTATGCACATCAACCCGTATTTTAAAACTTACTTGGGAAAAGTTTAAATGCTTTGCATTTGTCATATTCTGGGACTTCCAAAGCACAAAGCACAAAGCTCTCTTTGAACCTTGAAATGTGCACAATAGGAACTAAAACTCACCGGTGGGTCAGCAAACAGGAATTTCACTTGATGGCATCTAGGCAGCACTGATGAGGGATATAACCTCAGCTCTTCATTAAACCTACAGTATAGCAGTGAGTGACCCAGGAATCTAGGCTACTTCTAGAATAGAGACCAGTAAACAACAGAATCTGCACCAAATTCTCTCTCTCTCTCTCTCACACACACACACACATACACACGAGAGAGAGAGAGAGAGAGAGAGAGAGAGAGAGAGAGAGAGAAAGAGACAGAGACAAAGAGCCAAAACCAGAGCAGGTGAGCACAGTTCGAACACGGCCCCACTCTGTGTTTGTCTTATCTATGGCTGCCTTGACGTAGTAACAACAAAGGTAAAGAGCAGCAAAGGAGATGGTACGGCCTATAAAATCTAATACATACATACATACATACATACATACATACATACATACATACATACATCTGATAAACGCCTGTGGACTCCTAATCGAGGAGAGCAGCTGGCCTAGCATTGTAGTTTAGCTCAAACCAAGCACTAAACAACACAAAGTCTTCCAAATCCTTGGCATCAGAGTGGTCCTGAGCACACTCCTGACTTTAGCACCTCAAACATTCGAGACTAGACATAACTCATGCCTGGAAAGTGGGCTTAGATAAATAAATTGTGATGTGCTACTTGAGATAGGTAAGACTGTCAACTTGATAGTATACAGAGCCACCTAGGAGACAAGCCTTTCGTGTGCCTGTAAGGGGGTTTCAGTCTAAGTGAGGTGGGAAGGTGTACCTGGACCATGAGTGGCACCATTCCATGCATCCAGGAATGCGTGAAAAGGAGGCATGAGCTGAGCACCAGCGATCATCGCTCTCAGCTTTGTGAGTGCAGATGTAACTGTGAGCGGCCACCTCACACGCCTGCCACTATTATGGGCAGCACCCTCAAACTGGGAGCAGAAAGAAAGCCTTCTTTATGTTGATTTTGTATTTGGCCACAGCAACAAGAAAAACAACTAAGACAACATAGGAAAAGGTGTATAAATATATGATGGCAGTAGGTAAAAAGAAATTGTAAAGTAACATGCATAGTATTGTTTGCATGCCAGTAAGTATATATGAGTAGAAAATAAAAGCTAGAGGATGAGATTACTATGACTTTTAAATCCTTCTTTTTCCACCTGAGTTTTCTATTGTTTCTTATAAATACTGTATAAAGTTACTTAGTAAAACCTAAGGCTTATATTTTATTTAATTTTAACAATTAATATAATGTTAAGGCCATTTATCTTATTGACTTTTGTCACTATAAACTATAGCACTGAAATAATTTTTTTTCCAAGCTCCTCATCAAATCAGTTCTTTGGCTCACACTAATATTTTTTCAAGTCTTAAGGAACCATGGGGACAGAGGGCCAGTGTCCTACTCAGCATGCCACCAGCCCAAGATGCCTGTTTCCTATCCTACCCCCTAACTCCATCTTCTAGGAAGACAGATTGAGAGGAAGAGATGCGGACCTATCCCTAACTCCATCTTTTAGGAAGACAGATTGAGAGGAAGGGATGCGGACCTATCCCTAACTCCAGATCCTAAATCCACCTCGGGTTCTTGGCCTTCAGTCAACAAACCCATATCATGATGAGAAATAACGAACACAAAATGAAAACACTTCACTTACATGGCTGCTCATGGCAGTCTGAATGAGATCGCCCCCGAGTGATCTAAGGCATTTGAATAGCTGGTTCCTAACTGGTGGTGGACAGGGTTAGGAGGTGTGGCCTTGCTGGAGGAAGTATGTCACCACCGAGGTTGGGATTCCAGGTTTCAAAGAGTCACACCACTCCCAGTGTGCTCTCTCTACTTCCTGCTTGTGGTTTAAGATGGGGGCTCTCTGAAAACTGCTAAGCATTGGTAATCCTCTGGAGCTAAAAGCCAGGACAAACTCTTCTATAAGTTGTGGTTTATCACAGCAACAGAAAGGTAACTAACATGCTATTCAACTGTAGATTGACGTCGTCTTGTCTACCAGGAAGGTCATGACGTCACTAAGTCATAGCTACTTTCCTTCTTAGGTCTGAACAGCTTCCATGTATAAAACCTGCTCTTCTGTATCACAGTGGAGGCCCTGTGGGGCATCTGTGGCTTCTGCTGCTGAAGAAAACACATACCACAGCTACTGCTTCTACCCACAAATACCAAGAGTGAAGTACCCTTTATTTCCTTAATAAAGTATAAGACATAGCATGTCATTGATAATTATGTTCATTATGTTAAAAGCTAAAAGTAATAATGGGAGACTCTCCTGGAGAAGTTCTTGGTAGGTTAACTACTCTTTATCCTATACATGGCATACGTCTTATAATAGGTATGCCTATGTTCAGTTCATACATAAAGTTCCAGTAGTCACATAAATGATTTTATATATGACATACACGATGGCCACATTCTTACATGACTGAAGGCTATATTTAACTCTATGTCCTCTGTTAGCCCTTAGAGCCTATTACTTAACAGCTGTTAAAAGGGAAACCAAGAAAATAACATACCATTGCTAATAAATATACTAGATTTTCCAAGTACCTCTCCCTTAAGGTTGCTTGAACCCACTCGTGTTTGCCGTAATAGAAAAGAAAGACAAAACTAAAACAAACAAACAAACAAAAACTTATTTAAGCCTAAACTTACCTCCTGTCTGGTTGGGCTTGGGGTTTCGCAGTTTGGGCACGATGCAAATTCTCTGCAGTGGCTGCTGCCGCTGTACCTGACTGGCACCTCCATGGCTGACAGGTCCTCGAGCTGCCATGCCCCACTGTGACAAGATTAAAGTGCTAGCATGAAATCTAGTTGGAAGGTAATTTCTTTTCAAGAGGTCCTCAGAGCATAATTCCTGGCTTTAAATTTTAAGATGGTGCAAAGGTAGAGGAATTTTCCCAGCATCTCCGCAGGCACACAGAAGACTTCTTTCTCCAAGGGGCTGGGTGCAGGTTCCCTCCTCCATGCTGGCTTCATCTTCTTAGAAGCTACACACATCTCTCAATGCCCTCCTGGCTACAGATTTCGCTCGGATCTCCTCCCTAGAACCTCTGCACACTCAAAATACCTCCAACTGTGGGACAGGGCTCAGAGGGGAGCTGGGTACCGGGGGGAGGGTCATTTAGAGTGCAAACTGGGTTAGTTCCCAACTAACCGTGGGTCTCATTTCTGTCTTCAAGCCTTCTGGGCAAAGCATTCAGGATGGAAGCCAGAGAAGTGCCCTGTGCCCTGCCAATGACACATGGGCACTCTCTCTTCTCAATGAGTGCACCCATGAGGTGTGGAGTCCCTCAGAGTCCAAGACAGACCAGGCTCCCAGGGCCCAGAGTTCAAGAATTCCCTCTCCCCATAAGCTCCACTGCCTACTCTAGCATCTGCCTACATCTGTCCTCTGGGCAAAGCGGTTTGTACCCTGTGTTTGCAAGGGTAGCCAAGGGGTAGCAGGAAAGGATTGGTGGTGAGAAGAGAAGCAAGAACACTTGCAGGTCAGCATTCTCAGGGCCTCTACTTGGCAGGGGTTTAGGAGAGCTCAGCCATTCTTCAGGGTGGTCATAAAGGTCTACTGGTTAAGGCTGAGAGACAGGACTTACTATTCTATGGGTGACATATATGCCCCTATCTACTCTTGACCTGGGCTCCGCAAGAGTAGGGAGTGGGCCAGAAAAAAAAACCAACAACAACTGAACCAAGGAGCACATGTGCCATGGTGAGCTGTAACAGGGAGTATTGGTCCTTAAACAAACAGTAAAATTAAATTAAAACCACAAGTTAGTAACAGAGAGCTACTGCAACCCATGATATGCACTAGATAGACACTAGTCTGGGATCTTCTGCCTTATTGTCCTCTAAGTGCCCTGATGAGGACGTTCAGATAGGTGTGACGATGTTCAGCCCTCCACTTCCCAGCTGTGTTACCTGGATCAGACTATAATCTCATAAAGCCTTAATTCCCCCTCAGTAACAAGAGTCCTTGTTGGCAGAACTCTGAGGAGTCAATAAAAAAAAAACAAGGGAAGTGTTCTGCAGCATCTGCCACATAACAGGGGCTAGTATAACATTAGCATATTAGTTTCACCTGGAAGTTTCTAGCGACTAGTAAGCACACCTGCTCCACCTTCTTTAACTCACCCTCATGGAACAAAACAAAAGAAAATGCTACCTCCAGGCCCCCTACAGTTCTTTATACCCAGACTGTACATGCCCACATGGTGGTACATGCTGTAACCACAGCATCAGCAAGCTGAAACAGGAGGATCTTTAATTTGAGACCAGCCAGGATTTGATCTAGACCCTGCCTCAAAACCAATAAATAAAACTAGCTTGTGCGCATTCCCGACAGAGCCCGCTATGTGAGCTTATGCCGGGATAGCCTTACTAAGTTGAGGCAGGGCAGAAAGACTGATGTAAAGAAGTTCAATTCCGCTCAAATGAAGACGTCTCCAACACCACCCATGCCCTTGTTTCAGACAAGTTTAATTATGAACTACATGATAAGATTTAACCGGGTGTTCAATCATGTGCAATACCTCCAAGTCCCTACACGAATGAGACTCCATCAGATTATATGGGGTCAGACAAGGGAATTCTGACTGATGGTCACACACAAGATTTCTTTCTGTGACCCTAACAAAAGGAGCAGGGGGGAAGGTGGGGGTAGGGCTAGATTCTCCTGGCTAGTACATTAGGGTTTCCTAGTATGATTTCGAAGCTTCCTAACTGCTGCCATGCCCTTGCTTACACAATTCTTGTCTGTGGCTGAACAAATTAGGGTGCTGATAAGGGATCCTTCTTGCTGTGACTTGGATTAGCACACCCCTCAAGAGCATCTCTGAAATATCCCTCTCCGACTGCTGGGCTATTCTAGATATGGGAAGGCACGAGGCCCGGGTGGTCAGAGAAGATAACGGAGAAGGTGGGTATGCTCACAGTGTCGTGTGTTTGTATGAAAAGGTCACAGAGAAACCCACACAAACTGTACAAAGTACAGCCACTAATTAAAATTACATAGGACCCCACACTAACTTAGGGGAAGGGGCTGCAGGGGCAGGGGGACTTGCTTCCCAGATTTGGCCAGTTAAATAGATTATAACAATAAATAGGAAAAGGACTGTCACTGTCCCTCCCGTAAACCCATGTTAGGAGGACATTCAAAATCAAGGTCATTTCTGAGCCATTTAAAACTTAAAATATATTGGGGCTGGGGAGCTCAGGGGTTAGGAGCGCTAGCTAGCTGCTCTTACAGAGGACCTGAGTTCAGGTCCCAGCACCCACATTGGGTAGCTTACAAACACCTGTATCCTAGATCTCATGCTTGGGGTACCTGCACCTGCACACACACACACACACACACACACACACACACACACACACACACAATTTAAAACAAATCTTCAAAAAGAGAATAGAAATTTTACTTAGAGCGTATTATGAAAAGTTTTCCATGAATCAAATTGATGACAGACTGCTGTCACATACATTGCATAACTGAAGCAAAAGACATTATGTATGTGTATATACAGCTTAAGCATTTAAAAAAATAATTCATGGCCAGGTGTGGCGGTGCACGCCTTTAATCCCAGCACACGGGAGGCAGAGGCAGGCAGATCACTGTGAGTTCGAGGCCAGCCTGGTCTACAAAGCCAAGGACAGGACAGCCAAGGCTGCACAGAGAAACCCTGTCTCGAACCCTTACTACAAAAATCAAAGCTGGGGAGTTGGAGAGACGGTTCAGTGGTTGACAGCACTCTCCTCTGAGGACCCAAGTTTGGCTCCTAGCACTGACATCAGGTAGCTCACAAACACCTGTACTCCAGCCCCAAGGGGATCGGACCCCTTGGCCTCTGTAGGAAGTTGTAGTCTACGCACATACCCACACACAGACACATAATTTAAAATAAAAATGATTCTTAAGTAGATGGAAATTAACATAAAAGCATTGAATACATAATAAACTACAATTTTTGTATATCAGAAAATATACAAGGAAAAATAAGTGATTATGTGAAAGATAAGGTTAATTTCTTCACAAAATCTTAAAAATACAAATTATAAAACCAAAAAGAAAAATGTGCATAGATCTAATAGAATTCTTGAATAAGGAAAACACACAACTGGGGGGGGGAGTTATGGTGTGTGTGTGTGTGTGTGTGTGTGTGTGTGTGTGTGTGTGTGTGTG